>CM057225.1:118927671-119280143 GCA_029891385.1 Erythroxylum novogranatense
GGATTTCAGTCTGTACTTTCCCTTCATAATTCCCAACATCTTATTATTACCAATACGAGCATCCAATCAGTTAACAACTTGATTTGTTCAGTTACAAGTCTGTGTGTCTTTTCATTGAATTATTGAAGAGAGATGTGAGTTTCAATACTGCTTGGCAGATATGGGCACAAAAGGGTCTTAGGCCTATGATTATGCTCAAAAAAGATCAGCCTTGAATTTGATGAAGGAAAGACTTGATGGGTCGGCAATGGAACCTACGCCGACAATAGAACCAAAATACATGGGATGTGTCCCTACCACCTACAAGAAACTATGGAATCGGAAATTTTTTTTTATAAAGCTTAAAGGTTTTTGGTTAGTGATGCAAATTCCTAATCATTACCTTTTCAACGAGTATCTAATACATTTTCAAGTGCAGCAATTCATAAATTTAATATTTTAGGGTTTTAGTAGTATTTTTTTAAATTATTAGAATGTAACACAATTTTATAAATAACAAAAAGGACTTATTTAAAATTTTAAGAAAATGTTAGGGTATAATTTAAAATTTTATCCCGACCAAATTTGATATAAGAATTCTAGCATGTAAGGATCTCATGGGGTTCATGTTACACATCTTTAGAAGTTCGTGTGCTTAGAAATTTTGTGGGAGCTGATCTCTCCACTTCTTGGATATTCTCCTAAGCGGCATTTTAAGCTATTTTATTGCAGACTTGGAGCTAAATAGCATGCCATGGGCAATGCGAGAGATGCTGGAAACAAAACCTAAAGGACATAACCTGAAGGCTTGTTTTATAAGGGCTCGTTTGGTTCTACTTCTGTTTTTCTATTGTTGTTTTTAGTTTCTGTTTCCTGTTTTTAGTTTCTGTTTTTTTAAAAAATTTTCTTGACCAAATTTGATATAAGAATTCTAGCATGTAAGGATCTCATGGGGTTCATGTGACACAGCTTTAGGAGTTCGTGTGCTTAGAAATTTTGTGGGAGTTGATCTCTCCACTTCTTGGATATTCTCCTAAGCGGCATTTTAAGCTATTTTATTGCAGACTTAGAGCTAAATAGCATGCCATGGGCAATGCGAGAGATGCAGGAAACAAAACCTAAAGGATATAACCTGAAGGCTTGTTTTATAAGGGCTCGTTGGTTCTACTACTTTTTCTATTGTTGTTTTAGTTTCATTTCTGCTTTTTAGTTTTTGTTATTTTTTTTAATTTTTCCCGACCAAATTTGATATAAGAATTCTAGCATGTAAGGATCTTATGGGGTTCATGTGACACAGCTTTAGGAGTTCGTGTGCTTAGAAATTTTGTGGGAGCTGATCTCTCCACTTCTTGGATATTCTCCTAAGCGACATTTTAAGCTATTTTATTGCAGACTTAGAGCTCAATAGCATGTCATGGGCAATGCGAGAGATGCAGGAAACAAAACCTAAAGGACATAACCTGAAGGCTTGTTTTATAAGGGCTCGTTTGGTTCCACTTCTGTTTTTCTATTGTTGTTTTTAGTTTATGTTTCCTGTTTTTAGTTTCTTTTTTTTAAATTTCCCGACCAAATTTGATATAAGAATTCTAGCATGTAAGGATCTCATGGGGTTCACATGACACAGCTTTAGGAGTTCGTGTGCTTAGAAATTTTGTGGGAGCTGATCTCTCCACTTCTTGGATATTCTCCTAAGCGACATTTTAAGCTATTTTATTGCAGACTTAGAGCTAAATAGCATGCCATGGGCAATGCGAGAGATGCAGGAAACAAAACCTAAAGGACATAACCTGAAGGCTTGTTTTATAAGGGCTCGTTTGGTTCCACTTCTGTTTTTCTATTGTTGTTTTTAGTTTCTGTTTCCTGTTTTTAGTTTCTGTTTTTTTAAAAATTTTTCCCGACCAAATTTGATATAAGAATTCTAGCATGTAAGGATCTCATGAGGTTCATGTGACACAGCTTTAGGAGTTCGTGTGCTTAGAAATTTTGTGGGAGCTGATCTCTCCACTTCTTGGATATTCTCCTAAGCGGCATTTTAAGCTATTTTATTGCAGACTTAGAGCTAAATAGCATGCCATGGGCAATGCGAGAGATGCAGGAAACAAAACCTAAAGGACATAACCTGAAGGCTTGTTTTATAAGGGTTCGTTTGGTTCTACTTCTGTTTTTCTATTGTTGTTTTTGGTTTCTGTTTCCTGTTTTTAGTTTCTGTTTTTTAAAAAAAATTTCCCGACCAAATTTGATATAAGAATTCTAGCATGTAAGGATCTCATGGGGTTCATGTGACACAGCTTTAGGAGTTCGTGTGCTTAGAAATTTTGTGGGAGTTGATCTCTCCACTTCTTGGATATTCTCCTAAGCGGCCTTTTAAGCTATTTTATTGCAGACTTAGAGCTAAATAGCATGCCATGGGCAATGCGAGAGATGCAGGAAACAAAACCTAAAGGACATAACCTGAAGGCTTGTTTTATAAGGGCTCGTTTGGTTCTACTTCTGTTTTTCTATTGTTGTTTTTACTTTATGTTTCCTGTTTTTAGTTTTTGTTTTTTTAAAAAAATTTCCCGACCAAATTTGATATAAGAATTCTAGCATGTAAGGATCTCATGGGGTTCATGTGACACAACTTTAGGAGTTCGTGTGCTTAGAAATTTTGTGGGAGTTGATCTCCACTTCTTGGATATTCTCTAGCGGCATTTTAAGCTATTTTATTGCAGACTTAGAGCTAAATAGCATGCCATGGGTAATGCGAGAGATGCAGGAAACAAAACCTAAAGGACATAACCTGAAGGCTTGTTTTATAAGGGCTCGTTTGGTTCCACTTCTGTTTTTCTATTGTTGTTTTTAGTTTCTGTTTCCTGTTTTTAGTTTCTGTTTTTTTTTTAATTTTTTCCCGACCAAATTTGATATAAGAATTCTAGCATGTAAGGATCTCATGGGGTTCATGTGACACAACTTTAGGAGTTCGTGTGCTTAGAAATTTTGTGGGAGCTGATCTCTTCACTTTTTGGATATTCTCCTAAGCGGCATTTTAAGCTATTTTATTGCAGACTTAGAGCTAAATAGCATGCCATGGGCAATGCGAGAGATGCTGGAAACAAAACCTAAAGGACATAACCTGAAGGCTTGTTTTATAAGGGCTCGTTTGGTTCCACTTATGTTTTTCTATTGTTGTTTTTAGTTTCTGTTTCTTGTTTTTAGTTTCTGTTTTTTTTTTAATTTTTCCCGACTAAATTTGATATAAGAATTCTAGCATGTAAGGATCTCATAGGGTTCATGTGACATAGCTTTAGGAGTTCGTGTGCTTAGAAATTTTGTGGGAGCTGATCTCTCCACTTCTTGGATATTCTCCTAAGCGGCATTTTAAGCTATTTTATTGCAGACTTAGAGCTAAATAGCATGCCATGGGCAATGCGAGAGATGCAGGAAACAAAACCTAAAGGACATAACCTGAAGGCTTGTTTTATAAGGGCTCGTTTGGTTTTACTTCTGTTTTTCTATTGTTGTTTTTAGTTTCTGTTTCCTGTTTTTAGTTTCTGTTTTTTAAAAAAATTTTCCCGACCAAATTTGATATAAGAATTCTAGCATGTAAGGATATCATGGGGTTCATTTGACACAGCTTTAGGAGTTCGTGTGCTTAGAAATTTTGTGGGAGTTGATCTCTCCACTTCTTGGATATTCTCCTAAGCGGCATTTTAAGCTATTTTATTGCAGACTTAGAGCTAAATAGCATGCCATGGGCAATGCGAGAGATGCAGGAAACAAAACCTAAAGGACATAACCTGAAGGCTTGTTTTATAAGGGCTCGTTTGGTTCTACTTCTGTTTTTCTATTGTTGTTTTTAGTTTCTGTTTCCTGTTTTTAGTTTCTGTTTTTTAAAATTTTTTCTTGACCAAATTTGATATAAGAATTCTAGCATGTAAGGATCTCATGGGGTTCATTTGACACAGCTTTAGGAGTTCGTGTGCTTAGAAATTTTCTGGGAGTTGATCTCTCCACTTCTTGGATATTCTCCTAAGCGGCATTTTAAGCTATTTTATTGCAGACTTAGAGCTAAATAGCATGCCATGGGCAATGCGAGAGATGCAGGAAACAAAACCTAAAGGACATAACCTGAAGGCTTGTTTTATAAGGGCTCGTTTGGTTCTACTTCTGTTTTTCTATTGTTGTTTTTAGTTTCTGTTTCCTGTTTTTAGTTTCTATTTTTTTAAAATTTTTCCCGAACAAATTTGATATAAGAATTCTAGCATGTAAGGATCTCATGGGGTTCATGTGACCTGACTTTAGGAGTTCGTGCTTAGAAATTTTGTGGGAGCCGATCTCCACTTCTTGGATATTCTCCTAAGCGGCATTTTAAGCTATTTTATTGCAGACTTAGAGCTAAATAGCATGCCATGGGCAATGCGAGAGATGCAGGAAACAAAACCTAAAGGACATAACTTGAAGGCTTGTTTTATAAGGGCTCGTTTGGTTCCACTTCTGTTTTTCTATTGTTGTTTTTAGTTTCTGTTTCCTGTTTTTAGTTTTTGTTTTTTTAAAAAATTTTCCCGACCAAATTTGATATAAGAATTCTAGCATGTAATGATCTCATGGGGTTCATGTGACACAGCTTTAGGAGTTCGTGTGCTTAGAAATTTTGTGGGAGCTGATCTCTCCACTTCTTGGATATTCTCCTAAGCGACATTTTAAGCTATTTTATTGCAGACTTAGAGCTAAATAGCATGCCATGGGCAATGCGAGAGATGCAGGAAACAAAACCTAAAGGACATAACCTGAAGGCTTGTTTTATAAGGGCTCGTTTGGTTCTACTTCTGTTTTTCTATTGTTGTTTTTAGTTTCTGTTTCCTGTTTTTAGTTTCTGTTTTTTAAAAAAATTTTCCCGACCAAATTTGATATAAGAATTCTAGCATGTAAGGATCTCATGGGGTTCATTTGACACAGCTTTAGGAGTTCGTGTGCTTAGAAATTTTGTGGGAGTTGATCTCTCCACTTCTTGGATATTCTCCTAAGCGGCATTTTAAGCTATTTTATTGCAGACTTAGAGCTAAATAGCATGCCATGGGCAATGCGAGAGATGCAGGAAACAAAACCTAAAGGACATAACCTGAAGGCTTGTTTTATAAAGGCTCGTTTGGTTCTACTTATGTTTTTCTATTGTTGTTTTTAGTTTCTGTTTCCTGTTTTTAGTTTCTATTTTTTAAAATTTTTTCTTGACCAAATTTGATATAAGAATTCTAGCATGTAAGGATCTCATGGGGTTCATGTGACACAGCTTTAGGAGTTCGTGTGCTTAGAAATTTTCTGGGAGTTGATCTCTCCACTTCTTGGATATTCTCCTAAGCGGCATTTTAAGCTATTTTATTGCAGACTTAGAGCTAAATAGCATGCCATGGGCAATGCGAGAGATGCAGGAAACAAAACCTAAAGGACATAACCTGAAGGCTTGTTTTATAAGGGCTCGTTTGGTTCTACTTCTGTTTTTCTATTGTTGTTTTTAGTTTCTGTTTTTTTTAAATTTTTCCCGAACAAATTTGATATAAGAATTCTAGCATGTAAGGATCTCATGGGGTTCATGTGACACAGCTTTAGGAGTTCGTGTGCTTAGAAATTTTGTGGGAGCTGATCTCTCCACTTCTTGGATATTCTCCTAAGCGGCATTTTAAGCTATTTTATTGCAGACTTAGAGCTAAATAGCATGCCATGGGCAATGCGAGAGATGCAGGAAACAAAACCTAAAGGACATAACCTGAAGGCTTGTTTTATAAGGGCTCGTTTGGTTCCACTTCTGTTTTTCTATTGTTGTTTTTAGTTTCTGTTTCCTGTTTTTAGTTTTTGTTTTTTTAAAAAATTTTCCCGAACAAATTTGATATAAGAATTCTAGCATGTAAGGATCTCATGGGGTTCATGTGACACAGACTTTAGGAGTTCGTGTGCTTAGAAATTTTGTGGAGCCGATCTCTCCACTTCTTGGATATTCTCCTAGCGACATTTTAAGCTATTTTATTGCAGACTTAGAGCTAAATAGCATGCCATGGGCAATGCGAGAGATGCAGGAAACAAAACCTAAAGGACATAACCTGAAGGCTTGTTTTATAAGGGCTCGTTTGGTTCCACTTCTGTTTTTCTATTGTTGTTTTTAGTTTCTGTTTCCTGTTTTTAGTTTCTGTGTTTTAAAAAAATTTTCCCGACCAAATTTGATATAAGAATTCTAGCATGTAAGGATCTCATGGGGTTCATGTGACACAGCTTTAGGAGTTCGTGTGCTTAGAAATTTTGTGGGAGCTGATCTCTCCACTTCTTGGATATTCTCCTAAGCGGCATTTTAAGCTATTTTATTACAGACTTAGAGCTAAATAGCATGCCATAGGCAATGCGGGAGATGCAGGAAACAAAACCTAAAGGACATAACCTGAAGGCTTGTTCGATCTTGTCGGTTGTTTTTTTAACTTATTTATATAATTTAGCTTGTTGATTATATAAAAAAGTTATCGAAATTAATTGATAATTTAACTGATTAACTAGCAAATTTAAAACAATAAGTTGAAAATAGAAAAGTAGCGGTTTGCTCCAACAGCCAACATTTAAGAAAGAAAATACAATGGTGCCCTTTGAAATTAATGGATGTTTTACATTCGTAAGAGTTTTGCATAAATTATCAACAACCCATATTTTTTTCTCCTTCGTAAGCTTTTTTTCTATTAAAGAAACTAGAACAACAACATTTTATAATCAGATAAATTATTAGTATAAATATGAAACTCATATATTTAAAATAACACAATATTTATTTATTTATATACACAAAATAAGGAGATAACAATATGAAATAAATATAAGATATCCACAATTTCACTAAATTTGGACACTAAAATTAAAAGATAAATTATAAATTTATAACTAATTTGAATCAACTTTAAAAGCATGTTTTTTGAATAAATATAAACTAAATTTATAATAAGTTAAACGTAAGTTTATTTAAATTATATTGATTTTTAAATAATAAACTAATTTTACAAGATTTATAACATATATTAACCTAGGTAAAGAATAGTATTTTCTTCACTATAATAATTTGTACACGTAAATTTTAAATAATAACATATTAAAATTTAAATATGTCTTGATATTTTCACATCTTAAACATGAACATATGCATATATATTAACCATGATTATTTTATATTCCTTTTCTCTAGCAACTATAATGAAAATAAGTATTTTCTAAGTCATACCATTATAAGTAATTTTATACATAAACAATTAATACTAGTCAGTTAATTTTATTAGACATCTTTAATAAACAGCTGATATTATTAATTAGTCAAATCAATTATATAATTTACCGTCAGTTAACAGTTAATATAACCCACTGATTGTCAAAGAAAGCCTAATCTACTTTTAACTCCAAAAGCAATTTCTATTGCGAGCTCAAGATATGCTAAAAAAAGGAAGGGCGTTTTGTGATCGCTTTCATCAACTAATATGGTATCTATTTTTCCGTGTCTTAAGGCGTGGCCTAAATAATAGTAAACCAAAGATCCCATCATCCTTCAAGAGATTGCCCGACTAGGAAGCTTATGATCAGTTTTGTGAAAATCTTTTTTTTTTCTGGTGGGAATCTGATGATTATTTATTATTAAGTAGCGGTTTATTTTCAGTTAGTTAGTTATCAAGATTAGTTTTCGTATACTAGTTGAGTTAGTCATGTATATAAACAGAGCTGATCCTTTGTGCAAAACGTTGAGATGAAATATACAGAAAGTTTTCACATTTCTTCTGTATTATAGATTTGTTCATGGTATCAGAGCAGGTGATCAATCTCGTATTAGACTGATCGCGAGTCATTAGAAAGGATGGGGACACGATTTACAGGTTCCGATGAGTCACAGGACGATTGCTTACAGCTTTATAGTTCTGATCATCCTGGTATGGTGCTCGTAACTGCACCATTAATCGACGTAAATTTCTATTCTTGGAGACTTTCTGTTCAGAATTCCTTGGAAGCTAGGGATAAGCTCGGATTTGTTGATGGAACCATCTCGCCACCTACGTGTGATGTACGATACAAGCGTTGGAGGAAAGTAGATTGTATGGTGAAGCAATGGATTTTAAATTCCATTTCGAAAGATATTTCTGAATCGTATATTACGTGCAGTTCATCTAAAGCACTATGGGATAAGCTTGAAGAAGTTTATGGAGAAAGCAATTTACCTCAGCTTTTCCAAGTGCACAGAGAGATTAATTCTGTCGAGCAAGGTAACTCTTCCATTACTGCTTATTACAATAAGATTAATAAGTACTGGGATGAGCTAGGGCAACTTCTGCCTATACCGGCGTGTAGTTGTCAAAACTGTCACTGTGGTATTCACAAGAAGCTCCTTGACATGGATGGTGCGAACAAGTTAATTCAATTTCTGATGGGACTCAATCCTTCTTATGATCATATTCGAAGCCAAATCTTGGCGCAAGATCCACCTCCTTCCGCTAGTAAAGCTTACTCTCTTGTATTACGGATCGAAAAACAGAGACAGGTGAATATGTTGAATGAAGATGCAGGTGCTATAGCCATGTTAGTAAAGGATGATCTTTATAGTAAGAAAGGAACGTTGAATGCGGATACTATGATCAAAAATGGTAATCGAAAGAAAGATTATAAAAGAAAAGAGGATAAACATTGCGATTTTTGTAAATCGGATGGTCATGAAAGAGAAACATGCTTCAAATTACATGGCTATCTTGATTGGTATACTGACTTGCGCAATAAGCGTGATGGTGCAAAGAAAGGACAATTTAAAGGGAAATCTGTGCATATGGTTGATACTATTGGAAACGGTGTGGATGGCGGCACTGATTTATCGAATAATTCTTCTTCACTATCGACGTTAATTCAACAAGAATTAGAAAAGTTATTGAAAGGGAAAACATCTGGTGATTCTCATTTTCTGCATTTAGTGCAGAATGAATTTGCAGGTATGTCTATTTTGAATCCTGTTATTAACTCTGTTCAGAAATCTGGAACTTGGATTGTAGATTCTGGAGCTACTTCACATATATGTGCAGATAAGGACATGTTTCATTTGTTGGTATCTGTAAAGAGAACTACAAAGTTATTCTTGCCTAATGGTGAAGTGAGTAACGTAGCACATAGTGACGAAATAGTTCTGAATAGTAAAGTGGTTTTGAAGTCGGTTCTCTATGTTCCTACTTTTAGTCATAACCTCATCTCAGTCAGCAAGCTAGCCAAAAATTCATCTTTCAATGTTTTATTCTGCACTGAACGTTGTTTATTACAGGACCGGAAGACTGAAAAGGCTGTGGCAATGGGCAGAGTTCTTAACAATTTGTATTTCATTGACAGATTTTCTTTCTTGTGTACCACATCAGTTTGTAATAATTCTTGTGTTCTTAAATCCTTTCTTGATGCAAATGACGAGAATGTCTGTAGTGTTCATAATCGACTTGATGATTGAACTAAACATTTTGTATCTTATTTAATAATATATTCCTAGCTCGTTCCTTAAATTTATATGAAAGTTTTTAGGAAAAGATTATTTCCATTTCATGAAATATTCCAATATTGTATGTTTTTCTTATATCGGTTTCATTTATTCATAATTTCAAAATGACATCTTATTAGCCAAGACATTTTAAGTAAAAATATATGACGAAAAGAGGTTGTGTGATAATTAAACATTACTATAAGGTGTAAATTGACAATAATTTAAAGCATGAGGACTAAAATATTTAATCCAAACATTATATATTTTTATATTCAGAAAGACAATGAAATAAAATCTGAAGGGGAAATGTGAGAAACATGAGAATGAAAATGAAAGAGTCCTTCAAATCTTTGTTCAACTTGAAGTTGTAGAAAGACAAAGATAGGCAGATACTTGTGGTAGACTAATACTTTAACAATACTCTACACAAAAGGAAGAGAATCTATGAAGGTGGTAAGTTTTCATCTCATGAAGGAAAGAGGCACAAAAAACCAAAAAAAAAAACAAAAAAAGAACAAGAAAATAGCTCTATTTGATGTCTTATCCTCCACGGGCAAGGCCAAACTATCCACACAAGCTTCTTCTACTTCCTTACAAAAACAAATTTACATTATCCTCATAGGCTAAGTGAAGAAAAGAATAAAAATAACATGTGGCTTGTGTTTGTGATCTCTGTCTCTCTCTCTCTCTCTCTTCCTTCTTCATTTTCTCTCTTTCCCATGTGATGATATGAATATGGACATTGCTCCTTTTGTTTTCTATTCTTTTTCCCCTTTCATTGTCTTCTTGGCTCTCCTTTATCGAACACCCTCAAATTTCATTTCCCTGAAAATAACTTGACATGAAGAATTTCAGAAGCTGAAAAATGTATCAAATGTAGCTAATCAATGGTGTAACTAAGTTTGAAAGTTAAGACTCACCTATGGATTTTTTGCAATGAAGAACAGCTTCATGAATTGAGCTCTCAGAATCACAGGATTTTCTCCAATCGTCAATGGAGGGGTAAGCTACACTTGGTCTTGAAGATGTTTCTGATGAACACATCCAGTTTCTTACTACCTGAACGTTTGAATCCATAGAACCAGCTCTAGTTCTTGATCTGTGACCACTAATTTTCCTATACAATGGCCTCAGGAAATCCATGTACTTCTGAAATATTTGCCTTGACAATCTTTTATATCTTCTTAAAGAAGAACACCGAAGTTTATTCCCTGAACCGACGATCTTCGGTGCATGTACAGATGTAGGAAGGGTTGATTCTGAATCTGAGACTCCGTAAGCGTTACCCTTCAAAGGGTCGACGAAGACAGGCATGACATAGCCATTAGAGAAAAGCTCGTCGGCGTGAACAAGAGCTCGAGGAGATTGTGATGTTGGGAAGTCGAACTTCAAATCCTGAGAGTTCCTGAAGATAAATCTCTCAGATGGTGGCAATCTCGGGTCCATCTCGATGAACGAAGCTTCATCGGATGCATCAAGTGAGGCCCTAAGAGAACTGTCTAAGCTTTCAAGAGATGGCTTCAAATTTACTAGCCAACTATATGAAAAGCTTTCAATGGAGAGAGACTGTGAAGCTTCCATGGATATAATGCAAAGAAATTTGAAGAAGCACACTACCTTGAAATATATCGCTATGGGGTGAGGTATGGCCTATATATATACCACAGACATTTATTCTTCTTTCTAGCAAATCGTCATGTGGTTGTCTGGCAAAGAGACAAGGAATTATGACAAATGAATTACAGAAAAAAGTGTGAAAACATAAACAGGAACTTGTGCCCCCACAAACACCTATTATGTACTGTTGCATCAAACTTTTACCCCACTTTATCATTTGTTCTTAACTTTTTTTTTTTTGGCATTAGAACTTCAAATTGAAGTTTTCTTTTCTTTTAAAAATTAGATCAATGCTAACCAAAACAAGAGGAATGATTTATGCTTATTAGGATGGTAAATTAGCCCAAATTCAGTCTAAAATCAATAAATTAAATTCAGTTTAATCAAAATCAACATTACATTTAAATGTATTAAGTGTGATCAAATTCAAATTAAATAAGTTTTTTAGGTCTGATTATTGGTGACAAGTTAGACAATTTTATTCTGATCCAAAATTAACGACCCAAATCATGTTTAACTTAGATTAGACTTAAATTTGAGTTTGGGTATTAATATGAGAGATTTAAGAGGTTGGACTAATTGTCAAAACTAGTGCATACCAAGGAAAAAGAGAAAAAATAAAAGAACAATTAGAGAAACTAATAAAAGAACAACCAAGGTTAGCAAAGCAATAGAAACTTTTTTTGTCTATGAATTAGCTAGGGTTTGAGTTAAGAAAAATTATCATTTTGGATTTGAACGCAATTCGAATTCCCATGTCGCAACTTAACTTAACTCAAAGCGATCTAGTCAGTTCAAACCTAAATGACTTTATTTCAAAATTTTTAATCTTGTACGACTTTAATCAAATTTCAAACAATTACAGATCAACTTATTGTCGTTTCTAAGTGCAACCCATATGCTTTCAAAATGTTTCTAACAAATCCACAATCATGTAGAAGGTAGGCAATTGAAACAGAATAAGTGCCTAGATGGAGCAGGTTCTTGCAAATTATACATTTTTGCATGTCCAAGCTATGCTCGTAAAGCTCATGCTTATCCTAATACTTCTGCCCATCCTTTATATTATATTCATCAGACAAAATTTTTCAATTATAGTTGCTTCACTTTGGCTTTGTCTGCATCTTTGGATGATCTCATGATTCCCAAACACTTGCTCCCACCCAAAGAAGTCAGTGACTCGAAATATGTTAGGGATAAGGACTGCCAAGTGTTAAGTTTTTAAGAATTTCCATTATAATTTAATAATGCAAAGTATTTATTAAAAAAGGATGTGATAATCTTTCTCTTTAACTTACATATCATCTTATTTTTATTATTAGAAACATTTTAAACTGTATAATTATAATTTTGAAAATTTGAAAATTAATTAAAATTTTTTTGCACTAAATATTATATATATATAAGCGAAATACTAACAATTTGGTATTAAGCTCATCCAAAAGTTGTACTTACCAAGATTAAGAGAAAAAGGGTTTTGTAGTTGTAATATTGTATTATAATTTCCATAATAATTCGTAATTGTCACTATATTTACATTTTGTTATTGAAAATTTTGGTCTCACCAAAAAAGAAGAAGAAGATGGTACTAACAAATTTTTACGTTAAAATGAATTGTAATGATCATTTCACATATGAAATGCATTTTTAACTAATTATTCGGCTTGTGTGTTAACTAATGATTTGGCTTCAAGCATCCCAAATGAGCAACAAATGAAAGGATAAAGTATGTATAACTTTACTGATGAGTACGACAGTATTCAAGTTAACAGCAACCTAAAATTAGAAAAAAATGAGACACTTGCATGGATTCTACCGACAGAAAAACACCATAAAATGATTGATAGTAAAAATGACATTTTAAATCGATTCAAATCAAAATTAATCAGTAAAGTTTAAATTAATGACATTTCAACTTGGATTAAAAATTAAAATATCAACTCAGTTTTACTTTAATGACTCAATCAGGTAAAATTTTCCTCCAAAATCAACATAAAAATTGATCAAAAAAGATGATCAAGTTTTGGATCGAATTCGAGCTTAAAAAGAAGAAATTTAGATTCTGTTCCTAATGTTTAAATTGTCTACCATCTAGCATCAAAAGTATAATTCACCGTCCATACTTTCAAAGGTGATCTCAAGAACCTAAATGCCTGAGGAATTAATATACTTTACATTTACAAGCATACCTATTTGTATGGAATTAAAATTTACAAACTTAAAGAAAACAAAAATAGGAGACAAGATGTCCCCTGAAGTTGTCGGAAAACGAGAGTGACAATGACATGTTCTGGGAACAAAAGCCAAAAATGGAAAATGACATGAAACCAATTGGTCCCAAGTAAATGGCATCTTAAAACTAGACTTTAGGGATGTTGCTACAACATCAAAAGCTTAGAAGAGAACAGTTTTGATCTCCATCCGTTCAAAATAAAGCCGTTTGTTACTTTGCAATATATTAATAGAGTTTTCAAAAGGAAAATGAGAAGTAATGCGAGACACTCTTCTAAAAGTATGTATTTGATGTTGCAACAGGTTGAATATTCACGAGATCTCCCTCAAGATACTTGATGTCTTCTAGTCGAATCACCAAGTCGAATTCACATTTTGGTTTGGATCCAACCCGAAGTTTTAATAGGTTCGAACTCAAAGCGAGATTGATCTCACTTCGAACTCAAAGCGAGATCAAAGTGGGCCGAGTTCGGGAAAATGTAGACAGATGTTGTTTTACAACAAACGGTCCTTTGATGAGACAATTTGTCAAGGTTGAGATGTCAATACGTTGAAAAATCGTTATGAACTTCAATACGAATGGACTATTGAAAGCTGCAACCAATAATTGATTGCTATGCTTTAATTATAGTAGAAAAATAATCAATCAAGTGCTCCCATTTCAACAGGTTCGTTTCTTGGCTGGTTCACTCTTAGAATTTACAGTACACCTATACCCTCACACCAGAAAGAAAATTATACCACGTAAAAGTTTAAGTGAAGTTCTATCTTAAAACTAATTAGTGATAGGTAAAGTAGTCCACTAGACTTATATGTTAGTCTTCTTTCTTCTCTTTTTTTAATATGGGACAAACTCCTACTTTTTATATTTTAACACACCCCCTCACGTGTGGGTCTAACATATGACATAATCTATTATTTCGAGGTGTTAACGACTAACATAAGAGCAACCTGCTCTGATACCATGCTAGAATTTACAATAAACTTACGGACCCACACGAGAAGAAAAGTTAGACCACATATAAGTCTAAGTGAGGTTTCATCCTAAAACCAATTAGTGATAGGTGGAGTAGCCCATTAGACTTATATGAGTTAAGCACTTCTAACATGATATCAGAACTAGTTTGTCTCGATGATTTGGCGGTCTTTCGGTTACATTCTTTTTCTATAATACGTCCATCGATGTCCAGGTCGCATTACAGATTGAGAAGGGTGTGTCATGAATCCCACATCGAACAATTATGAGAGTATTCAACAATTTATAATAATGTGCAAACTTTCCTCTCTTGAGTTAACTTTGGCGAGTTAGATACTTCTACCATTCACACACAAGGTAAGATCCTCATGACACACATAACTCAGTAAAACAAATTGATTAACGTTTTGACACAAGGATCAGTAATGACACTAAGATTTTAAACAAAAATTTAAGCTCCGAGTCCGAATCCGAATTCGAGCAAATACATATTTTTATTCATTGATTGCGGATCGAGTTGAATGGAAATTGAATTTTTTTTCTCACGGCCGGTGTAGTTCAGTTGAAAATAACTCTCACCAGAGACGTGCCTCAGTACAAAACCGCTTTCCCTAATCTCTGAAGCCGACCACTCGATCTCCTGTTTCTTTTTCAAAGTTGTAGCTCACCAACCACTGTATTACGTGTTACGATCTTCAAACTTTTCTTTAGCTTTTTTCTCACTTGTATTATATAAGGCAAGCGCATTGCCTCATATTGTCTTTGGCAATAATTTGGTTCACTGGCTAGTTGATATCTCTCACATGGCTGCTTCTACTAACTTGGTCCTGTTCGGCTTGGTCTTAACTGGTCTAGTACAAGGCTACATGGCTAGCCAGTTTGGTTTGGGTTCGAGACTTTTGGCTAGTGAAAACCGAGCACTGGTTTCGGACAATGGGACCTTCGCGTTTGGTTTCAGTCAAGCAGACGCTAAGAACCGGTTTCAACTTGCAATTTGGTTCGCTGATCTTCCTGGAGACCAAACCGTGGTTTGGTCAGCTAACAGGTTTGTTCCTACGAGTTTTATGTTTCATTATGAATTACAAGTCTATTTTGGGTAAAACCATCAATTTTAAGTAAGTTTGGGTACTAATACTGAATTTATATTTTGACAATATTAACAACAACAGAAAAAGAAATCAAAACCATGTTCCTGTCTTTATTCTTTACACAAGCTCTCGCAGGTAATATGATGCTCAATTTCATTAAGCCAACCCTTTGCTTTTTGCTCAATGGTGTCATCTAAATAGAAACTCTCCGGTAACCAAGGAAGCGTTCCTGGAGCTAGACACCACCGGCGACCTCCTCCTTGTTGATCGGAGTGCCACCGTATGGTCCTCAAACACCAGCGGAGTGGGCGTGGAAACCGCCGTCATGGAGGAATCCGGCAACTTCATACTGTACACCAGAACGAACCAACCTGCTTGGCAAAGCTTTTTACATCCATCGGACACACTCCTACCAAGCCAACCTTTGACAGTGTCTCTCGAACTGACATCAGCAACATCACCTCTTCACGATGGGTATTACTCTCTCAAGATGCTGCAACAGCCCAGTTCGCTAAGCCTCGCACTAACCTATAACCTGCCTGAGCCGTCTGATTATAGTTCACCTGAAGCGTACAATAACTATTCCTACTGGAATGGACCAGATATTTCAAACGTTACCGGTGATGTAGTTGCAGTGTTGGACGAAGCAGGAAGCTTTGGGATTGTGTATGGTGAGTCGTCAAATGGAGCTGTTTATGTGTACAAAAATGACGGTGATTATGACGGATTGGCTTCTGCTACTAATCGTTCGACCAAGTCGTCAGTTCTTAGAAGATTGATACTAGAGACTAATGGGAATATACGTTTGTACAGATGGGACAATGACGTGAATGGATCGCGTCAATGGGTTCCTGAATGGGCTGCAGTTTCAAATCCTTGCGATATTGCAGGAATTTGTGGGAATGGTGTTTGTAATTTGGACAGAAGCAAGACTAATGCTTCATGTACCTGTCTGCCTGGTACTTCCAAACTAGGAACAGATTTGCAGTGCTCAGAGATTTCATCATCGGTACGAAAATGTGGTCCTGGAAATGAAAATGATAGCTCGGGTTTGAGGATTGAACCTGTGCAACAAACAAATTACTATTTCTCAGAACTTTCGATTATAGCAAATTACAGTGATATTCCTACAGTGACAAAGTGTGGCGACGCTTGTTTATCAGATTGTGAGTGTGTGGCTTCCGTTTACGGGCTTGATGATGAGAATCCTTACTGTTGGGTATTGAGAAGTCTGAATTTTGGTGGATACGAGGACACTAGTTCTACCTTATTCGTCAAGGTTAGATCAAACTCGAATGAGACTATGGTTTCAGGATCTGGCAAAAGGGTTTCTGAAAAAGATTCTGATACTACTCGTGAGAAGGTTGTGGTGATTCCTATAGCATTGAGCATGGCGGTTCTCATTGGGCTACTCTGTTTATTATTATACTACAATGTCCATAGGAGGAGATCTCTGAAGAGGGCTATGGAAAGTGCTTTGATTCTTTCTGGTTCTCCAATAAATTTTAGCTACCGTGACCTGCAAATACGTACCTGGAATTTCTCCCAGCTTCTTGGAACAGGTAATAAACTTCAAGTGTATATTGTCACCGTGTTTTGTGTATGGAGAACTGGTCTAACTAAGCTTTTGCTAATATTGTTTTGATAGGAGGATTTGGGAGTGTGTATAAAGGAAGCTTAGCGGATGGAACTTTGATAGCTGTGAAGAAACTTGACAAGGTCTTACCACATGGAGAGAGGGAATTTATTACTGAAGTGAACATTATAGGCTCTATGCACCACTTGAATTTGGTTCGTTTATGTGGTTACTGCTCCGAGGGATCACACCGGTAAGCTTAACAAGTTTCTATCTTCAGCTGTAAATCCTTTCAAAGTTCTTTGTGTTTTTTATTATTAAATAAAAATATGAATATATAACAACTAATGGATTTATAACAATGAACTTAAAAACCATGTAGGCAAAGACAAAAAGCTACCTGATTCTTCTAAATATTAGTTTTATGTAATTAGTCAATTATTTCTTTGTGACTAAAAAAAATCATATGTTCAAATCACGGAAACAATTTCTTTGTAAAAAATATAAAGAGAAGATTGTATGCATCGATAACCCTTTCATACTCTCACGAAATAGAAGCTTTATATAATATGGTAAGTTGAAAATAAAATATAGTTTTCAACGTGTCATGCTTTAATTTTTATGACATAGTCCTAACTCTACTTTTTTCTATTAAAAATGTTGCATTGGAAGTCTTCTTGTTTACGAGTTCATGAAAAATGGCTCATTGGACAAGTGGATCTTCCCATCATACAACTGCAGAGATAGACTCCTGGATTGGTCGACTCGCTTCAACATAGCTCTTGCCGCTGCTCAAGGAATTGCGTACTTCCACGAACAGTGCAGGGATCGGATCATACACTGCGACATAAAACCTGAAAACATTCTGTTAGACGAGAATTTCTGTCCAAAAATCTCAGATTTTGGGCTAGCTAAGTTGATGGGAAGAGAACACTCAAAAGTGGTCACTATGGTTAGAGGCACTAGAGGCTATTTAGCTCCTGAATGGGTTAGCAACAGACCTATAACAGTGAAAGCTGATGTTTACAGCTATGGAATGCTTCTTCTGGAGATCATTGGTGGCAGAAGAAACCTCGACATGTCTTTTAACGCTGAAAATTTCTTTTACCCCGGGTGGGCTTTTAAGGTATACACTAAATCTCTTCTATAATTTAAATTTTTTATTTTTATTTTGACAACATATAGGTTAGTTTTTATTTTCAAAAAATTATTTCTCTTGTATTTTATTTAATAATAATAATATACAATATACAATATAAATATTATATTTGTACCAATTAAACGGTACATAGTATGTATATATATATATATATATATATATATGATGATTCAAGTCATCTCTTAAATATAAACCGAGCTCAAATTTGATTAATTTGGGTGGGGCATAAGAATTAAGTTGAATTATCGTATTATTATTATTTGATTAATTTATTTTTATATTTATATCACATGTATTTTGGTTAGTATTTTTAAATTTAGTGTTAAACTATTTAAAATTTTTAAATTTAGTGATAAATATTTTTAAATTTGTATAAATTAAGATTGTTTTTGCTTATGTATCTTTCAAATATTGCGTTAATGTTTATTTATTAACTTTATTAGCAAAACAATATTTGATTTAATTTGTACAAAATTTAAAAATTAATCACTAAATTAATTCTAAAACGTTACATTTGATTGGAAAAGATCCTAAACCTGTTTATAAAAATATAAGAAAAGCCCGTATGGTTACATTTTTTACATTTTTAGAGGTCTCAACGTGTGTATATTAACATAATTAGCCCCCCTTTTTTTTTTTCAGGAGATGAAAAATGGGACCCCAATCAAAGCTGTGGATAGAAGGCTTGGAGGTACAGTAGTAGAAGAAGAGCTAACACGAGGACTTGAGGTTGCTTTCTGGTGTATTCAAGATGATGTTTTTGTGAGACCATCAATGGGGGAAGTTGTGAAAATGTTAGAAGGATCAGTGGAGATCAACACACCACCAATGCCACAAACTGTTCTTGAGTTGGTTGAGGAAGGATTGGAACATGTGTACAAGGCCATGAAGAGAGAGTTCAATCAGTTCAGCTCCTTCACAACTAGTCGTGTTCAACCATCGTCTCTTGCTGCGTGTAGTAATTCTACGATGTCACCTAGATAGCTAGCTTGGATGAGGTGGATGAACATTCAAAATTTGACTTAGTTGGTCATTTTTTACATTGTTTTCTCCAACATTCTAATGTTGCCAATAGAATGATATTTTAATTTTTGATTATGTTTGAGTCAAATGACGCTATTTTATTTTTAGCTAACTAATTATTTAATTATATACTACTGGAGCTGATCTTTGTGGTGTAGATTCCTGCGGTTCAGGCGGAGTGATTCGTTGCTTTGCTTCACTTTTTCAGGTAGTGCATTTCGACGTTTACTGAGAGTGTAACCGCTCTTTCGAACATAGAGTATCGCAATGATGGCCTCTAATCAAGTTAACAATGTATAATTAAAGAGAGAACTGCAAGACATTATTCCAATCTAAGTTCCGACTCCACACCACTTTGAATAAAGAACAGGTGGTTTCTACTTTCTTGCACAAGTTTACACAACAAACAAGTAGGGTCAAACGAACCAAACCATCTATCCTTAGTTCTTAATCTATTTTTAATAGCAAGCCACAAGAAGAAAGCGATTTGGGGCACAACACTCTCCAAACGAGATCAGCCCAAGACACTTTCTCCTCGGCTCCACGGTCTCAGTAACCGTCGAAATGCACGTCACCGCCACAACCCATGAATCGACGAGGGCGGAAGGTTGTTGAGTGCTTTGGATTGGCTGTTAACGATTTGCTTCTGTGAGATACAGACTCGACTCCGTGGTTTCGTGAGTTTGGCTCTATCTTTGCGCTTTGTTCGTATAATGTGTGTGACTATTCCTTTTCGAAGAATCCGAGCTACGAGCCTCAGTTTAGCAAATAGGGTTTACTTTTCCAGCACGGTCTCAGTAACCGTCGAAATGCACGGAATCGACGAGGGGCGGGAAGGTTGTTGAGTGCTTTGGATTGGCTGTTAACGATTTGCTTCTGTGAGATACAGACTCGACTCCGTGGTTTCGTGAGTTTGGCTCTATCTTTGCGCTTTGTTCGTATAATGTGTGTGACTATTCCTTTTTCGAAGAATCCGAGCTACGAGCCTCAGTTTAGGGTTTACTTTTCCAAGGAACTGTAAGAGGTGTTGCGACTTTCTCTGAGGAATGTTTTCAGTGAGATATTGTTATGATCTTTTAATGAGAATAAAGAAGAAAGGGAGGGTGAACAGAACAGAGGAATAGGAGAAGACGACTATTTTCTTGCATATCCTTAAAAGAAGAGTTACAGGTACTTAAATAGAGAAACTTAACATCCTATTAAGAAAGAGTCATGGAATCCCGAAACTATAGGAATCCCCTACCACTACTAATTTCCATAATCTGCTTGTTAACAACCACTACACAACAAAACACAGTAAACGTAAATAACTGCCCACTTCAATAACCACGTAGTTCTCCCACTAAACGAAGACTGCGCTGCCTATCATTCCAACCTCCTAAAAAGATTTGGCCTTGTCCTCAAGGACGGAAATCACGGTATGTGCGAAAAAAAACGCCACTTATTCTCCCACATCGCATCTTCAGTAGGGACACCTAACCATTTTACAAGAACTTCTTCTTTAGGACGATAACGGCCCTTTTGCGTGACCCTTTGATCCAATATGCCCTCTGGCTGTGGAAGAATGGTCGAATCATCTGCAACTGGAGGCAGAGAAGGCAGAATGGCGACAGTAGCACCCACATGTTTTTTGAGTTGGCTCACATGAAAGACATTATGAATTAAAGAACCCACTGGCAGTTCTAAACGATAAGCAACAGGTCCTACACGGGTCAAGATTTTGTATGGACCATAAAAACGCGGAGACAGTTTGAGTGACTTACGGAAAACAACAGATTGCTGCAAACGAGGTCTCCAACAGTGAATTCAATTTCTCTTCGATGTTGGTTTGCTTGAGTCCGCATTCGATTTTGCGCTTCAGATAAGTTGTGCCGCAGGAGCTTAAGAATATCATATCTGGTTTGGAGCAATTGGTCCACCAAATGGACTTGAGAGGTACCAGGAACATATGATAACAAATTAGGGGGTGGCCGACCATATACTGCTTGAAAAGGAGTGATACCTGTGGAAGAATGAACACTCGTGTTATAGCTATATTCGGCCCATACAAGCCAATCACTCCATTTAGTAGGAAGGCTGTGAATGAAACAACGAAGATACTGTTCCAAGATTCTATTGACAACTTCTGTCTGTCCGTCAGTTTGCGGATGATAACTAGAACTCATCCTTAACGTGGTACCCTGCAATTCAAATAGAGATTTCCAAAAATTATTGAGAAAAACTTTGTCACGATCACTGACAATAGATTTGGGAACCCCATGAAGCTTCACAACAGACTCAACAAAAGCCTTTGCGACTGTCAAAACAGTGAACGGATGACGAAGCGAAATGAAATGGGCATATTTTGAGAGGCGATCAACTACGACAAGAATAACCGAATAACCATGAGACAAAGGCAGACACTCTATGAAATCCATCGAGAGATCTTCCCATATTTGTTCTTGAAATAACTAAGTTGTTTCAATAAATTCACAGGCTATCGTCAAATTCTTCTTCGCGCAAGTAAATAAAAATCACAATTGTAAAATAATAAAAAACACCGACGTTTGGTAACGCAGTTCGGCACACCTTGCCTACGTCTGCGGGGCCCTCACCCAGATTAATCACTTTCACTGTAGTTCACAAAAATTACACAAGATTGATCTACCCCGTAAGACTCAATCTATGTAACCAACCCACAACTTAACTACCCGTGAAAGATTTTCACGCCCAATAACACAACCGACTTGTGTTAACCTCGTCAGAGGATTTTTCAAACTATTTCTACTTGAAAAACAAAGACAAGTAAAAACAAGAATAAGACAAATCCAGTTCTGAAAATTGTCGCCAAGATTTCAAGTAGCCGCACCAACAGTATATATATATCAGTCTATGAGAAAGTCTTCTTTAAGCTGAAAAACTTCAGTCATATAAATCAACCAGTGGCGTCATAAACATCTCCATAAAATTGCTTGCTTAAAGTAAAACTGATGGACGTGTCCTGCTGCACCCGAACCCGAAACTCCTCACAGAAGACCACTCAATCAAAAGATCAAGTCACAAAGAAACGCAGCAACCGCTAGAGCATCATCCACGCACACCCTATCACACATGCCCTCGCAAGAATTAAATCTAAGATCAAAAGATTACACAACACCTTTGTTCCACGTCAGCCAAAAAACAATCTTTCCCAAATCCACATTAATCACGCAACCTCATTTAAATTGCCTTAGGCAGATCCTTTTCAAATAGATATGTTCTAGGATAAGCAACCAACATTCGAATGTAATTACTTCCAAATCAAATCCACTTTTCGCTTTCAACTGGAGACCCAATTACAAATTTAGGCACATCGACAAAAATCATTAGGAACAATCCCATGTCCAATTAAAATGCCAAAATTAAAAATATGATATATTAAAAATAAATCATAACAATCTCCCCCTTTTTGGCATTTTTGTCACAACTTTAGTACTCCACATGATTAATCATATTTGGACATATAAAGATAAGATTCACATTGCTCCCCCTTCATCAAACATCATGTTTCAAAGAACACCAATCATCCAAATTTCTCCCCCTTGGGACACAAAGATGTCAAAAAATAAGACGAAAAGTCAAACATATACCTGAAATCTCCCCCTGAATGGAACATTCATCATAAACAATCTGATGTCTACCTCTTGAAACAAAATCACAATCATAATAATCACCAATAGATGCAGCGGAAGACTCATAAGCACACCAATATCACAATTTACCACCATTCAAAACACTGAGAGATATGCCCGAAAGAGAGAGATACCCGAGAAAGATCCATACCGATGAGAGAGCTGAGAAGACTTCGGAGGAGCCAAACAGAAGTCACAGTGCAAACTACTAAAAAGATGAAACGACAATAGCAACAAAAAAACTAAAGAACTAAATAAAATATTTTCCTTTTTTTGTTTTTTGTTTTTTTTTGTTTTAACAACACATTAAAAATACTTCAAAAATATAAAGCACACTGTCCCTGTGTCCTTCGAAGAATCTCAAACCTGGTGTTTTTCTTTGGCTCGAATGAAGATGTATAACACAAGTTTCCTGTAAATTCTTGATAATTAACCCTTTTTCTTTCTCTTGTTTTACTTCTTTCACTCACATCCCCAATAACATTTTCTGCTAGATGGTTTCTTCAGATTTGAGATGAAGAGCCTCGGTTCAAATCAACTTTCATTGTTTTAGTTGGTTCATCATCCGAAGTAACTGAAAGTTCTTGATTTCTAGATTACTTCCTCAAGAATAATTAACCGCAAATCTGGGCATTTTCTGGTTTTCCCTTCACTACATTTTTGTGCTTGTACCTGACCCTTTATAATCCAAGCTTGCTTCGATACCATGGGATGCTGCTGGAAACTTAATGGAGAACGTCTAGATTTTCAATTTTGGCCCCTTTGAAATATCATTTGTAATAATTGATAACACCTTGGCCTTATATGTCCAATGACTCCACAAAAATGACATGTAGGTATAAATCTATCACTCTTTTTTGGTGCTTCTACTTCTTAGGCTGATCTGTACATTTCAAACTTTTATTCATTCACTTTGGAACACTCGCCTTTATAATCTATGCCTTGAAGATCCCCTTTAACTTTACCAATTTCCAACAACTTATCTAGTTTTTCCGTGCCTCCATTCAACATCCTCAACCCCTTTTCAGTACTTATTAATTTCATTCTTGCATCACCAAGTTCATCTGAAGTCAATGCCAGCTTCTTTTCTAATTCTTCATAGTATTTTTCAGACGAAGATTCTCCTCTTTCAAACTCTCATTCTTTTTTTGCATTTTCATCAATTTCTCATACAAAGCCTTGTAATACTCATAGGTATTCCCAACTTTATCATCACAAATGCTCTCATCCATTGTCATAGTCCGAAATTGAATTCGAAGTGAATCGATTCGAAATTCTCAAGTTTTCCCCTTGTTATGTTTTCAGTTACTTCCTTCTCAGTTACTGTTAAGCAAGTAACTGGACTTTTGCTGTGTAAAGCAACCAGCGCTGCATTATTTGTCAATTCTTCCTCACTACCAAAATCACTTTCAAAATCATTTTCACTCCAGGTTGTGGTGAAAGACTTTCCTCTTTGTTTCTTTAATGTGTTAGCACACTCGGATTGAATGTGACCAAACCCCTGACATTCATGACACTGAATTCTTCTGGCCTTCCGTTCTTTTTTTCTTGTTTCCACCTGCAGTGCCAATCCTTTGCTCCTTTCGTGCTTACCTCTTAAGAGATTCATCTCAAAAGTCGTGAGAATGCCGATGACTTTTTCTAATGACAGATTATCAATGTCATGAACCTCCTATATTGCTGCAATTTTTGGAATAAATCATGGAGGTAGCGATCTCAGCGTTTTCTTAACTAATTTCACGTTGGAATATTTCTTCCCCAGTTGATGAGCTCGATTGGCTATATCTCTCAATCTTTCATGAAAATCTCCAATAGTCTCATTCTCATCCATCTTTAACTCTTCAAACCGCACAGTTAATATCTATAGTTTTGACGATATCACAGATTTAGACCCTTCATGAATAGTCTGCAACATGTCCCACGCCTCTTTTGCCGTTTCACATGCTGAAATAATTGAGAAGCGTCCTTCGTCAACAGCACTGAATATCGCATGTATTGCTTGTGAATTTGCCAGTGCACTTTCTTCTTCCTGTCTGGTCCATTCAGATGGATCTTTCTGAATTATTTCTCCTTTATCATCAACCATCATTGGATGAGTCCAACCGTGTACTACCGAACGCCAGAATCTTGTCCCCTGAGCTTGAATGAAAAATTTCATCCGGGATTTCCAAGACGAATAATTTGATTCATCCAACAGTGGAGGTCTGGTAATTGATGCACCTTCTCTCATAGCTATATCTGCGAATCTCGGATCTACACCAACTTGCTACTAAGTTCTGAACTGGTGACCCGCTCTGATACCAATTGAAATAACTAAGTTGTTTCAATAAATTCGCAGGCTATCGTCAAATTCTTCTTCGCGCAAGTAAATAAAAATCACAACTGCAAAATAATGAAAAACACCGACGTTTGGTAACGCAGTTCGGCACACCTTGCCTACGTCTGCGGGGTCCTCACCCAGATTAATCACTTTCACTGTAGTTCACAAAAATTACAAAAGATTGATCTACCATGTAAGACTCAATCTATGTAACCAACTCACAACTAAACTACCCGTGAAAGATTTTCACGCCCAATAACACAACCGACTCGTGTTAACCTCGTCAGAGGATTTTTCAAACTATTTCTACTTGAAAAACAAAGACAAGTAAAAAGAAGAATAAGACAAATCCAGTTCTGAAAATTGTCACCAAGATTCCAAGTAGCCGCACCAACAGTATATATATATCAGTCTATGAGAAAGTCTTCTTTAAGCTGAAAAACTTCAGTCATATAAATCAACCAGCGGCGTCATAAACATCTCCATAAAATTGCTTGCTTAAAGTAAAACTGATGGACGTGTCCTGCTGCACCCGAAACTCCTCACAGAAGACCACTCAATCAAAAGATCAAGTCACAAAGAAACGCAGCAACCGCTAGAGCATCATCCACGCACACCCTATCACACGTGCCCTCGCAAGAATTAAATCTAAGATCAAAAGATTACACAACACCTTTGTTCCACGTCAGCCAAAAAACAATCTTCCCCAAATCCACATTAATCACGCAACCTCATTTAAATTGCCTTAGGCAAATCCTTTTCAAATAGATATGTTCTAGGATAAGCAACCAACATTCGAATGTAGTTACTTCCAAATCAAATCCACTTTCCGCTTTCAACAGGAGACCCAATTACAAATTTAGGCACATCGACAAAAATCATTAGGAACAATCCCATGTCCAATTAAAATGCCAAAAATAAAAATATGATATATTAAAAATAAATCCTAACAGTTCTGGTATATCTAACGGTTGAAGGAGACCAGCAGGTTTGAGTGTGTCACTCTTGCACCTCTGGCATACATCACATCCACGTATGTGTTGTCGGACGTTATTCTTCATTCCAGGCCAAAGAAACATACTGCGAATCCGACTAATGGTTTTCTTGAATCCAAAGTGACCACCAATTGATGAATCGTGATTTTCTGAAAGAAGAATAGGAATCAGTTTTGAAATAGGACTCAATAATATTCTACCCTTTTTATACCAAATAGAATTTCTCTGTTGGTACAATTGTGGAGATTTTGTAGCAACCAACTTTATTCTGTGATAAAAAAGATCATTATTTATCTCTTCCTTAAGAACCTCTACCCAATCACATGTTGGCATGGAAATTGCATGGAATTCAAACTGGTTTACTCGAGACAATGCATCAGCTCCAACGTTTTCAACCCCCTTTTTATAGCGTATTTCATAATCATATCCCAAAATTTTGGGAAGCCACCTAAGTTGTGTGGGAGTGCTGATTTTCTGCTCAAGAAAATATTTCAGGCTCCTTTGATCGATTTGAACAATAAATGTCTGCCCCAATAAGTATGGACGCCACTTCCGGATTGCTTTAACGATGGCCAACATTTCTTTGTCATAGGTAGATAATGATAGAGCTAAGCCTTTAAATGCCTCACTGAAATATGCTATGGGTCTCCCTTGTTGAGAGAGAATGGCTCCAATGCCGTTACCACAAGCATCACATTCCACCATGAATTGCTGAGAAAAATCTGGTAACCGAAGCACTAGGGCAGTGGTCAAGGCTTGCTTTAATTGCTTAAAAGACTGCTCTGCTTCAGAAGACCAAGCAAAACCTTCCTTAGTCTTTAGTCTAGTGAGGGGTGCAGCAATGGTTCCAAACCTCCGGATAAATTTATGATAATATCCGGCTAATCCAAGGAAAGCGCGGACTGCTTTGACTGAGGTGGAAATTTGCCACATTTGGACTGCCTGAACCTTTTTTGGGTCGACCGAAACACCTTCAAAAGTGATAATGTGGCCTAAATATTCCACTTGAGTGGTGCCAAAACAACATTTGGATTCCTTTACTTTCAATTGGTGATGTGATAATAAACCCAAAACTTGTCGGAGATGGTGTAAATGGTCCTCCCAAGTTCTGCTAAATACCAAAATATCATCAAAAAATACAAGGACAAACTTTCTAAGATAAGGACGGAAAATATCATTCATTAAATGTTGGAATGTGGAGGGTGCATTTGTGAGTCCGAATGACATTACGACAAACTCATAATGGCCTTCGTGTGTCCGAAAGGCTGTCTTATGGATGTCCTCCTCCTTGACCCGAATCTGATGATAACCTGAACGTAGGTCCAATTTTGAAAAAATTTTAGCTTCAAATAATTCATCTAACAGCTCGTCAATGATGGGTATGGGATACTTATCTTTGATGGTCACCTTATTCAATGCCCGGTAGTCGACACAAAATCGCCAAGTACCATATGCTTTTTTTACTAAAAGAACCGATGAAGAGAAGGGACTTTGACTAGGTCTGATTATCCCTGAAGCTATATATTCTTTGACCATGCGCTCGATTTTTGCCTTTTGGTGCTGTGGATATCGATAGGGACGAGTGCTAACAGGTTCTTGGTCTGGTTTAAGCACTATCTGATGGTCATAAGCTCTCTTGGGAGGGAGGCCAATAGTGTCTGAAAATACCTCAGGGAAGTCTTTTAGCACTTGTTGAATATCTGCTTGTTGTTGCTGGGTGTTTGGTTTTTGTGCGGCAACCTCATTCGAAACTCCATGTTGTGCTGCAAGACAAAAAAAAAAACCCTTGGCCTGTCAACTGTTGTAGTTCACGGCTGTCCAAAGGCTCTATGCCTTTATGTTTCACTCCTTGCAACAGCTGAACCTTCCCATTTTGCGTAAAGGCCATAGTTAGCTTGCTATAGTCCATCTCAATAGGCCCTAAGGTTTGTAACCATTGTACCCCAAGCACCACTTGACACAATGACACTTGTAAGATGTAGAAATCTGCTGTCAACGTATAAGCTTGAAGCTGGAGCTTCAAGTTCAAACACCGTCCTATGCTTGTTATTTTTTCTCCATTTCCAACCATGACTTCAAAAAATTGGTCACGAACCACTAGTAATTCCAATCTATCCACTGTTGTTTGATCTATGAAATTGTGCGTGCTCCCTCCATCAATAAGCACGGTTACATCTTGGTGCTTATTGATGGAGGGAGCACGCACAATTTCATTTTGCGTAAAGTTTGCGGATGGATAGTTCCCGCCATGGCATGAAAGGATATTTCAGGGACCGAGTCGGATGGTTCTGGTTCCTCCTGGATGGTGGTTTCGTGTTCCACAGTCATAGAGCAATCTTCAATGACAAACAATTGCGGACGTTGACACTTGTGTCAAAGAATGTATTTTTCATCACAATAGAAACAAAGTCCCCGTTCACGTCGTTCTCTCGCTTCTTGTCCTGTGAGTTTTCTTACAGACCAGGGGCTAGTAGGGGCTTTTGGTTGCGGCACTGGTCCCAGAATTGCTGCTGAATTGGGTTGTGGTGTCATTCTAGTAGGAGTTGGTCGAGAAGAGTAGCTAACAGGTTTGGGTTTTCAAGCTCTGCTTTTCTTCAACAAGTTGAGCAATTCCGATGGCTTCGGTGAGGGTCTTTGGCTGCTTGAGCTTGACCTCCACCCTTAGTTCTTCCTTGAGTCCAGCCACAAATTTTCCCACCAGAAACTTGACAGGTAAATCTTCCACTTGGTTTGAGAGTTTTTCGAAATCTTGTTGGTATGAGTTTACTGTTCCAGTTTGCTTCAAGCGAGAGAGGGCTTCTGATGGATCTTCATAGTCAGTTGGACCGAACCTAGCAAGTAGGGCTTTTTAAAATTCATCCCAAGTCATAGGGCCTTTATACTTGGTCTTTTTAAAAATATTTCCATTTCTTAAATTGCTAGAGAATTTGAGTTTAATCTTCCTTTTTAATGAGTCAAGAAAAGCCCAACAGAACTTTTGGGTAATTGCTACGATGCCCTTATTTCCATACTGAACAAGCCATGGCAAGTTTTAAGCGTTTAAACATTTCTACGTAAGTTTATCTTCCTCGTTATAGAGTATGGTATCTGCCTCATTATTATTGATTATGGTCATTATTGAGTATGGTATTGTATGGTCTATTTATATAAAGTTTAACCCTACCATTATATGTTGTTGCCTATTTACCCAACCTTTAGTCTCGATGATGGCCAGAGACAGGTATGCAGTGGGATTATATAACGTCGGTTGGTCCTTCCCTATTCTTGTCTAGCAGCTTCTACACCATCTCTATTGCTTACGGAAGGGGATAGAAAAGCTCCAACCTGCATAGAAAACATTCAGATCTAAGGAGGAAAGGCAATGGCTGGAGATATTATGTTTAAATTTTCGTTGTTTTTCACGTATATATTACGGTTATATATATGTGTATTTTGTGCATGTGTTTTATACGTTATGTTGTATGAAATGCATGGTCAAGTTTACATTCTATACTTTTAAACTTTGATAAAGTGCTCGTATTAAATTGTTGATATTGAAATTGAATTGTGATAGGCCTATTATATCATATAATCATTCGACTTTCTTGATATTTTTCGACTTATGTTCATTACTTAAATTTTGCTTTGTGAAGAGTAACTTCACTTCGAGTTTGAGCAGCCAATAATGACAAAGTTTTAGGAATTTATACAACTCTATACTTTTGCACTTAAACACTGCTTTTAAATGGTTTCTTAAAAGTATATATAGTAAATTAAATCAACATTAATAAAAACCTTCAATGAGATTTGTCTCTTGAAACAAAATACAAACTCTAGCTCAATTGTAGCACTTGTTCTTATAATTACTTTCGTCTTTTATTTGTAATCTCGTAGCAGTCTTTACTTTAGTATGCATCAATCCATTAGTTGGTGCTGCTATCTCTTTTCTTTTCCTCAGGCAACATACGCGTCTATAAGTAATTCTCATGAACCTTAGTTGAACGCTTTACTTGGTTTCTCTGCACAAGTCCAAAGTCGATAAAAAAACTTCATTGTTAATGCTTATGTGGTCAGCCAACTAAAAAGTTGCTGCACTAGAGCACTTTTCAAAGATGTTCCTTTGTCACATAAATTCCGAAATACATGGTTTCAAGTGAGTTTTCTAAAACTGGCACCACCACGTTGTCATTCTTTAATCAAGAACACTACGACTTTGAGTCAACATTTTTTTTATTTTGTTTACATTTTTTTTTATTTCTTGTCTAACTAATTTAGAAGTAGAAAAAATGTTTTTGTTTTTTTATAATATTCTTCATTCGTTGTTAATTAGATAGGTGCAATTTTAATTATTTAATATTAATAATATTTTATTTAAGTTAAGTAAATAATAGTCTTATAATTTCTTTATTACTATTAATAAATATAAAATGCAAAATATTTAAACTTGAAAATTTTTAAATTTATCAAAAATAATAGAATTCATTCTTAGAGAATATTTGAAATGTTGCCAAAATTAATAAGTACACCTTACTCTTACAACTTATTAAATATTAATTTTAATGATAAACGAAAAATAATAGATACTTATAGAAGAGTAATATTTTAATTGTACATTTTAGTTTTCACTTAATGAATTTCGATTTCATTGTTTTAAAACAAAATAGAAATTTACTTGTTAACATTAATTTCTCATATCTTCTAAATAATAGCATTTAATACACTAAGTAATAAATAAAATTTAAAAATCAGTTTATAATATTTATTAGCAACATATTAGTAATGGGCTATATCTTTTTGTTCTCAATATTACTTCAATGGTTTTAATTTTGTTCTCATTTTGTTTTCTTCATTTTCAAATCTAGCAATGTGTGTTTGGCAAAATTTTGTTTTCAACTTTTGTTTTGACATTAAAAATTGCTACATAAATTTACAATATTTCGTGAACGTTCTTTAATTTATGATTTTTATAATTTAAAAATGAACTATATTAATGGTTTTAATTACTGATTTATAGATTTCTTTTAAAATTTAACGCAAATATTTGATTAGAATTTTTAAACTTTTATGTTTGATTTTTTGATTCATTAATATAAAAAGCTATAATCTTTCTGCCTTTTATTCTTTATAAATAAGATTTAATTTCTTTATTGGCAAAAACAGATATTTAATTAGTCTAATATTAAAAGTAACAGTTATTCTAATTTAATTATTTGACTCTTAAATCAATAAAAACTAAGATATGTTCTAATTTATTTATTTTAGAATATATGTTCTGTTCTTTTCAAAAAAGAATTATAACTTAAAGTTACATTTATTGTTTTAATATGTAAAAACAATAAATGAAAAATTCAAAATTGGAAAGCACAATATCAGCAACAAAATTAAAAACAATAGTGAAGGATGTCACTATTGAATAAGTTTTTATAATTAAATAAGTTTTATCAAAACAGAAAACAAAAAATTCCTATTTGGTAATTCTAAAACTATATTATTGGTTTTAATTTATATTTTATTACTGATTTATTTTTCTTTTGTTAATTCAAAATCAAAAAATAAAAATTTTATTAATTTTTAAACTTTTTTGGTTAATTTTTAATCTATAATTTATGAGTGTCAAAAAGTAAAATCTTGCTTTTTAATAAACATAAGTCAATTTCATTATTAACAAAATAGATCATACTTAGATAATTAATTAATCTATTAATAAGAAATGACATTTATAGTTATTTAGAATATATGTTTTAAATTATAACTTAAAGTCACAAATAAATATTTGATGAGAATTTTTTATGAATTATAGAAATTTATAACTTAAAAATTATGAAAATTTAAGAAACGAATAGCACAATAGTAAGAACAATAATGAAGCAAATATAATACTTTTATTTGCTAATCTGTGATATTATTTTCTAATGAGCAACAAAATCATGTCAACATAAAAGGAAATTTATTTTTATGATTTAACAAGTTTAAACTAAAAGTATAGATCACATCAATGGTAAAATTTGTTAATTTGAAAACAAAATATATTAATGATTTTTATCTTGAATGTTTGAAAAACAAACTATATTAATGGCTTTTATTTTAAAATCCAATAAAGAAAAATGTTAGACTGAAAATCTATAAATGCTCTAATTTATTTATTAGAAAACATATGTTTTGTTTGTTTTTTTAAAGTCATACGTTACAGATACATGTTTGATAATAGTTGTTTTGTGAAGATTAAATTAAAATTTTAAATAATTTTGAATTACATGATCAGCAATAACATCTAAAATGAAAAGAATAATCACATAAAGCAGAAGTAAAATGTATTTAATCAGAGTTTAAAATATATTTCTACTAATTTGCAATTATTTGTGTGTTTTAAAATAGCTTCAAGTTTTAAATATTTTAAAATAAGTTTAATATAAAATCTTAACACACGGCACCTTTATATAAAATTTGAACACCAAGAAATTTTAAAATTATAATAAAACCAAGCGAGTTTTTAATCAAATTGGTTGTAAACCGTAGGATGAGATAAGATGAGACAATAGAAATTTTAGTTACGTAAAACAGAAGTGTAGTTCCCCTAAGCCATAGTTAATTTGGTTGCTTTAGATGTGCTCTCGATGAAATCAAGGCAATAAATTCCGGCATGTCTGACTGTCTAGTTTTTTTTTTTTTTTAATCAAAGAAACAGGGCATACGCCCCAAAGGAAGAAACTACAAGGCAGTGATGCGGGACAAAAACACCCCAATAGAGTCGACAAACAGAAGCGACGATATACCCGCAACAGGCTCACCAAATCAATGAATACCAACCGGAAGACGATAGCTATAATTAGCTAACCAATCCGCACAACGGTTAGCTTCCTGAAAAACATGACGCACCCGGACTACCCAATTTCTAGTCAGCAACTCCCGGATAGCTGAGTGCAGTATAAGAACGTCTCGCTGCATTGCATTCGTGAGACTGGAGACCACCAGCACAGAATCTATAGTTAAATCCACCCGACTATAACCATGAAACCATATGGCCTTCAAACTTCTTGATGTCCCGTCAAAATTTAAAGCGGCTGGGACAGAAGCGATGTAGTGGAATGGGTGCCTCCACTGCTAGATAAAAATAGACGATTATAACTGTGTTCATATTATTTTTCACCACCACAGTGGAAGGAATTCATTGTGGAACAAAGTCAGGTTAAAGAGAATATACCTTCCTGCAACATCATCAACTCCTTTACTAGAATTGTCATCAGTTGATTCGGCTTGTTGAATATTTCTGTGACTTTTCTCTTTTGCTGGTGGAAATAGCTTCCTCGCTTTCCTGACTACAAGACGAATCCGTTAACAATAAGCTTGATGGATTATTCGTTTATTCACTACTAAGAAGAAAATGAAGTGCAAGAGAAACTTGGGCAGACAAGAAAGTCTCTCGTTTCCACAGCCTTCAACTGTACGTGAGCTTCAGACCTCTTACGCAGAAAAGTTAGCCCCAGTCGGAACTTAGGCAGCTGCGAAAGAAATATCAACTTCTAGTGAATTTGTAATGGTATTGCTGCATCATTTATGGTGTTTGAACCTGGCACCAAAAGAATATAGGACTCGAGTCATTTATCTTTTCCAACAGAGAAAATCAATATCATAATGATACGACAGTTCATATTTGGTAGCATTAATTTAGCATCTAAACACCGTTCGAAAAAAGAAAAAGATGCATTTACATATAGAAAGCAATGAAACTCACCATGTTTCATACACTTCTGAAAGAACTAGAACTACTTCCCAGGATTCAAATGTATCTCATGTTCTCATGCAAATAGTATTGATTTGTAATTTGAAAAATTCAAGTTATCGACAAATTTCATGGAACTCATTTATCATATTTGTACAAGTATGTTATGTTTATACGGAGCAATGTATGAATGGATGTTATAAAGATTAGTGTAAGCAACATGTAACCCTAGAAACCTGTTAACCATTAAGTCACTGTGGATTAATTTATAACAATCCGATGCGAACTAAGGCTGACTTGGAATCGACAATTTGTAGACACGTTGATAGGTAAATCTTAGAGATTGTATTATTTACGTATAAGTTGTAAGTACAGCAGTAATTTCCTCCTGGAAAATATTCCCAGGCCTATACAGTATATCAAGATGATAAATCAATTAATAAGTTGCTCTCTCCCCTCTGTTTCAGCTATATACTTCTGCTGTTTACAATCTCTTTGTAACTAACTCACGATGGCATGCATAACCACCCGCCTAAGTGGCAGCAGTGGTCCCTTTCCCCATCTTGCCCCTATGGGTGTAGGTTTGGAGGAGCTTGGGCTGAATTATGTGTTGGGACTGAATGCTAACATTTCCCTCCTCCTTAAGAGTCACCTTGTCATCAAGGTGGACTGAAGGAAACTGCTCTCTGATGAAATCCGCATCCTCCCAAGTAGCTTCTTCAGCTGATTTGGCCTTCCAACGAACAAGCCATTGAAGAATGTTGCTGCCCTTAGATTGAGATACACAGGAAGCAAGGATTGCTTCTGATTCGGTGTAATCTTCCTGATCCATTTCTAACCCCTTAGGAAGTGAGGGCTCAACAGAATGGTCACTAACTGCCTTTCTAAGTTAGGAGACATGAAAGACCGAATGGACTTTGAATGAGGGAGGGAGTTGCAACTGATAGGCAACCTGCCCTACCTTGCCAATGATCTTAAATGGCCCATAGTAACGGGCTGAAAGCTTAGGACAGATTCTTCGTGCGACAAAAGACTGTCTATGTGGCCTGAGCTTCACAAAAACCATATCTCCTTCTTGGAAATGGACCTCTCTCCTATGGTTGTCAGCAGCCTTCTTCATCAAAACCTGTGCGCGCTATAAGTTGTGTTTCAACTATCTCAGAGCTTCATCTCTATCAACCAAGGCTAGTTTCACAGATTCTACCTGAGTTTCTCCTTTTGTAAATTGAAGTAAAGTAGGTGGTAGGCGGCCATAAACGATTTCGAAAGGAGTTTTCCTTGATGAAACATGAAAACTGGTATTATACTAGTATTCAACCCATGTTAGCCAGTAAGACCAATTCTTTGGTTGCTCAGAGGTAAAACAATGGAAATAGGTTTCTAAACACCGATTCAATACTTCCGTTTGTCCATCCGTTTGCGGATGGTAAGAGGAACTCATTTTGAGAGTTGTTCCTTGTAGTTTAAATAGCTCCTTCCAAAAGCTACCAGTGAAGAGTGGATCCCAATCACTCAAGATAGAACTTGGGATTCCATGCAATCGAACTATCTCACGAATGAAGACTTCAGCCACTGTTTTGGCAGTAAATGGATGTTTGAGGAGTAGAAAGTGAGCATATTTAGAAAGGCGATCCACAACTACTAAAATGACTTCAAAACCTCAAGATTTTGGGAATCCGAAAATAAAATCCATAGAGATTTCATCCCAGATCAGTTGAGGTATAGGCAGTGGTTGTAAGAGTCCAGCAGGAGACATGACCAAATATTTATTCTTTTGGCAAATGATACATTCCCTTACATACTTCTGAATTGAAGACTTCATGCCCAGCCAAAATAAACAGGAAGCTAACCTTTTATAGGTCTTCAGGAACCCCGAATGCCCTCCCATAGGAGAAGCATGATACTCCTGCAAGAACTGAGGGATGAGCATAGAATTTGCTGATAGGACCAGTCTATTTTTGTAAAATAACAACCCATCTCTGCAGTGATAACCAGGTTTTGAGAGTGGATCTTATTGGAGGGCTATCAAAATAGAATGGAGATGGGAATCCTCTTGAACTTCCTGTCAAACAACATCAATTTTAAGCCAAAATGGAGCAGAAATAGCTGAAAATAATAACCTTTCCTCTTCGATCCGTGAGAGTGCATCTGCTGCCCCATTTAGTTTTCTGGGTTTATAAATCACTTCAAAATCAAGACCCAATAATTTGTCCTGCCAACACTGTTGGTCTATAGAAGGAATGAGTTGATCCAATAAGTGCTTCAAGCTCTTATGGTCCGTATAGACCTTGAAGTGTCTTCCTACAAGAAAGTCCTTCCAATGTTGGATGGCCATTACCACTGCCATAACCTCCTTCTCATAGACTGATTTAGAAAATGTGGATTTAGCCAAAGCCTTACTAAAATATGCTAGAGGACGTCCTTCTTGAACTAACACAGCACCCACTCCCCTTCCCGATGCATCACATTCAATGGAGAATTCCTTAGAAAAATTGGGCAGTGCAAGAATAGGTGAAGAAGTCATCTTTTGCTTTAACTCATCGAAGGCTGCTTAGGACTCCTTAGTCCAAATGAAACCATCTTTCTTGGTGAGCTCAGTGAGTGGTTTGGCAATTTTGCCATAATCTTTGACAAATTTCTGATAGTATCCGGTTAAACCAAGAAATCCCCGTACTCCATTCACATCCTTAGGAATAGGTCATTCTATAATACTTCGGATCTTTGAAGGATCCATAGCTACCCCCTCACTAGAGATAGTATGGCCTAAATATCCCACCGACTGCTGACCAAAAGAACACTTTCTCTGATTTGCCAACAGCTGATTATCAATTAGCAATTGCAGAACACAAGCCACATGTTCCAAATGCTGCTCCCAACTAGGGTCATAAACCAAAATGTCGTCGAAAAATACCAAAACAAACTTCCTTAACCAAGGTTTAAAGATCAAATTCATGGTGGACTGAAAGGTAGCCGACGCATTCATGAGACCGAAAGGCATCACAAGGAACTCATAATGTCCCTCATGAGTGCAGAATCCCGTCTTATAAATGTCCTCATCCCGGATTCTTATTTGATGAAACCCCGATCGTAGATCAACCTTGGAAAAATACCTTGCTCCGTATAATTCCTCCATAAACTCATCCACTATAGAAATTGGAAACTTGTCGAGTACTGTGAGCTTATTTAAAGCTCGGTAGTCGACGCACATCTTCCAAGAGTCATCTTTTTTTTACAAGAATGACCAGACTTGAGAATGGGCTGATGCTATGCTGGATAACCCCCATTTTTAGTAGATTCCGAATCTCTCTCTCAATTTCATCCTTGTGGTGGTGCGCATGTCGATAGGGTCAAATACTCACAGGTGCTGCCCCCTCCTTTAAATTGATAGCATGATCATGAGCTCTTCTAGGTGGGAGACCCCTCGGTTCCTGAAAAACTATCCCAAATCTGAGCAAAACAGTCTGCAACTCCCTTAATTGATCTTTCCCCAAGGTTCCCATCTCTTTGGATAAGGATCCTTCAACTCTCATTGACCAGAATAGCCCCTCCACTTCCATTTTCTGGTGTTTAAGAATCTGTTGTACAGCATGAGGAGAAGAAGCTTGCATGTTAACTCCCTGTAGAGTGAACTCCATTCCCTTCCGATCAAAGGTCATGTACATTTTCTTCCAATCAACCTTCACCACACCTAAAGTTTCCAGCCAAGCCACCCCTAAGATCAAATCTGGGCCACCCGTATCAAACACATAAGCCTTCATACTGAACTCATCCCCATCAAGCTCTACTTTAATCTCATTACAAATTCCTTGAGAAAAAGATCAATGTCCGTCACCTAACCGAAATCCAAATGTCCTAGTAGGTGTTGTTAAGGTAAAATGTCCTTGGATCGGATATCGGTTGAATTTAATAGCCCGAAATATAATAACGAAAAATAAAGATAGACAAAAAATAAATGGGACAGGAAACAAAGATTTACGTTGTTCGGTCAATGTGACCTACGTCTACGGCCGGAGGGTGAGCACTTTTACTAATATGTGGAGAATGAAAATAAGTACAAAAAGCAGAAACAAAAGGCTCAGTAATATACAAAGAGGAGAGAAGGATTTTCATAAAGGCAAAAAATGGTGTGTCTCATGAAAGACTCAGGTTCTCCTCTATTTATAGCAAACTTTGAGAACATCCGTCCAAGCTCAACTTTCTCAAATTGTCAAACCTCTGTGATCTGCGCATAGGCAAAATCCCTCCAAAGCATGCTTGAAGATTTTAGCCTAACATGACAAAATACAAAGCCTGAAAGATAGAGGAGACAAACAAAACATGCAACCAATTAGCGTTCCATATTTGACATTTGTTGAATGCAACCAACCAATCACCGCCAACCTTATTTGACATTTGAGGGAGCCAAGTCACATGCATGCAACAAATCTCCACCTTAACTTGATCTTGAACAATTAGTGATCTACTCCACCTTCTCCGACAATGCCCCAAAAGGGCTATATCACCAACTATAAACACCAATCAAGTCCAAGCATTGCTTAAACTTGTAAACAGGAAGAACTTTTGTAAACATGTCAGCAGGATTGTCCTTAGTGTTAATCTTCTGAATAAGACCTTCTTTTCTGCAATTGTATCCCGAATGAAATGATACTTCACATCGATATGCTTTGTTCTCTCATGATACATTTGATCTTTCGTTAAATGAATAGCACTCTGACTGTCACAATAAACAGTAGTAACCCTTGATAAAGGGATAACTCACCAAATAAACCTCTTAACCATAATGCTTCTTTGATTGCCTCAGTAACTGCCATATATTTTGCTTCAGTAGTAGATAAAGCCACTACATGTTGTAGAGTAACTTTCCAGCTAACGACACAACCTCCAATGCAAAATACATAACCTGTCAGAGACCTGCGTCTGTCGAGATCACCAGCATAGTCTGAATCTACAAAACTAACCAAAGTGTTGCTGGTTCTACCAAACTCCAAACTAAAATTTAAAGTACCCTTCAGGTATCTGAGAATCCATTTCACCTCCTGCCAATGTTCTTTGCCAAGATTGGCTATATATTTGCTAACGACACTAACAGCTTGTGAAATGTCAGGATGAGTACATACCATTGCATACATAATACTGCCAACAGCACTAGAATACGGAACTCGTGCCATATTATCTTCCTCTTCCTGTGACTGTGGTGATTGAGCAGCAGATAGTCTAAAATGACTAACAAGAGGGGTACTAACTGCTTTGGCATCTCGCATGCCAAATCTCTCCAAAACTTTAATAAGATAATTCTCTTGGGTTAAGAATTTTCTTTACTGCTCCCAAATCTTTCATCTCAAATTCACCATGCAATAAGGCCTTCAAATGGTGAATATCTGTGACATTCTTGGCAGCAATGAGCATATCATCAACATATAACAATAAATAGATAAATAAGTCGTCATCTAACTTCCGAAGTAAACACAACTATCATACATGCTCCTGGAGTAATCATGACCCAACATAAATGAATCAAACCTCTTATATCATTGTCTTGGAGACTGCTTCAATCCGTACAAGGATTTCTTCAATAAACACACATGGTCTTCCTTTCCTGCAACTTCAAAACTTTCAGGTTGTTTCATATAAATCTGCTCATCTAATTCGCCATGTAGGAATGCTGTCTTGACATCAAGTTGTTCTAATTTCAAATCAAACATGGCAACTAATGCAAGTAATACACGAATAGAGCTATGCTTCACCACTGGTGAGAAAACATCATTAAAATCAACACCTTGTACTGGACTGTAGCCCTTTGCAACTAAACGTGCCTTATACCTTGCATTTTCTATACCTGAAGTACCTTCTTTTCTTTTAAAGACCCATTTGCAGCCAACAATTTTCTTATCCTTTGGCGGCTTCACTAGAACCCAAGTATCATTCTTGTGCAAAGATTCAATTTCTTCATTCATGGCCACCATCCACTTATCAACATCAACATTTGACACTGCCTCCGTATATGAGGACGGTTCATTGTCTCCATCTGTTTCCTGTGCCACTGATAAAGCATATGCAACTAAATTTGCATACCTCTGTGGTGGTCGAATCTTTCGTCTTGGCCTGTCTCTGGCTATGGAATGTTCTTTTTCTACTGGTTCACCTTGAACATGATCAGGATCTGGATCATCAATTTGATCTGTCTGATGTGTAGAAGACATCTGTGAAGGACCTGAACTACCAATCTCTAACTCCACCTATTTTTGTATACTAGCCTCTTTTTCTAAATTAAAAGGATCACAAGACTCTTTTCTAGGATACAACATAGATGACTTATCAAATGTAACATCCCTACTAATTACAAATTTAGGTGACTTGGGATCAGGGCACCACAAGCGATATCCTTTCACCCCTGAAGCATAACCAAGGAAAATACATTTCTTAGCCCTAGGCTCTAACTTTCCCTCATTTACATGCATTTATGCTGGACACCCAAATATTCTTAAAGTAGAGTAATCAGCAGGAGTACCTGACCAAACTTCCTCTGGAGTCTTGAAATTAAGAGGAGCACAAGGAGAGCGGTTGACGATGTAGCAAGCTGTAGCAATGGCTTCTGCCCAAAAATCAAGTGTCAACCACGCATTAGAGATCATACACAAGCCCTTTCCAAAAGAGTCCGGTTCATGCGCTCTACAACTCCATTTTATTGCGGAGTCATTCTGACAGTGTGATGCCGAGCAATTCCTTCATTCTTGCAAAATTCAATGAATTCACCTCCTTAAAATTCCAAACCATTATCTGTCCGTAGCCGCTTAACATGTTTTCTTGTCTATTTTTCAATCAACACTTTCCATTGTTTAAAGGTTAAGAAAACATCATTTTTGTGTTTCAAGAAATACACCCAAATCTGTGTTTCAAGAAATACACCCAAACCTTCCTTGAATAATCATTAATAAAAGTCAACATATACCGGGCACTACCTTTAGATGGAACACGAGAGGGCCCCCAAAGATCAGAATGAATATAATCCAAAGTATCTTTAGTTTTGTGAATAGTTGGAGAATTAAAACTGACTCGTTTCTGCTTCCCAAAGATACAATGCTCACAAAAGTCCATGTTACTAGTACTTTGACCACAAAGTAGGCCTCTCTTGCTTAACAATGTTAAACCTTTCTCACCCATATGTCCCAAACGCATATGCCACAATTTAGTAATGTCACCTTCAGTAGAGGCTGCCGCAACATCTGTTACTGTAGACCCCTGCAAAATATACAAACTACCAGACCTGCAAGCTTTCATTTATACAAGAGCACCTTTAGAAATTTTCAAAACTCCACCTTCAGCTGAGAACTTGCACCCTTGAGAATCGAGAGTGCCCAAAGAGATGAGATTTTTCTTCAAATCAGGAACATGTCTAACGTCAGTGAGTGTTCTAATGATACCATCATACATTTTGATCTGGACTGTACCTTTACCAACAACTTTACAGGCAACATTATTACCCATTAAAACAATTCCACCATTCAATAACTCATAAATGGAAAAACATTCCCTGTCGGGACTCATGTGATAAGAACAACTCGAATCTAAAATCCACTCCTTATTAGACCTAAGTTTATCTTCTGTAGCTACAAAGATAATTCCCTCATTCTCATCTGCTGCTACACTAGCCTCGACGATTGTTCTTTGTTATTACCTTTCAACTTTATTTTTCTCTTTATGTTTCAATTTATAGCAGTCAGCCTTTATATGCCCCTTTTTCTTGCAATAATTACAAGTTTTATTTCTATGTCTGGATTTTGACCTGCCTTTGGATCTACTTCTTTCAAAATCTCTATTTTTAGATCTAACCCCTACAAATAGTCCCTCTGCCTGACTTCCACTAGTCCCCCAGTGATGTCCCTATCAATATGCTCTTTTGACTTTAATGCAGACTTAATACTATTATATGAGACTGACTCTTTCTCATAAATCATAGTATCACGAAAATATTTAAAGGACTAGGGAAGGGAACATAACAATAATATGGCTTAATGTTCATCCTCAATTTTCACATCTACATTCTTCAAATCCAAAATAAGAGAATCAAATTTATCCAGATGTGAAAGAATGGATGTACCTTCTATCATCCTCAACATGTACAACTTTTGTTTCAAATAGAGCCAATTCTCCACCGTCTTCTTCATGTACATAGCTTTCAATTTGTCCCACATACCTTTAGCTGTGTTTTCACCTGCAACCTCCTGCAAAACCTCATCAGAGAGATTCAATATGATAGCTGATTTAGCCTTTTTATCTAGATTCGTGAATATATCTGACGCCATATCTGCTGCCTTTTTCTCCACTCCATCAAGTGCAATCTCACATCCATCTTGTATTAAAATGGCTTGCATTTTGAGCTGCCACATACCGAAGTTAATGCTCCGGTCAAACTTTTCAATAGAGGTCTTCGTTATCGTCATGATAGCTAAAAATTGATATACGGACTATTTTTCTTCAGGTGGGTCCCACACAAGAAATCGAAACAGCAGACCCTACAAAAGCACAGATGTGGGCCCCACAGGCAAAGTTGAACTCCGTTTACAAAACCGAGGTAGTGAGCCCCGCAAGATAAATCTGAGGCAGTGGGCCCCACGAGATAAAATAGAGGAAGTGGGCCCCATTTAGACTCACAATAAAAAAAATCTAAGTTACTTTCTGATGTGGAGGGTCCATCTTAGTGGCAACCACAGAGCATACGGTAAGTTAGATCGAAAAGAGAAGCTCTGATACCAGTTTGTTAAGGTAAAATGTCCTCAGATCGGATATCGGTTGAATTTAATAGCCCGAAATATAATAATGAAAAATAAAGATAGACAAAAAATAAATGGGATAGGACACAAAGATTTACGTGGTTCGGTCAATGTGACCTACGTCCACGGCCGGAGGGTGAGTAATTTTACTAATATGTGGAGAATGAATACAAGTACAAAAGGCAGAAACAAAAGACTCAGTAATATACAAAGAGGAGAGAAGGATTTTCAGAAAGGCAAAAAATGGTGTGTCTCATGAAAGACTCAGGTTCTCCTCTATTTATAGCAAACTTTGAGAACATCCGTCCAAGCTCAACTTTCTCAAATTGTCAAACCTCCGTGATCTGCGCATAGGCAAAATCCCTCCAAAGCATGCTTGAAAATTTTAGCCTAACATGACAAAATACAAAGCCCGAAAGATAGAGGAGACAAACAAAACATGCAACCAATTAGCCTTCCATATTTGACATTTGTTGAATGCAACCAACCAATCACCACCAGCCTTATTTGACATTTGAGGGAGCCAAGTCACATGCATGCAACAGGTGTAATGTCGAGTCCCAAAGCTTTAAACAACCTGCTGGAGACAAAATTATGGCTAGCTCTGCTGTCGATCAGAATAACAATTGGCATTTCCCTAAGCTTGCCAATTAAAACCATGGGCTTCGTTGACGAAGATTTCTTATTCTCCAATTCACTGAACTCCACCGAATTGCAAACCAACTCCCATTCCTCCTGCTGCCCTTTGCCCTCAACCTTCTCAGTGTTGTTCAACTCCACATTTGATTCCTCACCCTCCCACACAATTAATCTGAACGCCTTATTTGGGCATATGTGGAGCGGACCAAAGGTTTGTCCGCACTTAAAACATAGCCCCTTGGCCCTCCTCTCCATGAGCTGATCGTAAGACAAATTCCTGGTTCCCTTCCACCTTACATTTCCAAGTTGGTGACCATCAGAAGCAGGACCCCACTGTAGATTGGATGGCTCTTTCACGTCATTTTTATTAGGACCCCCTGCATGAAATGGCTGAGCTAGCCGAAACGTGTTGTGGTTACCAGGTTAGGGCCCCACATTTGCATGGATGTTGTCGGGTTTTCTCCTTCCTTCCCCTGTTCGAAGCAGTCCCTCACCCACTAACTCCCTTTCAACCTTCCTCGCTAATGAGAGAAGCCGACCTCGGGTAGGTGGATCATGGGTTCTAACCCTGTTCCTGATTTCCTCTCATAGATCCCCTAGGAAGCAACTCATATACCACTCTTCCGAGAAATGGCCGATTTGCGGCGCCACCCTTTCGAAATCGTCAATATAGTCATCGACTGAACCCTTCTGTCCGATTAATTTTAATTGCTCAATCCGGTCGCCCTCATCCCTACTTCCATATCGATCAAACAAAGAGCGCTTGAACCTTTCCCAAGTCATACATGGGTTTATCTCCCATAAACTCGCGAACCAGTAGAGCGTCAACCCCTCCATGCATATTTGAACCATGGGTATACGAAGCTCAGGAGGTATGACATGAACCAGAAAATAAGACTCGACCCTCGTGACCCAAGCAAATGGGTTGACCCCGTGAAAGGCTGGAAGATCGACCCGACGGGCGACATTCCGATACTCCTCCCACGCGCGTTCGGTGTCTTCCCGAAGAACGTTGTCATCAAGTCGACAATGCCCGGCTCCCATCTGACCACCGGTGTGCTTGTCGTAGCCGGCGGTGACCGCAGATGATTGTGTGGGTTTATCGCCCCTGCTGAAGATGACGCGTTGTGAGTGAACGCCGATGGTTCATCTTCTTCACCCACCTTTTGTTTCTGCGAATGCCTGGCCATCAAAGATTGAAACCCATCTTTCATCTCTGATTGAAGCAAACTTTGTGATTTGGCCAACGTCTCCACACTGGCCATCAAGGAGCTCAGCTGCGATCGAAGGTCCTTCAGAGTATTGTCATGCGATTTAACTGTCCCTTCTTGAGCTGAAAGGGACGATTCCTGCCTCCGGAGAGACGCATCCACTACGGTTACTCTAACTTCCATTCGGGTGTGCATACAATCTCTGCCACCACTTGGTCTCTCAATGAAAACACCAATAGGTCACTACAAGAAAAATGCAAATTAGCGACGAAAATTTAGCAACGGAATCATTTTCGTAGGCAATTAGCGACGAAAATGTGCTTTCCGTCGGTAAAATTGAGTGATTTACCGACGGAACTAATATTCATCGTTAAATTTGGAGGAAATTTTTCGCGGCAATATTAGCGACGGAAATTATAGCCGTCGGTAATTAATTACCACGAAAAATATACCGTTGGAAATTAGCGACGGAAAGCATATTTCCGTCACTAAAATTGAGTAATTTAGCGACAGTACTAATATTCGTCGCTAAATTTGGAGGGAATTCATGGCGACAGTACTAATATTCGTCGTTAAATTCGTCGCTAAAAATGGAGGGAATTTTTGGCGGAATAAAAAATTTTGAATTTACCTACGGAAAATTCCGTTGGTAAATTAATTTAGCGACGGAAATTTTCTTTCCGTCGGTAAAAAGGCGTGAATTATTGGTGGTATAAATTTTTTTTTAATTTACCAACGGAAAATTTCGTCGGTAAATTCTTTTTAAATATAAACACCCCCGACATCTCCCTCCTACTTCTATCTTCTTTTTCCTTTCTTCTTCTTCCTTCTTCCTACATCTTCTCTTCGGTTTTCTTAGAGCCCATTTCTCTGTTGTGGACTTCTTTTCTGCTCGACGATGTTGTCTTCTCTGGCTATTGTCATCGTGTCCTTCGGTAGAGGTATTTTTGCAATTACTGTCATGTATTTTTTCATATATTAGATGAAAGTTAATTTGAGTATTTATTACTTTCGTTTATTTTTGTATTTTATTATTGGAAAACAACTTTAAGGTATAAATGTTAGTGGTAGAAGGGACAAGACGTGATTTTAGTTGTGATGTGTTCATAAATTTCTGATGTATGTAAGGTGTTTGATGAAATGTTTGTTATTTGCAAAATAATTTGATTCTTTATTTTATGTTACATTTTAGTATGAATTTTAATATTTTAATTCTTTTACTTGAAATAATGAAGTTCTCTCCATGGTGGCTTCTAGAGAAACTAAACAGTTTGCAGATAAATTTTAAAAAATAATTTTCAACAAATTTACCGACGGAAAAAAATTCCGTTGGTAAATATATCGGATTTTATCGACTGAATTTTTTCCGTCGCTAATTTCCGACGGAATTATAATTCCGTTGCTAATTTTCTGACAGAAAAATTTACCGACTGAATAAAACAATTGTCGGTAAATTTACCGACGGAAATGTTTACCGTCGGTAACTTTACCAACGGAAAATATCCGTCGTTAAATTTAGCGACAGCCATATCTCCAACGCCTTTTTCCGTGAATAAATTCCGTCGCTAAATAAGCTTACCGACGGAATATGTACAAATTCCGTCGGTAAATTCCGTTGCTAAAGTATATTTTTCTTGTAGTGGGTAAATCTTAGAGATTGTATTATTTACGTATAAGTTGTAAGTACAGCAGTAGTTTCCACCTGGAAAATATTCCCAGGCCTATACAGTATATCAAGATGATAAATCAATTAATAAGTTGCTCTCTCCCCTCTGTTTCAGCTATATACTTCTGCTGTTTACAATCTCTTTGTAACTAACTCACGATGGCATGCATAATCACTTGCCTAAGTGACAGCAGTGGTCCCTTTCCCCATCTTGCCCCTACGGGTGTAGGTTTGGATGGGCTTGGGCTGATTGGGACTGAATGCTAACACACGTTATCGTGGCATCCTGTAAGGGTTACTAAAAGATGGAACCCATCAACATGATCTTGCAAAGACTTGCCAAGTAGATGAGGACTAACAACTGATCCTTGCAAAGTCAACTGGAAGGTATGGAGAAAATGTTGAGACATTTTAGCAAAATTTAGAGTTTAGCCGGGTCTAAATCGAATAATCTGAACTTAATTGGATTTAGTGTTGAACAGGGGCCAGAAAGATTTCATATACAATCCGTTAGCAGAAGAAGGTTAATACATGGCATATCTCAAGAACACTGACAAGAACGAAAGCGAATTCATAGACAGAAAATGAAATATCTCTGAACATTGATCTTCAGACAATTTATTCGGAGAAAGTAATAGAATGCAATATGCATTAAGAAGCTCACATGGCGTCCTCGATGGTTGGTGTTGAGAATTCGGTAAAATTTTACCAACCACATGACAGGTTGGGACTGACATACAGAACTAACTGTTCGCCCCAAGTTATGTTTTCGGAAGTTGAGAATGCAGAAATGCTTGCGCTAATTTTTGAAAAAAATGATACATCGCACATTAAATTATAAACACATCTTAAAAGAGTATTGCTTTACAAATGCACGACTTATATTTAACAATCACTAAGTTTAGACTTTGGTTGTTTTTTCTGGAAAAGTCGGTATATTTTAAGTGCCACAAAGCTAGAACATAATGGTGGGTGTCAAAGTTAACAATATCATGTCATGCAAAATCTTATAGTTGACAGCATGCTTGCTCTTTCCTGATTGGAGAAAGATTTTAGAACCATTTATGAGTTACCAAAGTCCCGCAACCGATGCGTGTCAGAATATCTAAATTAGAAAGGACCTGGAAACAACGGAAGAACCTTTTTGGCTGTTAGTGAGTGTCAAAAGTTTTGATGAGATTCAAGAGGGATGAGAGAGATCATTCCTTTATCGGTCAGAATATAAAAGATTTTATAAAGCAGGATATGAGTTGTTTTAGGTTTCTTTGAGTTTTTCTGTTAATACATAAGTACCAAACCTAGAAAGCGAATCTGCATGGAAGTACACGTGATTTAAATCAGGGGCACAAGATATCGTCATTATATGCATCACACTGTAAAGTATATATAGAGAGAGAGAAGAACAGAGGAAAAATTGTAGTTTTATTGAACAGACGTTGGCCATATATATACAGACTCTCATAACAGAACGCAAACTGAAACACTAGATTTTAGGAAACAAACTGGAACTAAATCAAAACAGAAAACGTGATATCCCTATAGTATAGGGATTTATTGACGATTGAAACTAACAATTCCTCCCTTAAACTAAATACTGGAAGAATTTAGTTTATATCAGACAAAGAACAGACACCTAGTAGCTCTCTCATTTTCAAGAACGCATCCAACTTAAGGGATTTAGTCATCACATCAGCGACTTGCTCTTGTGTAGCACAATGCACCAGCTCTATAGTACCAGCTTTTACTAGCTCTCGAAGAAAATGAAAACGCACATCTATGTGCTTGCTACGACCATGCATGACTGGATTCTTGGAAAGTTTGATTGCCGAACTACTGTCACAATAAATAACAGTAGTCTTATCTTAGTTTGGGTCCATTTTCTTCAACACCCTTTTCACCAAAGCGCACGACACGCATATGAAGCTGCAAAGAATGAACTCGCTTACGTCGTCGATAGGCCGACCATTTGGTCGCTTTTTGATGACCATGATATAGCTCCTGAACTAAATAAAAAAGTATATCCTGAAGTGCTCTTCCTATCCTCCATATCTCCAGCATAATCACTATCGGTGTAAGCAACAAGATCATCATTTCCATTCTTTTTATAAAAAATCCCAAAATCAGTTGTTCCTTTCAAGTATCGAAGCACCCTTTTTGCTACCTGCAAGTGAAGCTCAGTGGGATTCTCCATATATCTACTAATAAGACTCACCACAAACATCATATCTGGTCGTGTTGCCGTGAGATACATAAGGCTGTCCACAATTTGCTTGAAGTGAGTTTTGTCAACTTTGTCTCCTTCGGTATCCTTCATGAGCTTAAATCCAGGGACAATCAGATTGTGAATAAAATTGCATTTATCCATCCCAAATTTTTCAAGTATCTCCAAGGCATACTTCCGTTGGCCAATGAAGATTCCATCTGCCCTTTGTAGAACTTCCAAACCGAGGAAATATCTCATCTTACCTAGGTCTGTCATGTCAAACTCGTTTTTCATGGAATTTTTTAATCCTATTATCATAGACTCGTCATTTCCAATGAAGATGAGATCATCAACATACAAACTAACGATCAATACTTTCCCATCTGTTTTTGTCTTAATGAACAAGGTATGTTCATAGTCACACTTCTCAAAATCTTCCTTCAAGAAATAACCTTCGATGCGGCTATACTAAGCTCGCGGTGCTTGCTTAAGTCCGTAGAGTGCCTTCTTTAACTTGTAGACTTTTTGTTCTGCTCCCTTTCGTACATAACCACTAGGCTGATCCACAAAGACATTTTCGTGCAATTCTCCATGTAAGAATGCTGACTTTACGTCCAACTGGTGTATTGGCCATCCTCTTTGAGCTGCAAAAGCTATTACCAAACGGATTGTCTCCATACGTGCCACAGGAGCAAATACTTCTGTATAATCTACTCCATATTGTTGTGCATACCCCTTTACCACAAGCCTAGCCTTGTACTTGTTTATGGTGCCATTTTCATCAAGTTTAGTCTTGTAGACCCATTTGACACCAATTTTCTTCCCTCCAGGAGGCAGATCCACCAATTCCCACATGCCATTCTTTTCTATTGCCTCTATTTCTGCATTCATGGCTTGTCTCCAATTTGCACTTTTTACAGCCTCCTCGAAGTGAGTAGGATCAGTACCAATGGCTGCAAACATGACCACGTTAACTTCCTCTTCTGAAAGCCCTTCCCCTGTTTCATAATCTTGCATCCAAGCTGGTGGCACCCTAGTCCTCCCTTGAGTATGAGTGTTGTTGTTGATTGGTGATGATAAATTTCCATCTGAGTCTGGTTCTTCATCAGCTGCATCAGATTCATGCCTTCCTTCAATCTCTGCCTCCTCATCACCACATTCCAAGTCACACACAATGTTGCTATCGTACCTCTTGTCCCAATCCCAACTCTGGTCTTCTTCGAACACGACATCTCTGCTCACATAAATCTTTTGCAGTACTGGATCATAAAGTCGATAAGCTTTTGATTCCTCGCTGACCCCCAATAGAATACATCTCAAACTCTTGTCATCAAGTTTTGAACGAGTACTATCTGGTACATGAACATGAGAAATACAACCAAAAACTCTAAAGTACTCAACTGATGGTTTGATTCCACTCCATGCTTCCTCCGGTGTCATGTTTCTTACTGCCAAAGTGGGACTTCGATTCATCACATGTGCTGTCCAATTGACTGCTTCAGGCCAAAAAGTCTTTGGAATTTTCTTCTCTGAAAGCATGCTTCGAACCATATTCATGATGGTTCTATTTTTCCTCTTCGCTACCCCGTTTTGCTGTGGTGAGTATGCAGCTGTCAATTGTCTCTTTATACCATGTACAACACAAAAATTGTTGAATTCTTGTGATGTAAACTCCCCACCACGATCTGTACGTAAACTTTTAATAGAGGTAGTTGTCTCTTTTTCAACAAGAATTTTAAATCGTTGAAAAACGTTAAATGCTTCTGACTTTTCTATTAAGAAATATACCCATAATTTTCTTCTAAAGTCATCAATAAAAGTGAGCAAATACCTCTTTTTGCTGTTTGAAATAGGTTTAATTGGTCCACAGATGTCAGCGTGAACCAATTCTAGAAGTTGAGAAGCTCTCCAATTACTCTTCTTTGGAAACGAATCCCGTTGCTGCTTACCTACCAAACAGTCCCTGCATAGCTTTAATGGAGCCTGAATCTGTGGCAAGCCATGCACCATCTTCTTATGTTGAAGAGTTTTCAAGCCTTTGAAACTTAGATGCCCATATCGACAATACCAGAGCTGCATCATGTCTTCAGTTATGGTGTTGAAACACTTGATTGCTATATAGGCGTGATCTGACATGTAAAATGAACATACGATTAGCAGTGATTGTCGTGGTCATGATCAAGCCCCTCTCAGGATGATACACTTTGCATTTGTCACCTTGAAACAAAATAGCGAGTCCCTTTTCCTGCAGCTGCCCAATACTTAACAAGTTATTTTTAAGTTCTGGTACATAAAAAACACCTGTGATAATCTGTGTCATCCCATTTATTTGCAGCCTCACGTTTCCTTTGCCTGCTACAAACAAGCTTGAATTATTGGCCAGCTTCACTGATTCTCTAAAGCTTTTGTTAAGATCAAAGAAATACTCCTTGTTCCCACACATATGATTGCTACATCCTGAGTCAAGAAACCATGTATCTGTTTGATCACCAATTTTTATTTCTTCAAATACCATCAGCAGCATCTCTTCCTTGATCTCGACATAGTTTGCTTCCTGTTTTGCAGTACATTCCCATTGGAAATGTCCAAGTCTGTGGCAATTATAGCATTCCACCGTAGCTTTGTCAAAAAACTGTTTGCCTCTTCCACGACCTCCTCTTCCTCTACCTCGACCACGTTCCCTGGATTGGTCCCCATGAGTAATCTTTAATGCGTGTTCCTCCTCCACCTGATGACTCATGCGTTGTTCGTGGACAAGTAGGCTGCTTTGTAATTCATCTATGGATAGCGTGCTTGTATCCTTAGATTCTTCAATGGAACACACAACATAATCAAACTTGGAAGTCATGGGTCTCAGGATCTTTTCAACAACGACAGCATCTCCTTTGTCTTCACCATTTGCTTTCATCTTGTTAGCAATAGTAAGAGTGCGAGCAAAGTACTCATTTACTGTCTCTCCTGGTTTCATGTGAAGCACTTCAAATTCCTTGCGAAGAGACTGCAATTGTGCACGCTTAACTCTTGTTGTACCCTGATATTTTTACTTCATTGAGTCCCATATATTTTTTGCTGTATCCTTGTTAAGAATCGTTTCCAGAATTGTTCGATCTAGTGCCTGGAATAGATAATTCTTTGCTTTTAAATCCTTCAGCTTCTGATCGTCGATGATCTTCTTCTGCCCATCTGTCAGAGTTACACCTTCTACTGCTGTAGGAATCCCATTCTCCACCAGACCCTAATATTCTTTTGATCTCAGAAAATTTTCCATGAGCATCGCCCAATGATCATAGTGTCCATCAAACTTCGGTACTGCTGGTTGCACAAAAGAACTTTATGCTGACATGATGACAAGAAACACGTAGAAGACTGTTGCTTCTTTTTGCTACTAACCTCGTGAGGAGGCTCTGATACCAAATGTAAAGTATATATATAGAGAGAGAAGAACAGAGGAAAAATTGTAGTTTTATTGAACAGACGTTGGCCATATATATACAGCCTCTCATAACAGAACGCAAACTGAAACATTAGATTTTAGGAAACAAACTGGAACTAAATCAAAACAGAAAACGTGATATCCCTATAGTATAGGGATTTATTGACGATTGAAACTAACACACACTATGTATAACACAAGATTTGAAGATACCTCTGTGTCTCACCTTGGAATTCAAGAACCTGTGATATTGAGAAGAAGCAACAAATTAAGCAACCTTCGGCAGAGGAAAATGTCTTGAATGACGAGAATATTCCGAAATAAGGTCAGGACCAGTCGGGTCATTTTCTAGTCATCTACGGTGGAAGTTTCACTGAAATCTCACATGAAAAATGTTATTAACAACAATAGGATAAATAGAAAACTACAATAGTAGGATAAATAGAAAACTGAAAAGCAGAAGCAGTAGCCATGATCCAGCAGAAAAGTGAACATAGATAAATTCTGCAGAACTTCAAGAAGTGAAACAATGACTCGATTATGACTACATGTAATCGCAGACTTGAAACCCGAAAGATACTCCCATCTGTTGAGGAATATCATTTAAGGAAGGCTCGATTGGCATAGTAAGAAACACCAAACCTTCAGTTGAACATGAGGAATGAACAGTTAATAACTAAACCATCATGACTAAAACTAGGAAACCTAAACGCCATGTATTTGGATGGAAAAATACACATCATCATTCAAAACTAAGTTATGATCATGTTGAGATACTGATTAATCCATTTACTAGTATCAAACCCTTGGACACGGTGTTCCATTTACATTCTTGCTTTAATACTTATCTCAATTCCTTATCATCGCGCCTAAAAATTTAATCTATTATTACTGTATATCATCATTTTTAGTTTGTTTGTTGCTGTATATAATTAGGCAATTAGTTAGTTTTTACTATTTAGTTAAATGACTTGCGTTGCTCACGTGCTGAACAGCTTGTATATAAGAGCTTGTACGTTTTCCTGTTGAATTAATGAGAAAGTTTTCACATTTCTCAAGATCCTCTGATTATTATATGGTATCAGAGCATTCACATGCTTTTCCCGCGTAACCACTCTTTTTCTCAGCCATTTTCTTGCCCTTTCTCAGTTTCCAAACATTTTTTTGTCTTCTTTTCTCTTCGATTCCGATGGCCAATGAAGATTTTAATAACGGAAATAATCCATATTTCCTTCACCAGAGTGATAATCCTGGTCTTTCTCTGATTTCTCAGCCTTTATCCTCTGATAATTACAACACTTGGAAGCGTTCGATGATGATGGCGTTATCTGCTAAGAACAAGATTGGTTTTATTGATGGCTCGATCCCTCGTCCTGCTTTAACCTCGGCTAATCTCAATGCTTGGAAGCGGGCTAATGATCTAGTTAACTCTTGGATCATTAACTCTATTTCAAAGGAGATCTCAGCAAGCTTGCTTTATCATGATGCTGCCTTTGAAATCTGGAAAGATCTTGAGGCTCGATTTCAACAAAAGAATGGCCCTCGTATCTTTCAATTGAAGAAGAAATTAGCTGAGTTGTCTCAAGGTACACTTTCTGTTACCTCTTATTTCACGGAATTGAAGATTCTTTGGGAAGAGTTGTACTCTACAAAGCCTCTATGTTCTTGTTTAGCTTGCTCTTGTGGTGGTGTGAAAAAAATGCTTGATGATTATCAGCGTGAATATGTTATGGCTTTTTTGATGGGACTTAATGAATCTTATAGCCATACTAGGAGTAATATTCTATTGATGGATCCTTTACCTGGTATTTCCAAAGTATTCTCCCTTGTTGTTCAAGATGAGAATAAAAGGAATATTTATAGTCCTGTTGTGGCCTCAGATGCAGTTGCCTTTGCCTATGTTTCGTCTTCAAAGAAAAGTAAACGTAGATGCACTCATTGTAATATTCTTGATCATACACGTGACAAGTGTTATAAGATCATTGGCTACCCTCCTGGTTATTTTGATAAGCCAAAACCTGGTAAATCCAAGAATGTTTCTGTTCCTGCATTTGCTTCTGCAAACAATGTGCAAACTGTTATAGAGCCTGATTCTCTCTCAGCTAGTCAATGTCAACAGTTGATTAACATACTTACTTGCTTCGACTTGGGTTGCTTCATCGATGTATCACTGTGAACATGGCTATGTTTGGTATGATTACGTCTCATACTACTTCTTTGCCTTTGGATGCTAGTTCATGTTGGATTCTTGATACTGGGGCATCTAGGCATGTTTGTTGTGATAAGAATCAGTTTATGACCTTTAGGGCAATAGAAAACACTTGTGTCACTCTGCCGAACAAGTCTATTGTACCTTTGAAATTTTCTGGGGATGTTCAAGTCACTGCAAACATCATTCTTCATGATGTTTTATTTGTTCCTCAGTTCAAGTTTAATCTGTTGTCTGTTGGAAGTTTGAAATCATGTTCTAATTTGGTTTTGTTGTTCTCTAAAACACAATGCTTGATTCAGGACCAATGCAAGGTGGTTGGCAAGGGTGAATTGAGGCATGGCTTATACATTCTGCAGAGACATTTTGACAACTCTATGTTTCATGTGAATTCTGTTTCTTTTGATTCTTGGCACTGTAGGCTTGGTCACCCTAGTGAAGCTGTTTTGAACATTTTAAAAAGTGTTGTTTCTATTCCTGCATATAATAAGAATGCACCTTGTTGTGTATGTCCTCTTGCTATGCAAAAGAGGTTACCCTTTGTTTCTTTGAATAAAATAGCTTCACAGCCTTTTGCCCTTATTCATTGTGATATTTGGGGTCCATATAAGCATAAAAACATCTTTGGTCGCCAGATTCTTTCTCACTATTGTTGATGATTGTACTCGTGCAACATGGACTTTCTTGATGCAACACAAATTTGAGGTTCAGACTTTAATTCCTAATTTCATTGCTATGGTTAAGAGGCAATTTTTCAGAGATGTTCAGATGGTTAGGTCTGATAATGCACCAGAGTTAGCTTTTACTGATTTGTTTGGCAAATTAGGTATTGTGCATCAGTTTTCTTGTGTTGAGACTCCTCAGCAGAACTTAGTGGTGGAAAGAAAACATCAACACTTGTTGTTTGTGGCTAGAGCTCTTTATTTTCAGTCCAAGGTTCCTATTAAGTTATGGGGTGAATGTGTTCTTGCAGCTACACATTTGATTAATCTTTTGCCTGCCGCACCTTTAGGGAATAAGTCTCCTCATGAATTGTTGTTCGATGAAAAGCCTGACTATTTGCATCTCAGGACTTTGGTTGTTTGTGCTTTGTTTCTACACTCAAGTCCAAGAGAGATAAGTTCAATGCTCGTGCATTTCTTGCTGTTTTCATGGGCTATCCTGCAGGTATGAAAGGATACAAATTGTATGATATCAATAATCATAGGTTTGTTATATCCAAAAATGTTACTTTTCATGAACACAATTTTCCGTTTCATACAATTGCCACTGATGTTCTTATAGATCCATTTCCTGATCTTGTGTTGCCTAAACCTGTTCATATTGTTCATGATGATTCTCATAGTTATGCTGGTAATTTCTTGCCACATGATTCTCACTCCCTCTATGCTGATGACCACCAACCGAATGCCTCCATTCCTGAAACTTCTTCTTCAGATGCATCAAACCACCAATCAAATTCATCATTTCATGAAGTTACAGTTCCTGAAACATTAACTCATCAACCAGAATTACCTCAGTTAAGAAAATCTTCTAGACTTCCGAAAAAACCTGTTTATCTGAATGATTTTCATTGTAATGCTACTGTCAAGTATCCTATACAGAACAATCTCTCTGATGAATTGCTTTCCCCATCACATAGCAACTTCATTGCTAATATAACCTCTCATTATGAACCTGAATACTATCATCAAGCTGCAAAGTTTCCTGAGTGGTGTGCAGCAATGGATGATGAACTTCAGGCCATGGAAGATTTGAGAACGTGGTTTGTAGTTCCTTTACCTGCAGGAAAGAAAGCAATTGATTGTAAGTGGGTTTTTTAAGTGAAACATAGGGCAGATGGTACTGTTGATAGGTACAAAGCACGTTTAGTGGCTAAGGGGTTTACACAGCTTGAGGGCATTGATTACCATGAAATATTCTCACCTGTGGCTAAAATGACAACTTTTAAAGTCTTGTTGGCACTTGTGGCAGCCAAGAACTGGAAGTTTTTACAGCTAGATGTTAATAATGCATTCCTTAATGGTATGCTTGATGAGGAGGTTTATATGAAATTGCCTCCGGGCTATAGAGGAGAGAATCGGGCATGGTTTGTGGTCGCACTGAAGTCTATATATGGCTTGGCGGCTTCAAGCGGTGGTACACGGCTTTTTCTGATGTGGTCACGAAGTTTGGTTTTACTCAGTCTCCTCATGAACATAGCCTTTTTACTAAAGGTTCGGGAGTTGATTTTGTTGCTCTTTTGGTCTATATAGATGATATAGTTCTTGCAGGGCAGAATTTGGATGGATTACATAAGGTCAAAGAGGTTTTGCAATTATCTTTCAAGCTTAAAGATCTCGGTACTTTAAAGTACTTTCTTGGATTTGAAATTGCCCATTCTATTTCTAGTATCTCCGTGTCCCAACGGAGATATTGTCTTCAATTGTTGGAGGACACTGGTCAATTGGGAGCTAAGCCAGCAGAGGTACCTATGATCCCTTCCCAGAAGCTTAGTGCTGATGAAGGTGAACTTTTGGATGATCCCTTGGTTTACAGATGATTAATTGGTAGACTTCTTTACTTGACTCATACCAGATCTGATATTACACATTCAGTGCACTGCCTTAGTCAATTTGTTTCTTCTCCTAGACAACCTCACATGAAAGCTGCTTATCATCTTTTAGCTTACTTGAAGAAAAATCCGACTCTTGGATTGTTTTATCCATGTGATTCCAATCTGCATCTTACCGCTTTTGTGGATTCGGATTATGCTTCCTGTCCTGGTACAAGAAGAAGTGTCTCCGGTTATTGTGTGTATTTAGGAGATTCTTTGATTTCTTGGCGGTCGAAACAAGCGATGGTTAGCCGTTCTTCCGCCAAAATTTGAGTCTGAGAGTTATGGCGGTTGTGACTTGTGAATTGGTCTGGCTTGCGGCACTTCTTGATTCATTCCTTGTCCCTCAATCATATGTCCGATTGTTTTGTGACAATCAATCTGCATTACATATTGCTACTAATCCTGTTTTTCATGAACGGACAAAACACATTGAAGTGGATTGTCATTTTGTGCGAGATAAGGTTTGAGATGATTTTTTGAAGTTGTTTCATGTTCGTAAATCGAACCAGTTGGCAGACGTCTTCACCAAATCATTATATGCTCCAGCATTTTATCAATTCATTGGCAAGATGGGTCTTCTCAGCATACACGCAGCTCCATCTTGAGGGGGGTGTATTACTGTATATCATCATTTTTAGTTTGTTTGTTGCTGTATATAATTAGGCAATTAGTTAGTTTTAACTATTTAGTTAAACGGCATGCTTTGCTCACATGCTGAACAGCTTGTATATAAGAGCTTGTACGTTTTCCTGTTGAATTAATGAGAAAGTTTTCACATTTCTCAAGATCCTCTGATTATTATATCTATCATCGACTATCATAAAAAAAACCAACCAATTTCTGGCATCGTCAGAATTTTTAACGTATTTTTTTGCGTAAATCAAACAGATCCTTACAGAGATCGGTAATCGGTACATACCTAGACACTACTCTCCTTTGTGGTAGCAGATCCGACTCCCGGCCTCATCCTCGCATGAGACGCTTAAGTCCGGAGCAGATCATAGAAACACCTTGCGTATCCGTTTCATCGACATCTCACCTCCTATGAAGAGTTTCGGAGAAGAAGGCATAAAGAGAGAGATAGAGACAGCAATTCGAAGATTCTAGAGTCGAAACGGTTACGGAGGCGAGAATTTGAATAAATAATTTTCGGCGCTCTTGCAAATGATATTTGAATGAAGTGGGAAAAGATTGCCAACTGCTCAACACCATAATCCTTCATAGAATTCACGACGTGGCGTTGTCTAACTGGAGGAATCTTATTCCCATGGGCCGTGTGAATCCAAAAGCCTGCAGCCCAGTTTCCTACTAGATATCAGCCCAGCAAAATCACAGTTTTTAGAACGACCTCGTTTTACGGTGTGGCGAAACGGCAGAGTTTGAAGAACACTAACAATTAATAATACCAAACCTCCAGCTGTTTTCGAACTAAAGCAGCCAAAATCAGAAAACGTACCATTTCTTCGATACGAACTAAGCGAGACTCTTGCAATTTCCGCCAAATTGGCGGCGATCTCTATAACTTGGCTAAAGCCTCCGTCGTGCTTCCTCAGTCTCCTTCAATTTAAGCCATTTAAAAGGAAGTTCCTTTCTTTTTCTCAAAAAGAAAAAAAGGAAGTTCCTTTCTTCTTCTATCTGATCAAACAAACCTTCTCCAATGTCTCAAGTAGTGGCTACCAGATCCATTCACGGCTCATTGCTTGGTTCCGGCTCTGGGCTTGAGAGAACCGATAAGCTTAAAGCTTCAAGCTTTGTCTCGAATATGCTGGTGGAGGTACAGAAGACGACGAAGGAGAAGAAAAGCAAGAGCTTCTCTACTGCTCGTAGAAGCTCTCACATTGTGGTGGCTAAGAGCTCGACTCGTGCCGAGCCGGAAGTCATCCCTGTCACTCCCGAAGATGTACCGAAGGTTGGTGGTGATTTCTACTGCTTGATTCTCGTAATTTTGGATGATGAGTTTGCTCTTATGTCATTCGTTTAGTAACCAAATGAGTAAACTGCTTTATTTTCGTAGAAGTTTTTGGATTTATTTTGGTTAAGCAAGAGAATTGGTTAACGGATGTTAAGTGGTTACTTGTTTGCTGTACTACATTTTACTCTAGTACTGAGACTTTCCGATATTAGAATGGTAAATTGTGACTTATGGAGAGTTGGTTGTTTACAATTTTTTTGTTTATTTATTGTTATGTTAGAGAGAGCAAGTTCGGGATGACACGTCCATGGGTATGTGGTCGAAGCCTACAGTTAGACGTAAGACTAAGATTGTGTGCACCATTGGTCCTTCGACCAATACAAGGGAGATGATATGGAAGCTGGCTGAGGCTGGAATGAATGTTGCTCGCCTGAATATGTCTCATGGAGACCATGCATCGCATCAAAAAGTTATTGACTTGGTTAAAGAATATAATGCTCAGTCCAAGGACAACGTTATTGCTATCATGCTTGACACCAAGGTACGTTATCAATCCCAGATATGGTTATGCGGCACATTTTCAGGGACTTGGCTTACATGTGTTGCCATAAAGTTGCACCCAGAGTGGAAAAACAATGAAAAGGCTTTATATGAAACACAACTAGCTACAAAACTCTCTTACTTCAACTATCTTTTTTGCTGTCTTGGTTACATGGATTGTTTATGTTGTCAGGGTCCTGAAGTTAGGAGTGGAGACTTGCCTCAACCAATCACATTATCACCTGGACAGGAATTCACTTTTACAATTCGTAGAGGGGTTGGGACTGCTGATTGTGTTAGTGTTAACTACGATGATTTCATTAATGATGTAGAAGTGGGTGATATGCTTCTTGTTGATGGTATGATGACCTTCATTTTCGTTTTCAATCAAAGTTTAATTGCTGATATGAAATGTGTTGGTTAAGAAATAGCTATACTTAACAACCAAATCATTTAATTATACATCTTTATCTGTACTCAAACAAACGTTCAGTACAGGAAAGAGGTCTTGTTGTGTTTTATATGAATTGATGAATTTTGATTTATGTTGTAGGTGGTATGATGTCTTTGCTGGTGAAGTCCAAGACTGAAGATTCAGTGAAATGTGAAGTTGTAGATGGAGGAGAACTGAAATCTAGACGCCATCTAAATGTTCGAGGAAAAAGTGCAACACTGCCTTCAATTACTGGTTTGACCATGGATACACTTGCCTTAAGCTCTTATTCTCTTTTCCTTTGGCATTTTCTGGCTAATTGGCTTAGATGTTACATTCTTTTGCTGCAGAGAAGGACTGGGATGATATAAAATTTGGAGTAGACAACAAAGTTGACTTCTATGCTGTTTCATTTGTGAAAGATGCCCAAGTGGTTCATGAATTGAAGAACTATTTGCAAAGTAATAATTTTCTTAAATATTATTTATAGATAATTGGCATAATCTACATGCAGTAATTTGTTTAAATTCATGAAGCATTATACTTTTTCATTCTATGTTGGCAGGTTGTGGCGCAGATATACATGTCATTGTGAAAATTGAAAGTGCTGATTCCATACCAAACTTGCATTCAATTATTACAGCATCCGATGGGGTAATTGTCTTAGATCTTGCCCTTGTATTTTTGAGTTGCTGAAGAATGTTTAAATGGGTTATTCAACTTCAGCTTTTCTTATTGGTTGCTAATTTCGTTGTGTTCAAATTGAATATTCAGCTTAGTGTACTTAACGGTTATACACGGTTCTCTCATTTAGGCTATGGTTGCAAGAGGAGATCTTGGTGCAGAGCTCCCTATAGAGGAGGTTCCGTTGCTACAGGTATCTTTTTTTAGGAGAAAAATGATGTCCCACCTCACCTTGTAGAGATTGGATTGACTTGTTCCTTATTTTAAATGTTAGGAAGAGATAATCAGGCTGTGCAGGAGCATGGGAAAGGCGGTTATTGTGGCTACAAATATGTTGGAAAGCATGATTGTTCATCCAACTCCAACCAGGGCAGAAGTGTCAGACATTGCTATAGCTGTTCGTGAGGGTGCAGATGCTGTCATGCTTTCTGGAGAGACTGCTCATGGAAAGTAAGTTGGCATCATATTGGTGTTGCATATATATGTTTGATTGTAAACTTAACGAGGTGATTTTGCTCCCTCTAGATTCCCGTTGAAGGCTGTGAAAGTTATGCATACAGTCTCATTAAGAACAGAAGCAACCATAGTCGGTGGTCAAATGCCACCTAATCTTGGTCAAGCCTTTAAGGTGTTCTCTATTTCCTGCCCATTTCTCCTTCATCTGCTTATCAGTCACAACTTATAAAATTCTACTTTCATTTTCCTAGAACCACACGAGCGAGATGTTTGCATACCATGCAACGATGATGTCAAACACTCTTGGAACATCAATTATTGTTTTCACCAGAACTGGTTTCATGGCCATATTACTCAGCCATTATCGACCGCAAGGCACTATATTTGCCTTCACAAATGAGTGAGTTCTTCATGGCCTTAAAATCTTCAAATTTCACTAGTCAGTTCTTATGGTTTTCTCTGTTTAGTGAAGGAACAATGGACCCTCTTACAGTCGTAAGAAACTTATTTTAGTTCAGTGTATACAACTGCTGGTTAATTTAGGGACATAAATTTGTTTACACTGACTAGTCAAATTGTGTTTACAAACTATGGATACTGTGCTGTTTAGTTGTAGTTCATATAAGAGTTTGATTCAGTGATTTCGGAATTTGTTTACTTGCATGACGTTGATGAACTTGCAGGAAGACGATACAACAAAGACTAGCTCTGTATCAGGGAGTATGTCCTATATACATGCAGTTTTCTGATGATGCTGAAGAAACCTTTACAAATGCTTTATCACTGCTCAAGGTAAGTATTTTGTTGGCTGCCTTCTCAGAAATCTCTTCAATTGGATACCTCCTGTAGGTACATATTGACTAATTTGTTTGCCCTAATTTTTTTAAAAAGTGGTTCCTTAATGAATCCACTGGACACATACAATGGTATCGGGCGTAATTGCTGGGTTTGTTAAGATACCTAATTTATACAGTGATTTTTCTTTATGCCAAGTCATGGTGAAATGAATGTGCATTTTCTATGGGACATCATTTGCTCTGTGACCATCAGATTTGGTAATTATGCGAAACAAACATAAAGTAACTTTAGCTTAAGTTTCTCCATAGAAGACGACTACAGAATCGGATTCCTATCCGTAGCTAGTGGAGCACCAATCTGAGTTGTAGATATTGTATGCTGATAATGACTGACTAAATACGACATCAAATGATTATTCCTTCGTGAGCGTGTTAGGAAGAAAAGACTGAAAGTTTTGTTAAACAACCATATTGGTCTCTATTGGCCTGAAGTTATTAAGGTCAAGATGGTTATTTTTTCTTTCTACCATTTGCTGCCAGAAGTTTTGACAACTCATTGTTAGGCCATCACTCACTTGATAGTTGTTCAGAATGATAACAAAATCTGGGCTTTCGTCTACAGAATCAGGGGATGGTAAAGGAAGGAGAGGAGATAGCGCTTGTTCGAAGTGGCAGACAACCGATTTGGCGTTTCCAATCTACTCACAATATTCAGGTTCGAAAAGTTTAAGACACTCTGAAAGAAGGGAACTTATCCAGTTAGTTTCAGTCAGTGAACAAGATGCTTTATAGAGGTTTTATATTTGTTGTGCGTTATTCTATTTATGAGACTGATGAAATTAGCTTGTAACTAGGATTCAAACTGGATTCTATACTGTCTGTTGTATTGGCATAACTATTATTTATTTTGTCAGTGAACTCTGCAACAGTGATTCAATATCCTAATGTTGTTTTTCCATATAATAGTTCCTCACATCTTGGAAATATTTATATGTACGTCCTCCGCACAATCTGTTTTAACCTTTGGTGGGACTTTTAAGATGAAGGCATACAAAGGCTGCATGGACTAAGTTTGATCCCGTGCCTTCGGGTTAGTTTGACCTAATTTTTTATAATTAGTTTGACAAACAAAAAATTCAAATTCAAATTTGATTAGGTCCAAACAATCAAGTTTACATCTGAGTTTGTTTAATTAAACTTAGTCTACTAATTTCAGATAGGATTAAATCAAGAAGGATTTTTGCCAAAAGAGACCAACTATAAGGGTGTTAAGTGTTGTTCCACTCACTGCAAAGATTCAAAAATCAAAGCACTACTGACTGCCATTAGGAGTCAACGAAACACACGTTCTTTAGGTGCTCAAACCAACAAGTCGTCGAAGACTTGGAAAAGAAGAGAGTGCTAATCGTACGATGGGTGTATTTCTCATATTGGCTGATAACAAAATATGTACATCTATTTTTTAAATATATTTATTTACTGTATATTTCACTTATTGAGTTTATTGAATCACATGACGATAGAGCTGTAATTTATGACACTAAAATAGAAATTATTTTCTCATGTCAAATCACACCCTAAATTTTTAGAATGAGGAGACTAATATCGAAAACTTCAAAAGTTGATATGCCTTTATGTGATTTAATATCACCACAAATATCTTCAACTAAGTTAATCATCAAAATCAATAGAAAAATGTTCAAGAATGACTAATTTTTTGTAACCTAACTTTTGTTCAGTAAACTATCTATCGATTTTAGGGCCTGCAAGTATTTTATACTTGAATAGTAAACTTTCTATCTATCTTTTGTACTTGTATAAATATAGTTATCATGTTTTAGGATTCATTTTGTTTGTAAGATTCATATGTTATTATAATCTTATTTTATGACATGCAATATGTAAATATATTATTGCCAATTTTTCTTCTTTGCAACAGATATGTTCGTCTTCTTTATTGCATAATTAAATTTCAAAAATAAATAAATAAATAAACATAATATTCATAAACATTATGAACCATTTATGCATTCAAGAATAAAATATTTTGCTAAACAAAGCAAAACTTTGCGTCGTATTAAAGTTAAAGCACATAATAAAGAAAAGATTCATATGAATTATACTTAAGATAAACCTTTAATCATATGTTAATCAAGTAATATTTATACAAGTTAGTTCTATAAGCTGGTGAATTATTTGTATCAATAATACTTTTATAAAATTAGCTACTTTAAATAATATATTCCTTTTAATTATGTTGTTAAAATTCATTATTACTTTGTAATAACCCGAGGCACTGAGTTGAGAACTAATTATTTACTAAAATTTCTTGGGAATATTTTCATGTACGCCCCTGCACAATCTATTTTAAAAAATTTTGGAAATATTTTTATGTACGCCCGCACAATCTGTTCTACCCTTTTGTGAGACTTTTAAGATGAAGGCATACCAAGGTTAGCATGGACTAAGTTTGATCCGATGCCTTCGGGTTAGTTTGACCTAATTTTCTATAATTAGTTTGACAAACAAAAAATTCAAATTTGATTAGGTCCAAATAATCAAGTTGACATCTGAGTTTGTTTAATTAAACTTAGTCTACTAATTTCATATAGGATTAAATCAAGAAGTAATTTTGCCAAAAGAGACCGATTATAACGCTGCGTTTGATTATTGTCTTCAGGAAGCAAAGATGGAACGAGACAGAAATTTGAAGACGAAACAAAACAAAAATTGAAGACAGTGAAGTGTTTGATTGTGGTGGACAAAACAGAAAAAATTGTTCTATCCCAAGGACAGAAATATATTTAGTTGCAGTAGATAGAATAAAAAAAATATGAATGACGAAATTGCCTCTACAGTATAATATGAATGAAAATATGTAATAATAATAATAATAATAATGATAATAATAAGTTCAAATTTTAATAACAATAATTAATAATAATAATAATAATAATAATAATGATGATGATAATACTAATAAATTAATAATAATAATAATAAAATTAATAATAATAATGATGATGATAATAATAATAATAGTAATAATAATAATAATAACTATAATAATAATAAATTAATAATAATAATAATAATAATAATAATAAGTTTAAAATTTATAATAATAATAATAATCACAATAATAATGATGACGATAAGTTTAATAATATAATCAAGAATAAAAATAAAGCTTATACGGGAAAAGTATTTTTGTCATTTTGTTATATGTTTTGTTTTTATTCTTAGAACAAAAATTTTCATATCACAATCGTAAGAGAAACAAAAAAATTTTGTTCTTGTTTTTTTTAAGACGAAATAAAAATAAGTAAAGATGGTAAAAAACATGCAAAAGAATAGAATTGTTGTGTCCTATCCTCCGTCCTCGTCGCTGAAGACATCAACCAAATAGGAGGTAGGGGTGTTTAAGTGTTGTTCCACTCACTGCAATGATCTTTTAAGATTCAAACATCAAAGCACTACTGACTGCCATTAGGAGTCAATGAAATACACGTTCTTTAGGTGCTCAAACCAACAAGTCGTCGAAGACTTGTAAAAGAGAGAGTGCTAATAAAACACGATCGGCCTAATCGTTTATCTTTAACCTTAAGTAATATTTTATGTAATATCTTCTTATTACATAAAATTCTTAATATACTTTGTCATTTAAGACACTCAAACTTGATCCAGTGGAATATGTCCATCAATCTTTTCATTATTATGAATGATAGAATCTAAATATTTAAAACACTTCTTTTGTGATATAACGTCAGAACCAATGTTTACCTCTTCATTACTACCCGCTTGCAGTTTCGAAAAGTTACACTTCACGTGTTTACTCTCAGTCTTACTCAATCTAATGCTCTTTAACTTAAACATATCTCTTCAAATTTAAAACTTGATATTGACTCCCTCTTTTGTCTAATTCACCAAAATAATGTCTAACAAATAACAAACATCAAGGAGGATTATTAGTATAGCCCAATATCTATATAAAAAAAAATGCTCCATATCTATTCATTTTGTCTTTACTCTAGTTTTTATACTTTCTTACATATCCCTAATAATTTGGATATGTCATAGGAAATTCTTTAACTTTTAAACAACTCCACGTGATTTTATTTTGAACTCTATCATACGCCTTCTATAAGTCAGTAAAAACTATGTGTAAGTTATGCTATCTTTTCCTGTAAAACTCCGTTAGCCTCGTAAGGAGATGTAATACTTCTGTCATAGGAGACAATTTTGGCATGAAGCCAAATTGATTTTTTGAGAGAGGAACATCCTTTCTAATTCTATTCCCATCCCTTTCAACTTCTCTCTTAATTTTATGGTATGACTAATTAATTTAATGTCTCTATAATTGTTGTAACATCCTATTATCATACTAAATCTTTACTTTAGCTACGTTTTAGCATAATTAAGGAATTTATAATATATCTAAAAATTATTCTGAATCCACCCACTTAAGTATTAAGTCTTGTCATTATTAATATTTAAGTATTAAGTCTTGTAATTATTAATATTATAATACAATATATATGTATATTTTATAAATAGTAATATGTAGTATTATAAAATAAAAATTATGATATATTTAATAAATTATTAAAAAGGTAAGTACGAGTTATTATTGATGGAAACGGAAATACAAAAGTATTATTAGTGAGCGAAAGCTCGATTACATTTCCTCCTCTAGAGGTAGCTCTCAACTTGGAGCTTTATCATTAACTATACAAACTAGTTCCAAGTTCTCAGACGCTTGGTTTAATGGCGGAACTATAACCATTCTGATCATCATAGTACTTTGACCAAAGCATAACACCTCCATACTTGGCTGACCTCTTTATCACCGGCAAGATTTGAGAAGTCAACACATTCGGTTGGATATAGCCACTTCCGGCTGCCTGACGAGACGCCGGTAACCCCAAAAATATCTTCCCTGCTTTCACTGAACTAGTCCACCGGTTCCATGAACTTATGATGTTATTAACGTTGCCGGAGTATTGACATGGAGGGTTGTTATAGAACTGAACCCATACATAGTCAAACAGACCTGTGTTCAAAGCAGCCCCCATGAAACTATCAGGGTACGGACACTGTGGAGCTGCTGTTAGATACACTTTCCTTCCTCGTCCACTATAAGCAGACAAGTAACGAGCAAGATCGCCGTAATACTGACCTGACCCTTGCTCGATATCAAAATCTATACCATCTAACACAGCACTACCTAAAGGACGAGAAGAAGATTGTCCACCTAAGAAGTTGTTCCATAAGTAATCAGCAACGTTTTTGGCATCATCTCTTGAAGCCAACCCGTAGTTTCCGACGCCGCCTCCGAGGGAGAGCATGACCTTAACTCCACGCCTTTGGCAGCTCGTGATTCCAGTGCTGACTGAAGTACAGCCACGGGAAGCAGGGTTGCAGTGCCCGGCGAGGTTGAGTGCTGGTGTTCGGCCATTACCAAACGTAACGAGAAATGCTATGTTCACGTAAGCATATCTTCCGGTGGCACAGGTTTGGGATAGAGTTCCTTCATTTCCGTTCTGGCCCCAGTAGATGGCTATGCCTCCGTCTCCAAGAGAGGGTTTAATAAGCAAAAGGAGTAGTAATGGAAGAAGCATTAGGAGGGGTTGATTGTTCATGGCCATTTTCGAGTACTTGTAAGATATTTCGAATGCGTGTAGTAGTCTAAGCGATGGTCCATTTTATAGGCATGTTGGTGGGAATTTTCTCAAACTTGACTTGTACAAGGCATATCACTCTATCGTGATAGGCTCAATTTTGAGCACTAAAGAATTAAAAAAAAAAAGATATCTCAAATTTGACTTGAAAATTGGAATGAACTTATCCTTAAATAACTTTTATAATTTAATGATTAAAACTCATTTTATTTTATTAAAAATCAGGAATAGCAATTTGCTATGACAAAAAACAAGTATACATAAATTGAAATTAATAGAATTGTTTCTAATTAATTAGACTTTAAGTTAAATAATTTTGTTTTAAATTTTAAACTAATTTTGATGACTTAATTTGAAATTCAATTTTAAAGCAAAAGTACAATTATATTCATAAAGATAAAATATAGTCGTTTGAAATTCAAAACTGAAATAATTTTTAATCCTTAAAATTTACTTTATTGTTAATAATTCCCTAATCGATTAGGGCCATTTTTTTAAAGAAAAATATGGTTAATTTCATTGATTATCAAAGGATAGAACATCCAAAATACTACTAGGTGATAATGTCCAAACCATCGAATCTGAAATGGAACGAGAAGCTCGAGCTAGAAAGTGAGCAACACCGTTTGCAGATCGTCTAACGTAGTTCAAAATCACATTCATCTCAATCAATAGAGACTTACAATCAAAAACTAGAATTTCAAATGAAGATAAATCAATGTAGTCGACATCAATAATAGCCCGAACGCAAAGTTGGGCATCTGACTCTACAATAATATTATACCAACCCTCATCCTTAATCCAACTAAGTGCTTCCCTTATCACAAAAAGCTCTATCGTTTTTGCATCCCTACGTATTGGGATTCGCTTTTTCATGGTTTGAATAAAAAAACCCTATCATCACGTACTATCATTCTAAAACCCACAACAGTATTACCAAAAAGAGTGGCATCTACATTGAGTTTCAACATTCCTAGGGCTTGGTTTAATTCACAAATGAGAAACTTAAGTTGGATTCTGAACTGACCTCGTAACCTTTGTCGCTAGCCTATCGTTCAGAAACCCACGAGCTCTATGCACAATTTGAGCAAGAGTTCTTCATCTCTGGTGCCAGACTAAGTCATTACAAGCCTCCCATAAAGACCACACCACCATCAAACTAAGACATACCAAATCAATATCTCTAATTTGCAAAACTTGCAAAAACCATGATAAGAAATTCCCAGAGAGTTGCAAAAAATTACAAAGACCTGCAACAAGCTAACAATCCTTGCTTTCTTACAATCAACAAGACAATGAAAGATAGTCTCCTCATACAAGTGACAAAAAGGACAGCTGCTATCAACAGGAATATGCCATTGCTAGAGAAGCACCCGAATTGGAAGAGCGTGACTGATTGCTTGCCATAATAAATGTAACATCCCATCACCGATGGGATGTGTACAGTTCATTGCATTCGTATTTGGCATGAGCATTCATTATATAATATGTGTATTATTGGCATTCGTACGTACGTACATGTATGACATATTTCTGATTTGAGTGGGATAATTTGAGTTGGAGATGATTAGGACATGTGTGGAAATTTAGGTCTAATTGGGCTCGAGGATTGAATTTGAGTGAGAAATGAAAGTTAAGAAATTGAATTATGAAATTGGAGTATACGATAATTAGTTTTCTATTTTTGAGGATTTATAGAAATTTTTCTGAAATTTTCGGAGCAATAGGCTCGGACCGGAAAATTGATCGAGGACTGATTAATTGGATTTCCTGTTCAAAAATTGATTACCCAATGGCACAGATAGATTAGAAATTTAAATTGAGGAATTATGGTTTAGCCATTGGAATTCGGGAGAAATTAGAATTAGAGATTGACTTGAGGTGGTTCGGATCAGACTGGTGGCATTTAAATTAGCCAATCAAGCCCTTGATTCTTTAATATATATATAGCCCTACCTTTGAAAACTTCTCCACGGTTTTCTTCTTGCTTTCGACATAAACTTCCTCTTCTTTCTTCCTTCATCGTGGATTCTCCTTAGAGTGTTGCTGATTTCTTTCCACAAGTTGCTTCTTCTTCATTCCTTAATAGATCCCTTTGGTTGGTGTTGGAAAAGAGTTGGAATGGGTTTGAATTTGTTGAGAATCGTGGGTATCGTGGGCTTCGATTTGGTGTGATTCTTGGAGATTTGAAGTTATTAATCAAGTAAGTTACTTCTAACTTGTCTTGTATAGTTTGATTGGTTGATTTATAGAGTTAATTGGAGGATTAACATGAAAATTTGAGGATTTGTGATTTAGGGTTTTCGATGATGATTTTGGTGAATTTAGGGTTGAATTTTAGGAATTTAATGGTTTGATGAAATAAAGGTTAAAGATTAGTTGTATAATAGGTATGGAATTATTTAGAAGTGATTTGTGAGGAGAAAAACTGGATTTGAAGAAGATTTCAGTCAAGAATATGAGAATTTCGGATTTTACAGGCGTGTCAAGTGGTTTACTTGCTTGTGCATGTATGACATAACACGCCATGACGACGAATTTGCCATACGCCGCCGACGCAGCACGGGGAAGGCCTTGTGGAGGAAGATAGGAGCGCGTCGACGCGCATGATGACAATGTGATCGCCATGCATGGCGTACTATCTTGTAACGTAAAAAGGAAATGGGAGCTTCATGCATGAGGATCTGACACATGATGAGGAGGCTGAAATTTTCAAAAGTTGAATTTTTGAGGTTTTTAATTGGGAGATTTAGAAATTTGGGATTTAGGAAATTGATGATTCAATTAGTTATGGATTAAATTCAATTTGGAGATTTTGAATTTGGGAATTAGAAATTGAGATCGGAAAATTCGGATTTGTGTCGGAATTGTCATAACACGTATAGTACGTACATTATTCGATTCTTATGCATCATTGCACATTAAAATTTTGTACAATTTATAATGTTATTTATATTTTGATTGTTATAGAGGCTCAAGTGGATCGCCGATCGTCCGACGTAGGCGAGACTTCCCGGCAGTAGCTCGGAAGTTCTGAGGTGAGTAACCTAGTTGGTTTATCAACCTTTATGTGTTTAATTTTATGCAAATATGCCATGTGGAGTTAAGGACGGATTATATGTGTTTGATTTGATTGATTAGGACCATGGGTGTTGGGATATTTGATTGTGATCTGAAGTGTGGATTGTGCGTAAATTGTTCATAATTGGTTTCAAATGGTAAGAATTAGGTATATGGGATTCTAATATGATGCATGTATTGTAAAGTGGACATGTGCATACATGCATATGATATGATCGAGATAAAAGCGGTTGTGACGGTGTAGCCACCGTATTGAGCTTTAAGCTCAGCGCATGGCTATATGCTGACGATTTGCTGAGCTTTATGCTCAGCGTATTAGGGCTTCGAGCCCGATGTTTGAAACCAACGGCTCAGCGTATATGAGCTCGGTATACGGTCACAACAACGAAAGAAAATGAAAGAGTCACGTACACGTTACATATATGAATGTTTACATGTGAATTGTGTGAAAGGCGTATCGCCTTATAAATGTGAAATAAGCGTATGTGATTTCGATTGTGATATATATACGATATTGTGTGATTGTCTGTAGATGCATGAGTTAGGTAAACCATCGATGATGGTTTCTCACTGAGTTCGCAAACTCACCCAACATTGCATCTATTTTCAGGACAGAGATAGTTTGACTTCTAGCTCCGATCAGTGAGATTTATCCTGCTGTGTGTGCCGGTGAGAGGAGCATGACCCACAGGTCTGTCAGCTGGGGATCTTTTGGGGGTATTTTGTGGATGACTTTTGTAGGAGCTATGTTAGTTCTTTTGGACTTGTACAGTTGTATATATGGTCTGATGATGTAATTGTGGCTTTAGGAAATGAAATGAGAAGTACGATTTGGTTTTAAAATTTATCGAATCTGATATTACTGTTTTATTTATATTGATGCCATGAGGTTATAAAAATGATCGAATCGTAGTGCACCCTCGTCGTAGGTTGTGCATCGGTACGACCTACGGGCGACCCGGTGTATACTCTACGGTGAGGGTATTACGATAGGTGGTATCAGAGCATGGTTTGACATCTTTTGGGCATAGTATATTTTAGACTTGAATTTCGTAAGGAAAGCAAGAAATTGATCGAAATTGTGATTTTATTGTAGGTCATCCATTTTTGGTGATCAAGTTGATCAACCGGTGACGAGGATCGATCGGGCGAGTAGGAGTCTTACGTGCCTATGTTTGAGGAGCAGCCTCTGGTAGTTCCCATGGGACGGGGCGGAGGTATGATCGCTGCGTGGCGAGGGGTGTCGATTCTATGGCGATCTGAGACCTGCCGAGGCGAGAGGGTTGGTTGGAAGGACCGAGCGGGTCTAGATCGGATGGATTGTGACCACGAGGCGCCTCGACTATCTTTGTTTCTTTGCTCGAGGTCAAACTTATCGGTGGTGGAAGGCTGTCCGGGTAGTTCCACCGGGCCGTGTGTGTTGACTTGGTGACTTTCGAGGGCTTTCGGGATAATTTTATGCCCAAGAGGTATTTGGATATGAAGATCTGAGGACTTTTAGAGTTGAGGCGGGGATCGTTGTCGATGGCCGATTATGAGGTCCGGTTGATGAATTTGTCGGCATATCGTCTGTTACGATTGCCTCCAAGGCGATAGGTGCGGAGATTTGAGGAGGCTGAATCTGGATATTCGTGCGAGTTAGCCCGGTCGGATATGGGTACCTTTGTGGAGATGAGATCATTCTTTGTCGAGTTGAAGCGACTTTGAGATGAGCCGCCGAGACGGTCGAGTGCGGAGGCAAGAGATCAGTGATAGTCGGTAGCTCTGGTAGGAGCTTGAGCGACGCCTTGAGTAGATTCAGATCAAGCTGGGGATTGAGACGATCGGGTTACAGTCGAGAGAGGAGATTTGGGCGATTAGCGATGGCGGCGATAGTGGTGGCGGAGGCGGGGCGAGCTTTGCGGTTTGCGTGCATTGTGATAAGAGGCATAATGGAAGTCTTTGAAGTGGCAGAGCTGTCTAGCTTTGTGGATCTATGGACCACATGATTTGAGTTATCCTCGACTTTGGGAGTTGATCATTGCTAGTGGGAGAGTGGTAGTAGCTCGACGGTGTAGCAGTCGTGGCGGTGGACTGGATTTAGGGGCAGTAGAGCCCAAGGTAGGCGGAGATTCTATGTGGGACCGAGGGACGAGGCGTGAGCGCGATCTAGGCGAGGTCTACGCCATGACCAGGCAGGAGGCCCAGGATTCTTCCGAGGTTGTTGCAAGTTTGCTTCTACTCTCAGATATAGAGGTGTATGCATTGATAGATCCAGGGTCCACGCATTCATTTATTGCACCGCATGTGGCATGTAGATTGTATGTGGATAGGGAGATGCTACAGTATGGGTTGCAGGTGAGTACACCTTTGGGTAGTACCATTGCTTTAGGTGAGTTCTGTAGAGGAAGCCCGATTCGGTGGATTCAGTGATGATTGAGTCTGATTTGATTGTGTTACCCCTTCAGGAGATTGATGTGATTTTGGGGATGGAGTGGCTCACTGCTCATAGGGCTCTTATTGATTGTTACACCAAGGAGGTAGTATTGGAATCTCTGGTCGGTAGAAATTTGTATTTCGAGTGTTAGTCGGCGGTGCCCACCGGGATGATTCGTTTGTGAGTGCTTTGAGGTTGATGAGAGGTGGTGTGAGGCTTATTTGGCGCATGTGGTGGACTCTAGAGTGCGCGAGAGGTTGCAGGATGTCCTGTGATCGGGAGTTCCAGATGTGTTTCAGGAGTTCTGGGGTTTGCCGCGGATCGAGAGGCGAGTTCGAGATAGACCTCGTTCAGTACAGCTCTATATCGATACCTCCAGTATAGGATGGCACCGGTGGGCGAGGAGCTTAAGGCTCGACCAGGAGTTATTGGATAAAGGGTTCATCGGCCGAGTACTTCACGTGGGGAGCTCGGTGTTGTTTGTGAAGAAGAAGGGCGGGACTATGAGGCTTTGCATCGATTCTGAGCGACTTAATCGGGTTCTTGTTAAGAATAAGTACCTTGCCTAGAATCGATGACTTATTTGATCGATTGCAAGGAGCTCGGTGTTCACCAAGTTGGATTTGAGATCCGGTTATTATCGATTGAGGATCGCGAGAGGCCGATGTGCTAAGAGTGCTTTTAGGGCGGTATGAGCATTCTGAGTTCTTAGTGATACTGTTCGGGTTGACTAATGCCGGCGACCTTCATGGCCTTGATGAATAGGTCTTTCAGCCATACGGATCGGTTGTGATCGTATTCATTGATGATATCCTAGTGTATTCGAGGTCTAGAGCAGGGCATGCGAGCATCATCGAGGATTGTGTTGCAGATTATGAGAGAGAGGCAGCTGTATGCCAAATTCACCAAGTGTGAATTTTGGCTGAATGAGGTGGTGTTCGTAGGCCACATCGTGTCTGGTGAGGGTATCCGGGTGGATTATGGCGCCCCTCACCGTAGGGTACACATCGAAACCGAAGGTCGCTCAAACCGTATCCCACGATAAAGGATTTACTACCGAGAAAATTTCGCTAAAATCCATGGCATCAGTATTTTAAATCACAAAATAACGATAATCAACAAATTGACATCCAAAGTAATAATTATCGATGCGATAATCCAATCCGAATAGACAAGTCTATCGGTCTCTAACAAAACCAAAAGAGAGGCGATACAAACATCTATCTAAGTCATCCTCAAAACACTAATCCGGTGGCCGACCTATGTGCCATCACGACCCTCGCCTTGTTGATTTCGCATACGGCGAGGAAAGAAAGATCTTGAGCTAGAAGTCTACTCTAACATGATCTGAAAAATAGGTTGCAAATTTGGGTGAGTTTGCGAACTCGGTGAAAACCATCATCGATGGTTCACTCAAATCATGCATTACGCACACGGCGTCTGACATAATCTGATAATATTTATTGTCGATATAATATAACGATTCTCGATGTCGATAGCAATTTCTGATACATGTAACAATAAGCGATGTCTGAATCGGTTTGCGATAATAAGTAACGATCTGATAATTCATGTCATCACATATTTGATAATCATCACAACACGATCAATCATGTAAATGCAATGCATATGTGACTCTTTCCATTATTGATTTTGTGCCCAAGTGCTCGATCGATGTCGGTGTGGGACGCGTCGAGGATTTCTCCCCTCGGGCTAAGCCGGTCGATGCGATATCTGAGCTCGAAGCTCTTTTCAGTGAAAATAGCAACTTGGGACACATTCCATTATGTGATCATGCATTTATGCATGCAGTGTCACGTTCAGTAATTTACGATGTGTGGTATAAAGCCCGATACATCGATGCTCGATGGTTGATGGCATGGCTATGAAGCCCAATATTCAGTACAGTATCACATAACCGTACAAGTCAGTTCAGTAAAACATGCAATTCAATCCAATACATGCCAGTAGTCATACAGTAGTCATACAATTCACTTTTGCATGTAATTCACGTAGAGCATATAAGCAAATCAGGAATTTGAGAAACCAACTAGGTTACTCACGTAACTTCAGAGCTCTTGCTGAAGTCCCGGCAATGTCCGTGGAGCAGCGGTCCAGCAGTGCCTCTATAACAATAAAGTACAACCCATCACTTATTGCCCGATAAAGCGATGCGATAATGCATATGTCTCGGTGAAATAATGTACAATGCGCTCACGATTCCGGTGCTAAAACCCAATTCGACTCTTCATTGAGTTGATTGACAATAATTGATCCATTCCAAAATCCGGTCAATTTACCTCAATTAGGATCCCCGATAGCAATTTCCTATTCCTTGGGTGAACACATCCATAAAAATTTCAATTTAAACTTCAAATCAAATCTAATCATAATCACCTCAATCGGTTAATTTCCTAAGTCCCGATGCCAAAGCCTCGAACACTCCTCTTGGACGACTAGGGCAAAGGTTGCGACCATGGGTGCGCTGGCGTTCACCGCGCCACAGTCGACACGGGCGTGAGCCACAGCCCGCACGCTAAACCGCTCGCTCATCGACTAGCTACGCAGACCGCCCGATCCATTGCCGCCCGCGTGCGGCGACTCCCAAGCTAAATCGCTCGGTCGCTCGCATAGCCGAACGATCGCAACTTCGTCGATCGATCGCTCGGATGATCGATCGATCCATGGCTCGTTCGTATCTTGGGCTACTCGCGGCTCGTCCGCATCCGAGAGCTCCTCTTTGCTCGTCCGCATCTTAGAAACTACTCCTTTGCTCGTCGCATGCCGAGAGCTCCTCACTGCTCGTCCGCATCTTGAAGCTACTCCTTCGTCGTCATGCCGAGCTCCTCCTTGCTTCGTCGCGTCATGCCGAAGCTCCTCACCGCTTCGTCGCATCTTGAGCTACTCCTTTGCTCGTCCGCATGCCGAGCTCCTCACGGCTGTCGGTCTCCAACCTAAATCCCTACATACGGCTCTCCTTCTTCCCCAACACATAGCTTTCAAACACACGGATCCGAGATTTCCAGATTCCGATTCGCAACTCACGATAACTTTCGATACACATAAATCAAGCAATATCATCGCCGGCAACCTTAGCATATTCAATCATCCATATAACTCTATCCATCAACAAATCGATAATCTACCTCCACAAATCCACACTTCGACCTATACACTCTACGGTAATCATCAATAACAAAACCCATCCATAAACACTCCCAACTACCGATCAAATATAATAAATGCCATAAATACTGATAAGAATCATCCATAACAACATCAAAGCTCTTAAAACTTACCAAATCACAGATCAAGCTACAGTTCCTCAAAATCCTCCGAAACCCTAAAATCCTTCAAGCTCGGCGATTCACTAATCCCAGAGCCTCTAACCTTCACCAATAACAGTCAATCAGTTAACCTCATCTCAAGGGAAAGAATCCATAAAGAAAATCGAGGAATCCTTACCAATGGGAGGAAATCGCAAGTCACAGATGGGGAAAGAAGAAAGCGTGAAATTGCCTTTGGTGTTTTCCCAAATTCCTCGAACCTAGTATTTATAGACCTAAGTCTCCAAGTCGGTCAAATATCGGTCTCTAAATCCCAATGGTTCCACATAATTATTTCTATCGGTAAAATTCTAATTTTTCCATTGCCATTGGGACGATGCTTTCGATCTTTGTAGGGTCGATCGATCGATCACCAAAAACTTTCCGGTCGGGCATTATCTCCGAATTTCACGAGAATTTCCTATAAGCCATTATAAATTGCGGTCACTCATAAGCGATATCAAATCAGTCAATTGCACTCGATTACTCAAATTCTCAATTAACTCTCAATCGATCGGTTTGATCAACTCGATCGGTTCTTACTTACAATTAAATCGGAAATCATGAATGCATGTACCTATGGATAAATGCATATGCATTAAACTGTTCCTCTACAATTAGAATTCGATAACATGCTCATTCAATGAATGCGATGAAACCTATCAAGTATGACTCATAATAACCAAAATACCCTTAATAGCGGTGACGGGATGTTACAATTCACCCTCCTAATAAAATTTACGCCCTCGAAATTTCATACTATCAAATCAAATAAATGAGGATCTTGGCTCCTCATATGTTCCTCGATCTCCCAGTAGCTTCCTCGTGAGTGGTTCTTCAAAGTACTTTCACTGATGGAATCACCGGTTTATGCAATTGCTTGACCGTGATCCAATGATGCATCTGCTCTTCCACATAACTCATATTTGGCTATCTCGATATTACGAGCGAATCACATCGTCGGGTCGATCGGTGCAGTCGGACATACTAACGTGAAACACGTCATGCAATTGGGACATCTCGCTCGGTAAAGCCAACACTTAAGCCGGTGGTCCTATCCTCTCAAGGATCTCAAGCGGACCAATATCTGAGGGCTCAATTTGCCCTTACGGCCAAATCTCGATACTCCTTTCAAGGAGACACTCGAAGAATACTCGATCACCCACACTATACTCCATACCCCCGCCGATGCCGATCCGCATAACTCTTACATGCATCTGGCGCGCTTGATCGACTCACGATCAATATATCTTATCTGCTGTATCTGGATCACTCGGGACCTCTATCGATCTCGACCCTCTTCATCCTAACACGGTGGTGATCTACACGATCGCCATACAAGGCCTCATCGGTGCCATCCCAATCTTGCTCGTCTTGGTTATTGTATGCAAATTCTATCGTGCCAAGTATTGATCCCACGCACCTCTAAACTCCGATTACACATGCCGAAGCATGTCCTCAGCGATCTTGATCGTCCTCTCCTCGTCCATCGATCGAGGATGGAATGCGGTCTTGAAATTGATCAGTACCCATAGCGATGCTGGAGGCTCTTCGAACCTCGATGTAAACACAGGATCCACATGCGAAACTATCGACAACGGAACCCCATGCAATCGTACAATCTACGCTACATACTTACGGGCCAGCGATCGAGTATTACTCTCTCTCGGCTGGAAAGAAGTGGCCGATTTGGTCGATTGGTCCACTATGACCTAGATAGCATCATGTTGCCTCGGTGTCTGAAGCACCCCATCACGAAATCCATGGTAATTCGCTCCACTTCCACTCCGGAATGGGCAATGAATGCAACTTTCCCTGGGGCTTGATGCTACGCCTTAACTGTTGACATGTCGGACACTTGGACACGTATTCGCCACTTGCCTCTTCATACGGGCCACGAAATGTCGTCTCGATTGTGTTATACATCTTAATCGAACCGGGATGCATAGCATAAGCGGCTACATGAGCCTCCTCTAGGATCTCCGTCTCAAATCATCAATATCAAGCACACACGACCTCTGTCCCATCCATAATGTCCCATCTCTCAACTCGAACTCGAATCATGCGATCTGAACTCTATCAATCGGTTTCACTAATCAGGGTCTGGTCTGAACCTCCGAATCTGTCATGCGGCATCGGCTGAGCCTCGGCGTGCAATCGGTGCTCCATCGCCCCAAATCCATCTGTACATTAAGAGCTCTCATTGTATCAGACTAGGCAATCTCTCCATCGAATCGAGCTACAATACCATGCGATCTCACCTTTCAAAGCATCGGCCACTACATTGGCCTTTCTGGATGGTACTCAATCGTGCGATCGTAATCCTTGATAGCTCTATCCATCTTCTCTGTCTCAAATTGAGCTCCCTCGACTCAGCAGATACCTCAAACTCTTATAGTGCTCGTGAAGATCTGGGCGTCTCCCATACGAGATGGTGTCTCGGATCTTGAGCAAATCTCTCTGCAGCTAATTCCAAGTCATGCCTTTGGATAATTCACCTCGTGAGACCTCAAGCTGTCTTGAGGCATACGCTATAACTTTCCCATGCTGCATCAATACACATCCCGACCCACAGTGCGAGGCATCACTTGTAAACCACAAAGCCTCCAGGTCCGGAAGGAATGCCCAACACCGGTGCGATGCGTCAACCGATGTTTCGGCTCCTTAAAGCTCTTGGCAATCCTCGGTCCATCAGAGCGGTACATTCTTCCTCAATAGCTTCGTCGGAGGCGGAGATCAGCGAAAATCTCTCGGCGAATCTCCGGTAATAAGCGGCGATCTGAAACTCCTCGACTCAGCACGATCCTCGGAATCTCCCAACTTATCCATTGCCTCTATCTTGTGAGGATCCACTGGATACCCTCACGGACACCACGTGTCCCGAAACACGATCTCATCAAGCCAAAATTCACACTTAGCGAATTTGGCGAACAAGCTACCTCTCTCTCGTGACTGCAACACTATCCTCGGATGCTCGGTGTGCTCTGTCTATCCCTCGAATAAACCGGTATGTCATCAATAAACACTATCACAAATCGATCCGGTAGGGCTGAAAATCCTATTCATCAAAGCCATGAAGGCTGCGGGGCATTAGTCAACCCAAGCGGCATCACTAAGAACTTCGAAATGCCGTACCTACTCGGAAAGCACTCTTGGGCACATCGGCCTCTGCAATCCTCAGCGATAGTAACCCGATCGCAGTCTAACTTAGTAAACACTGAGCTCCTGCTGGTGATCAAATAGATCGTCAATCCTAAGCGGTGGATACTTATTCTTCTTCGTCACTCGGTTCCGCCTATAATCAATGCACAGTCTCGAGTCCCATCCTTCTTCTTTACAAACAATAAGGAGCTCCCATGGCGAAACACTCGGTCGATAAACCCTTGTCTAAAAGTTCCTGCAATCGAGCCTTAAGCTCTCTCGGTTCCACGGTGCCATCCTATATGGAGGATCGATATAGAAGCGATGCAGGAGCGAGATCAATCTCAAACTCTATCTCTCGCTCAAGGCGGCAATCCGGTAACTCCTCGGGAAAACATCCGAAATTCCCTCACTACGGGAACATCCTCCAATCTCGCTCGACTCGAGAATCCCTACATGAGCAGATAGGCCTCACAACCTCCTGCATCAATCTCGGGGCACTCATAAAGGATATCATCCTCATGAGCCTGACTGACCGACTCCTCTAAACACCACCTGGGCTGTCGGGGAATCCAATCTAACCTCCTTGGTGTAACAGTCCATACATGACCCTATGCACGATTAACGGTCCATCCCCAATATCACATCAATCTCCATGAGCGGTACTATCAAATACACTTTTCAACCTTTGCTCGGTCAATCTGGACGGACATCCTATACATACCTCTCCCAATCGGTTGTACTACCTAGAGGTGTACTCACCTCTCAACCCATCTTGTAACCTCTGCCTATCCCATGCGTCTACATGCTAGATGCGGTGCAATAAAAGAATGGGTGGATCGAGAATCCAACAATGCATATGCTTATACCGAAATAAGAAGCATACCATGACAACATCCGGTGAGTCTGGGCCTCTGCCGTGTCATGGCATAGACCCTACTTTGAGGCTGCTGCACGCCACTCGGTCCCTCGGACCTCGCTCTGAGAACCCTCTGCTCGGCCTCGGCCTCGGCCTCGACCTCTCGGCTGATCCACCTCCGGCTCTGCTTTGGATCGGGGTATTCTTGCACGATCTACGAGTCATAGTAGGCTGGGCTCCCAATGTCTCAGGCGGTTCCTCACTAAATGCTCCATCGAGCCGCACCTCAGCGAGCTCAGAGATAACCATCGGCACTCTCCTTGTGCCTCTTGCCACAATGCTCCGATGCAGGGCGATCTGTCTGATTCTCTGGCCTTTACCACCACCCTAGCGATGCATGCGAATCGCCCTCTGCCCATATCCGATCTGTCGGCCCCTCCGTGGACTGAAGGGCTACTACGTCGCTTCTTGTAGCCTCTGCCCGGTCTTGCCATGGCTATCACTAGGTCTCTTATGTCGGGTCCCTGTCCGGTCTCGATCGCATTCTGCAGTAGAATCGCTTGCTCTATCGGCATTGCGGCTCTCGGCTCGATAAATGAGCTCATATCGAGATCTGGCGGTGGTGCGGATCTCGAAAGTGAGTCCACCCTCAAATCTCGGCATCTGTCGTCCTCGGTAGAAATCGGTGCGAAGCATAGCCCATCAACTCATTAAGCCGAACCTCATAGTCGACCACGGTCATTTGTCCTGTCTCGACTCTAAGAACTCTTGCATCTTCATCTCAGATAGACCTTGGGCATAAAATTGTCCTGAAGGCCCTGAGAAAATCATCCCATGTCGAGTCACGGGGCTGGTGGTGCTTGCCGGGCGATCCTCCACCACCGATATCAGGACCACATGTGCAAGAGCGAGTAGTGAACCTCTCCTCGTGGTCGCAGATCCATCGATCGAGGACTCGCTCGGTCCTCTCAAGCCATCCCTCGGCCTCCATGATCGGTCTACCATAGAAATCAAGCGCCCCACTTGCGCGATCGATCGTCTCGTCGTTCCGTCTCACGGGAACTCGAGGAGGTAACTCCTCGAGAGAGGCATAGGGACTCCTACTAGCTCCTACCGATTCTTGGTCATTTGGTCGCTCTACCGATCTCCATAGCGGATGACCTAAGCAGACAAGAAATTACGATCGATTCATTATCCTTACAGTGATTAGGCCTAATAATGCTCTATGCCCAAAAGATGCCAACCATGCTCGATACCACTAAATATAGCGCCCCTCACGTTGGGTACACATCGAAACCCGAAGGTCGCTCAAACACGTATCCACGATAAAGTTTACTACCGAAAATTTCGCTAAAATCCATGGCATCAAGTATTTTAAATCACAAAATAACGATAATCAACAAATTGACATCCAAAGTAATAATTATCGATCTGATAATCCAATCCGAATAGACAAGTCTATCGGTCTCTAACAAAACCAAAAGAGACCGATACAAACATCTATCTAAGTCATCCTCAAAACACTAATCCGGTGGCCGAACTATGTGCCATCACGACCTACGCCCTTGGCTTCGCACGGTGGCGGAAAGAAAGATCTTGAGCTAGAAGTCTACTCTATGATCTGAAAAATAGGTTGCAAATTTGGGTGAGTTTGCGAACTCGGTGAAAACCATCATCGATGGTTCCTCAAATCATGCATTACGCACTACGGCGTCTGACATAATCTGAGAATATTTATTGTCGATATAATATAACGATTTGCGATGTCGGTAGCAATTTGATACATGTAACAATAAGCGATGTCTGAATCGGTTTGCGATAACAATAACGATCTACGATAATTCATGTCATCACATATTTCGGTAATCATCACAACACGATCAATCATGTAAATGCAATGCATATGTGACTCTTTCCAGCTTATTGATTTTGTGCCCAAGTGCTCGATCGATGTCGGTGTGGGACGCGTCGAGATTTCTCCCCTCGGGCTAAGCAGTCGATGCGATATCTGAGCTCAAGCTCTTTTCGATGAAAATAGCAACTTGGGACACATTCCATTATGTGATCATGCATTTATGCATGCGATTGTCACGTTCGATAATTTCGATGTGTGGCTATAAAGCCCGGTACATCGGTGCTCATTAGTTGATGGCATGGCTATGAAGCCCAATATTGATGCGGTATCACATAGCAAGTACAAATCGATTCGATAAAACATGCAATTCAATCCAATACATACCATTAGTCATACAAATAGTCATACAATTTACTTTTGCATGTAATTCACGTAGAGCATATAAGCAAATCAGAATTTGAGAAACCAACTAGGTTACTCACAGTAACCAGAAACTCTTGCTCGAAGTCCCAAAGAATGTCCGTGGAGCGAGCGGTCCAGCGGTGCCTCTATAACAATAAAGTCTGACCCATCACTTATTGCCCGATAAAGCGATGCGAATGCATATGTCTCGGTGAAATAATGTACAATGCACGCTCACGATTCACGGTGCTAAAACCCAATTCGACTCTTCATTGAGTTGATTGACAATAATTGATCCATTCCTAAAATCCGATCAATTTACCTCAATTAGGATCCCCGATAGCAATTTCCTATTCCTTGGGTCGAACACATCCATAAAAATTTCAATTTAAACTTCAAATCAAATCTAATCTTAATCACCTCAATCGGTTAATTTCTAAGTCCCAATGCCAAAAGCCTCAAACACTCCTCTTGGACGACTAGGGCAAAGGTTGCGACCATGGAGTGCGCTGGCGTTCACCCGCATGCCACAGTGCGACACTGGGCGTGAGCCCAGCCCGCCACGCTAAAGCTCGCTCATCGACTAGCTACGCAGACCGCCGAATCCTTTGCTGCGCTGCGTGCGAGTGACTCCTAAAGCTCGTCGCTCGGCCGCTCGCATAGCCGAACGATACGCAACTCGTCGGTCGGTCGCTTCGGATGATCGATCGATCCGCAGCTCGTTCAGATATCTTGGGTTACTCGCAGCTTCGTCCGCATCGAAAACTCCTCATCGCTCGTCCGCATGCCGAAGCTACTCACCGCTTTCGTCCGCATGCCGAAGCTACTCACCGCTTTCGTCCATGCCGAAGCTCCTCATCGCTTCGTCCGCATGCCGAAGCTACTCCACCGCTTCGTCCGCATGCCGAAGCTCCTCACCGCTTCGTCCGCATGCCGAAGCTCCTCGCTTGCTTCGTCCGCTGAAGCTCCTCACCGCTTCGTCCGCGATGCTGAGCTCCTCACCGCTTCGTCGCATGCTGAGCTCCTCACCGCTTCGTCCGCATGCCGAAGCTACTCATCGCTTCGTCTGCATGCCGAGCTCCTCACAAGCTATGCGGTCTCCAACCTAAATCCACTACGCATGACTCTCCTTCTTCCCCAACACATAGCTTTCAAACACACCATCCGAGATTTCCAGTTTTGATTCTCGCAACTCACGGTAGAACTCAATACACATAAATTAAGCAATATCATCATCAGCAACCTTAGCATATTCAATCATCCATATAACTCTATCCATCAACAAATCGATAATCTACCTCCACAAATCCACACTTCGACCTATACACTCTACGGTAATCATCAATAACAAAACCCATCCATAAACACTCCAACTACCCGATCAAATATAATAAATGCCATAAATACAAGAAGAATCATCCATAACAACATCAAAGCTCTTAAAACTTACCAAATCACAGATCAAGCTACGGATTCCTCAAAATCCTCGAAACCTAAAATCCTTCAAGCTCGGCGATTCACTAATCCCGAGCCTCTCAACCTTCACCAATAACGATCAATCGATTAACCTCATCTCGAGGAAAGAATCCATAAAGAAAATCGAGGAATCCTTACCAATGGGAGGAAATCGCAAGTCACGATGGGGAAAGAAGAAAGCGTGAAATTGCCTTAGGTGTTTTCCCCAAATTCCTCAAACCTAGTATTTATAGACCTAAGTCTCAAGTCGGTCAAATATCAGTCTCTAAATCCCAATGGTTCCACATAATTATTTCTATCGGTAAAATTCTAATTTTCCATTGCCATTGGACGATGCTTTCGATCTTGTAGGTCGATCGATCAGTCACCCAAAACTTTCCTATTCGGGCATTATCTCCCGAATTTCACGAGAATTTCCTATAAGCCATTATAAATTGCCGACCACTCATAAGCGATATCAAATCGGTCAATTGCACTCGATTACTCAAATTCTCAATTAACTCTCAATCGATCGGTTTGATCGGCTTCGATCCATTCTTACTTACAATTAAATCGAAAATCATGAATGCATGTACCTATGGATAAATGCATATGCATTAAACTTTGTTCTCTACAATTAGAGGCCGATAACATGCTCATTCAATGAATGCGGTGAAACCTATCGGTATGACTCATAATAACCAAAATACCCTTAATGCGGTGGCGGGATGTTACATGGATCCTCGCAAGATTGAGGCGGTGAGGGTTGGGAGATTCAAGGGCGATGTCGGTGAGGAGTTTCCTCGGTTGGCGAGGATATTAGGAGGTTTGTCGAGGTTTTCGGTGATTTCCGTCCCTTAACAAGACTTACGAGGAAGGTGTAGCCTTGATTAGACGAGATGAGTTCAGAGGAGTTTCGATGAGTTGATACATCGGTTAGCGGTGGCGCGGTGTTATCCCACGCCATCCGGGCGGGAGGATTCGAGGTGTTGATGATGCTTGTGGCGGGGTTTAGGTTGTGTCTTGATGCGGCATGGGAGAGTCATAGCATACGCTTGAGGCAGTTGAGAGCTATGAGGGTAATTATCACATGCATGACACAGGTTAGCGGCGATTGTATTTGCTCGAAGATCGGAGACATTATCGTATGGGAGACCTTCCAGATCTTCACCGATCATAAGAGTTTGAGGTACTTGTTGAGTCGGCAGGTGAATAACGAGACGAAGGAGGTGGTTAGGCTGCTTAAGGATTACGATTACCTTATCGAGTACCACCAGGGAAGGCTAATGTGGTGGCCGATGCCTTGAGTAGGAGATCGCATGGTAGTGCGGCTGATTCGTGTTTCGAGGTTGCGAGTGTTTAGTTGATTGAGAGCTCTCAATGTGCGGATGGATTTGAGTCGGGAGGAGCTCGATAGCGACTTTGAAATTTGAGGCCGGTGTTGCATGATCGGATCGGGAGGGTTCGGGATCGGGATCCGGCATTGGTGAGGCCCGATGGATGAAGTCGGATCGGGATGGTTATCGAGTTTGAGTTGAGAGATGGTACTCGTGGATGGACCGGAGGTTGTGTGTTCTGATATAGATGATTTGAGGCGAGAGATTTTGGAGGAGGCTCATTTGGCTGCTTATGCCATGCATCTGGTGTCACCAAGATGTATCGCACTCTTAAGTTACATTTCTGGTGGCCAGGTATGAAGAGGCATGTAGCGGAGTTCGTTTCTCGGTGTTTGACGTGTCGGCGAGTTAAGTGAGCACGAAGCCCGATTGGGAGGTTGCATTCGTTGCCAATTCAGGTGGAAATGGGGCGCATTACGATGGACTTTATCGTGGGGTTGCCGGGGCCAAAAGCAGTGTGATACTATCTGGGTCATAGTGGACCGATTGACTAAATCGACTCACTTCTTGCCAGTAAGGGAGAGTAATACCCTTGATTAGTTGGCCCAGAAGTATGTAGCAGAGATAGTTCGATTGCATGGGGTCCCAGTTTCGATAGTGTCGAGATAGGGATCCCATTTACTTGAGGTTACGGAGGAGCTGCGATCGACTATAGGGACAGATTGAACTTGACCGGCGTTTCATCCTCGAACAGATGGGCGAGTGAGAGGACTATTGAGACGAGTTAAAGATATGTTGAGAGCATGTATTGGAGTTAGGGTGCGTGGGATCGATGTTGCCTCTGGTAGAGTTTGCATATAATAATCAGTACCAAAGTAGCATTGGGATGGCACCGTATGAGGCGCTTTATGGGAGACCGTGTAGATCCCCTCTTTACTGGGATGAAGAGGGTATGAGGATGTTAGAGGGTCCCGAGCTGATCCAGGACATGGTAGATAAGGTACAGTTGATTCGGAGTCGCATCAAGGTGGCTCAGGACAGGCAGAAGAGCTATGTGGATCAGCATCGGAGAGAGATGGAGTATGCTGTAGGAGATAGGGTGTTCCTCAGAGTGTCTCCGTGGAGAGGAGTTCGAGATTTGGCCGTAAGGCAAGTTGAGTCCTCGGTATATTGGTCGTATGAGATTACAGGAGGATTGGACCGTTAAGCGTATAGATTGGCGTTCACGAGTGAGATGTCTCGGTTGCATGGCGTCTTTCATGTGAGCATGCTTGAAGATATCGATCGACCCGACTTCGTGTGATTCCGGCTCGGGAGATAGAGATAGCCGATGATCGAGTTATGTTGAGGAGTCGGTGCGGATTATTGGATCGCAGGTCAAGCAGTTGAGGTCTCGGGTGATTCCATTGGTGAAAGTCCTTTGGAAGAACCATTCGACCGAGGAGGAGACTTGGGAGACTGAGGAGCACATGAGAAGGCAGTACCCTCATCTGTTTGATCAGTCAGGTAAGAAAATTTCAGGACGAAATTTTTATTAGGAGGGGAGAATTGTAACATCCCGTCACCGATGGGATGTGTACAGTTCATTGCATTCGTATTTGGCATGAGAATTCATTATATAATATGTGTATTATTGGCATTAAATGACGCATACATGTATGACATATTTCCGATTTGAGTGGGATAATTTGAGTTGGAGATGATTAGGACATGTGTGGAAATTTAGGTCTAATTGGGCTCGAGGATTGAATTTGAGTGAGAAATGAAAGTTAAGAAATTGAATTATGAAATTGGAGTATACGATAATTAGTTTTCTATTTTTGAGGATTTATAGAAATTTTTCTGAAATTTTCGGAGCAATAGGCTCGGACCAAAAAATTGATCGAGGACTGATTAATTGGATTTCCTGTTCCAAAATTGATTACCCAATGGCACAGATAGATTAGAAATTTAAATTGAGGAATTAGGGTTTAGCCATTGGAATTCGGGAGAAATTAGAATTAGAGATTGACTTGAGGTGGTTCGGATCAGACTGGTGGCATTTAAATTAGCCAATCAAGCCCTTGATTCTTTAATATATATATAGCCCTACCTTTGAAAACTTCTCCACGGTTTTCTTCTTGCTTCCGACATAAACTTCCTCTTCTTTCTTCCTTCATCGTGGATTCTCCTTGGAGTGTTGCTGATTTCCTTCCACAAGTTGCTTCTTCTTCCATCCTTAATAGATCCCTTTGGTTGGTGTAGGAAAAGAGTTGGAATGGGTTTGAATTTGTTGAGAACCGTGGGTATCGTGGGCTTCGATTTGGTGTGATTCTTGGAGATTTGAAGTTATTAATCAAGTAAGTTACTTCTAACTTGTCTTGTATAGTTTGATTGGTTGATTTATAGAGTTAATTGGAGGATTAACATGAAAATTTGAGGATTTGTGATTTAGGGTTTTCGATGATGATTTTCGGTGAATTTAGGGTTGAATTTTAGGGAATTTAATGGTTTGATGAAATAAAGGTTAAAGATTAGTTGTATAATAGGTATGGAATTATTTAGAAGTGATTTGTGAGGAGAAAAACTGGATTTGAAGAAGATTTCATCGAGAATCGAGAATTTCAGGTTTTAGGCGTGTCAAGTGTCGTTGTCTTGCAAGATGACAAACACGCCAGCGAAGTGAGAATTTAGCCAGACGCTTGACGACGTCTTGTGAGGCGAAGCCTTGGAGGAGGGATATAAGCGTCATGGCAGTACAGTCGTCGACGCTTGACGACAATATGATTCATGCATGAAAGAAAAAGTATCTTGTATGCCAATGACGTAACGAAAAATGGGAGCTTTCATGCAGGGATCCGACGCAATGACGAGGAGGCTGAAATTTTGAAAGTTGAATTTTGAGGTTTTAATTGGGAGATTTAGAAATTTGGGATTTAGGAAATTGATGATTCAATTAGTTATGGATTAAATTCAATTTGGAGATTTTGAATTTGGGAATTAGAAATTGAGATCGAAAATTGGATTTGTGTGGAATTGTCATAACACGTATAAATCGTACATTATTCGATTCTTATGCATCATTGTACTTTAAAATTTTGTACAATTTATAATGTTATTTATATTTTGATTGTTATAGAGGCTCAAGTGGATCGTCGATCGTCCAGCGTGGCGAGACTTCCGTGAGAGCTTCGGAAGTTACGAGGTGAGTAACCTAGTTGGTTTCTCAACCTTTATGTGTTTAATTTTATGCAAATATGCCATGTGGAGTTAAGGACGGATTATATGTGTTTGATTTGATTGATTAGGACCATGGGTGTTGGGATATTTGATTGTGATCTGAAGTGTGGATTGTGCGTAAATTGTTCATAATTGGTTTCAAATGGTAAGAATTAGGTATATGGGATTCTAATATGATGCATGTATTGTAAAGTGGACATGTGCATACATGCATAATGATATGATCGAGATAAAAGCGATTGTGGCCGGTGTAGCCACCGTATTGAGCTTTAAGCTCAACGCATGAGGCTATATGCCCAACGATTTGCGAGTTTTATGCTCAGCGTATTAGGGCTTCGAGTTCGATGTTTGAGAGCCAACTCAGCGTATATGAGCTCGGTAGACGGTCACAACAACGAAAGAAAATGAAAGAGTCACGTACACGTTACATATATGAATGTTTACATGTGAATTGTGTGAAAGGCGTATCGCCTTATAAATGTGAAATAAGCGTATGTGATTTGATTGTGATATATATGCGATATTGTGTGATTATGCGTAGATGCATGAGTTGGGTAAACCATCGATGATGGTTTCTCTTGAGTTCATAAACTCACTTGACATTGCATCTATTTTCGTGGGCGAGATAGTTTGACTTCTAGCTCCGTCGGTGAGATTTATCTGCTGTGTGTGTGGCAAGAAGAGGAGCATGGCCCAGTGTCCGTCATTTGGGGATCTTTTGGGGTATTTTGTGGATGACTTTGTAGGAGCTATGTTAGTTCTTTTGGACTTATGCAGTTGTATATATGGTGCGATGATGTAATTGTGGCTTTAGGAAATGAAATGAGAAGTGCGATTTGGTTTTAAAATTTATCGAATCGATATTCTTGTTTTATTTATATTGATGCCATGAGGTTATAGAAATGATCGAATCGTAGTGCACCTAAATCGTAGGTTGTGCATCAGTCGACCTACAGGCGACCGGTGTATACTCTACGGTGAGGGGTATTCGATAGGTGGTATCGAGCATGGTTTGGCATCTTTGGGCATAGTATATTTTAGGCTTGAATTTACGTAAGGAAAGCAAGAAATTGATCGAAATTGTGATTTTATTGTAGGTCATCCATTTTGGTGATCAACATCAAGTTGATCAACCGGTGACCAAGATCATCGGGATGGTAAGGAGTCTTACATGCGATGTTTGAGGAGCGACCTCGGTAGTTCCCATGGGACGGGGCGGAGGTATGATCGCTGCGTGGCGAGGGTGTCGATTTCTATGGCGTCTGAGACCTCGCCGAGGCGGAGGGTTGGTTGGAAGGACCGAAGCGGGTCTAGATCGGATGGATTGTGACCACGAGGCGCTCGACTATCTTGTTTCTTTGCTCGTGGTCCGCTTATCGGTGGTGGAAGGCGTCCGGGTAGTTCCACCGAGTAGTGTGTGTTGACTTGGGTGACTTTCGAGGGCTTTCAGGGATAATTTTATGCCCAAGGAGTATTTGGATATGAAGATCTGGGACTTTTTAGAGTTGGCGAGGATCGCCGTCGATGGCCGATTATGAGGTCCGATTCAATGAATTTGTCGACATATCGTTTGTTACGATTGCCTCCGAGTGATAGGTCTTGGAGATTTGAGGAGGGCTGAATCTGGATATTCGTGCGTGAGTTAGCCCGGTCGGATATGGGTACCTTTGTGGAGATGAGATCACCGTCGAGATTGGCTCTTGAGATGAGCCGAGCCGAGACCGGATCAGGAGTGCAGAGGCGAAGATCGAGTGATAGTCGGTAGCTCTGGTAGGAGCTTGAGAAGACGCCTTGAGTAGATTCAGATCAAGCTGGGGATTGAGACGGTCGGGTTACAGTCGAGAGGAGATTTAGGCGATTAGCGATGGCGGCAGATAGTGGTGGCGGAGGCGGGACAAAGCTTTGCGGTTGCGTGCATTATTATAAGAGGCATAGTGGAGAGTGCTGGAGAGTGACAGGAGCCTGTCTAGCCTGTGGATCTATGGACCACATGATTTGGAGTTATCCTCTGACTTTGGGAGTTCAGTCAGCCGCTAGTGGGAGAGCTGGTAGTAGCTCGACGGTGTAGCAGAGTCGTAGCGGTGGACCTGGATTTAGGGCCGAGGCGAGTCAAGGTAGGCGGAGATTCTATGTGGGACCGAGGGAGGAGGTGAGCGTCATAGCCCGAGCCGAGTCTACGCCATGACCAGGCAGGAGGCCCAGGATTCTCCCGAGGTTGTTGCAGGTTTGCTTCTACTCTCAGATATAGAGGTGTATGCATTGATAGATCCAGGATCCACGCATTCATTTATTACCGCATGTGGCATGTAGATTGTATGTGGATAGGGAGATGCTCTGATATGGGTTGCGGTGAGTACACCTTTGGGTAGTACCCTTGCTTTAGGTGTGTTCTGCGGGGATGCCGATTCGGGTAGATTGTAGATATTGAATCTGATTTGATTGTGTTACCCCTTCAGGAGATTGATTTGATTTTGGGGATGGAGTGGCTCACTGCTCATAGGGCTCTTATTGATTGTTACACCAAGGAGGTAGCATTGGAATCTCTGGTCGTAGAGGGTATTTTGAGAGTGTTAGTCGGTGATGCGCCAGGATGATTCGTTTGTGAGTGCTTTGAGGTTGATGAGAGGTGGCTGTGAGGCTTATTTGGCGCATGTGGTGGACTCTAGAGTGCAGCAGAGGTTGCAGGATGTCCCTGTGATCAGGGAGTTCCCAGATGTGTTTCAGAGGAGTTACGGGTTTGCCACCGGATCGGGAGGCGAGTTCGAGATAGACCTCGTTCGGTGCCGCTCTATATCGATACCTCCGTATAGGATGGCACGGTGGGCGAGGGAGCTTAAGGCTCGACTTGGGAGTTATTGGATAAAGGGTTCATCGGCCGAGTACTTCACAGTGGGGAGCTCCGGTGTTGTTTGTGAAGAAGAAGGGCGAGACTATGAGGCTTTGCATCGATTCTGAGCGACTTAATCGGAGTTCTTGTTAAGAATAAGTACCTTGCCTAGAATCGATGACTTATTTGATCGATTGCGAGGAGCTCGGTGTTCACCAAGTTGGATTTGAGATCCGGTTATTATCGATTGAGGATCACAGAGGCCGATGTGCTAAGAGTGCTTTTAGGGCGGTATGGGCATTACGAGTTCTTAGTGATGCCGTTCGGGTTGACTAATGCCCGGCGACCTTCGTGGCCTTGATGAATAGGGTCTTTCAGCCATACGGATCGGTTTGTGATCGTATTCATTGATGATATCCTAGTGTATTCGAGGTCTAGCGAGGAGCATGCGAGCATCGAGGATTGTGTTGCAGTTATGAGAGAGGCGGTTGTATGCCAAATTCACCAAGTGTGAATTTTGGTGAATGAGGTGGTGTTCTAGGCCACATCGTATGCGGTGAGGGTATCGGGTGGATCCTCACAAGATTGAGGCGATGAGGAGTTGGGAGATTAGAGGCGTGTCGGTGAGGAGTTTTCTCGGATTGGCGAGGATATTACGGAGGTTTGTTGAGGTTTTCGGTGATTTCGCCCCTTAACAAGACTTACGAGGAAGGTGTAGCCTTGATTGGACGAGATGAGTGTCGAGGAGTTTGATGAGTTGATACATCGGTTGTGCGGCGCCGGTGTTAGCCCCGCCATCTGGAGCGGGAGGATTCAAGGTGTTGATGATGCTTCACTGGCGAGGTTTAGGTTGTGTCTTGATGCGGCATGGGAGATTCATAGCATACGCTTGAGGCGAGTGAGAGCTATGAGGTAATTATCCGTGCATGACACAGGTTAGCGGAAGTTGTATTTGCTCGAAGATCTGGAGACATTATCGTATGGGAGACCTTCGGATCTTCACCGATCATAAGAGTTTGAGGTACTTGTTGAGTCACGAGAGGTGAATCGAAGCGAAGGAGGTGGTTAGAGCTGCTAAGGATTCTGTTGCCGACTATCGAGTACCACCTGTGGAAGGCTAATGTGGTGGCGATGCCTTGAGTAGGAGATCGCATGGTAGTGCGGCTGATTGAGTTTCGAGGTTGTCGTGTTTAGTTCGGTTGAGAGCTCTCAATGTGCGGATGGATTTGAGTCGGGAGGAGCTCGATAGCGACTTTGAGGTGAGGCGGTGTTGCATGATCGGATCGGGAGGGTTGAGGATCGGGATCGGCGTTGGTGAGGCCCGATGGATAGAGTCGGATCGGGATGGTTATCGAGTTTGAGTTGAGAGATGGTACTGTGGATGGACGGAGGTTGTGTGTTCTGATATAGATGATTTGAGGCGAGAGATTTTGGAGGAGGCTCATTTGGCTGCTTATGCCATGCATCCTGGTGTCACCAAGATGTATCGCACTCTTAAGTTACATTTCTGGTGGCCAGGTATGAAGAGGCATGTAGCGGAGTTCGTTTCTCGGTGTTTGACATGCCAGCAGGTTAAGGCTGAGCACCAAGCCCCAGTTGGGAGGTTGCATTCGTTGCCAATTCTGGAGTGGAAATGGGAGCGCATTACGATGGACTTTATCATGGGGTTGCCGGGGCGCTTGCAGCGATGTGATACTATCTGGGTCATAGTGGACCGATTATTCATCGGCTCACTTCTTGCCCGATGAGGGAGAGTAATACCCTTGATTAGTTGGCCCGAAGTATGTAGCGAGATAGTTATTGCATGGGGTCCCGCCGATAGTGTCGATAGGGATCCCATTTACTTGAGGTTACGGAGGAACTGCGATCGACTATAGGGACAGATTGAACTTGAGACAACGTTTCATCCTCGAGACGGATGGGCGAGTGAGAGGACTATTGAGACAGATTGAGGATATGTTGAGAGCTGTGTATTGGAGTTAGAGGTGCATGGGATCGATGTTGCCTCTGGTAGAGTTTGCATATAATAATCAGTACCAGAGTAGCATTGGGATGGCACCGTATGAGGCGCTTTATGGGAGACCGTGTAGATCCCCTCTTTACTGGGATGAAGAGGGTATGAGGATGTTAGAGGGTCCCGAGCTGATCCAGGACATGGTAGATAAGGTACAGTTGATTGAGTCGCATCAAGGTAGCTCGGAGATCAGGCAGAAGAGCTATGTGGATCAGCATCGGAGAGAGATGGAGTATGCTGTAGGAGATAGGGTGTTCCTCAGAGTGTCTCCGTGGAGAGGAGTTCTGAGATTTGGCCGTAAGGGCAAGTTGAGTCCTCGGTATATTGGTCCGTATGAGATTACCGAGAGGATTGGACCGTTAGCGTATAGATTGGCGTTGTTAGAGTGAGATGTCTCAGTTGCATGACGTCTTTCATGTGAGCATGCTTCGGAGATATCAATCTGACCCGACTCATGTGATTCCAGCTCAGGAGATAGAGATAGCCAGTGATCTGAGTTATGTTGAGGAGCCGGTGCGGATTATTGGATCGCAGGTCAAGCAGTTGAGGTCTCGAGTGATTCCATTGGTGAAAGTCCTTTGGAAGAACCATTCGATCGAGGAGGCGACTTGGGAGACTGAGGAGCACATGAGGAGGCAGTACCCTCATCTGTTTGATCAGTCAGGTAAGAAAATTTCGGGACGAAATTTTTATTAGGAGGGGAGAATTGTAACATCCCGTCACCGATGGGATGTGTACAGTTCATTGCATTCAAATTTGGCATGAGAATTCATTATATAATATGTGTATTATTGGCATTCGTACGTACATACATGTATGACATATTTCCGATTTGAGTGGGATAATTTGAGTTGGAGATGATTAGGACATGTGTGGAAATTTAGGTCTAATTGGGCTCGAGGATTGAATTTGAGTGAGAAATGAAAGTTAAGAAATTGAATTATGAAATTGGAGTATACGATAATTAGTTTTCTATTTTTGAGGATTTATAGAAATTTTTCTGAAATTTTCGGAGCAATAGGCTCGGACCGAAAAATTGATCGAGGACTGATTAATTGGATTTCCTGTTCCAAAATTGATTACCCAATGGCACAGATAGATTAGAAATTTAAATTGAGGAATTAGGGTTTAGCCATTGGAATTCGGGAGAAATTAGAATTAGAGATTGACTTGAGGTGGTTCAGATCAGACTGGTGGCATTTAAATTAGCCAATCAAGCCCTTGATTCTTTAATATATATATAGCCCTACCTTTGAAAACTTCTCCACGGTTTTCTTCTTGCTTTCGACATAAACTTCCTCTTCTTTCTTCCTTCATCGTGGATTCTCCTTGGAGTGTTGCTGATTTCCTTCCACAAGTTGCTTCTTCTTCCATCCTTAATAGATCCCTTTGGTTGGTGTAGGAAAAGAGTTGGAATGGGTTTGAATTTGTTGAGAACCGTGGGTATCGTGGGCTTCGATTTGGTGTGATTCTTGGAGATTTGAAGTTATTAATCAAGTAAGTTACTTCTAACTTGTCTTGTATAGTTTGATTGGTTGATTTATAGAGTTAATTGGAGGATTAACATGAAAATTTGAGGATTTGTGATTTAGGGTTTTCGATGATGATTTTCGGTGAATTTAGGGTTAAATTTTAGGGAATTTAATGGTTTGATGAAATAAAGGTTAAAGATTAGTTGTATAATAGGTATGGAATTATTTAGAAGTGATTTGTGAGGAGAAAAACTGGATTTGAAGAAGATTTCAGACGAGAATCTGAGAATTTCTGGGTTTTAAGGCGTGTCGTGGTCGCATGCATGCAAGATGACGTGTAATAACCTTGTGAAAGGAATTTGCTTCAAGACGCCACGACGTCTTGTGAGCCTTGTGGCAAGGAGGAAGATAGGCTCGCGTCTTGTCGTCTGTGATCGTCTGTATGACGACGAAGGGCCTTGATTAGCATGCCAATGATATCTTTCTCGAACGTAAAGGAAATGGAGCTCAGCATGGCGAGAGGATCTGACAATGGCGAGGGAGGCTGAAATTTTCGAAAGTTGAATTTTTGAGGTTTTTAATTGGGAGATTTAGAAATTTGGGATTTAGGAAATTGATGATTCAATTAGTTATGGATTAAATTCAATTTGGAGATTTTGAATTTGGGAATTAGAAATTGAGATCGGAAAATTCAGATTCGTGTCGGAATTGTCATAACACATATAGTATGTACATTATTCGATTCTTATGCATCATTGTACTTTAAAATTTTGTACAATTTATAATGTTATTTATATTTTGATTGTTATAGAGGCTCAAGTGGATTGCCGATCGTCGTCGACAAGCGTGGCGAGACTTCGGCGAAAGCTTCGGAAGTTCTGAGGTGAGTAACCTAGTTGGTTTCTCAACCTTTATGTGTTTAATTTTATGCAAATATGCCATGTGGAGTTAAGGACGGATTATATGTGTTTGATTTGATTGATTCCGGACCATGGGTGTTCGGGATATTTGGACTGTGATACAGAAGTGTGGATTGTGCGTAAATTGTTCATAATTGGTTTCAAATGGTAAGAATTAGGTATATGGGATTCTAATATGATGCATGTATTGTAAAGTGGACATGTGCATACATGCATAACAGTATGATCAGATAAAGGCAGTTGTGACCGGTGTAGCCACCGTATTCAGAGCTTTAAGCTCAACGCACAGGGCTATATGCCCAACGATTTGCAGAGCTTTATGTTCAACGTATTAGGGCTTCTGAGCCCGATGTTTTAGAGCCAACGGCTCAACGTATATGAACTCAGGCGCACGGTCACAACAACGAAAGAAAATGAAAGAGTCACATGCACGTTACATATATGAATGTTTACATGTGAATTGTGTGAAAGGCGTATCGCCTTATAAATGTGAAATAACTGTATGTGATTTCTGATTGTGATATATGTACGATATTGTGTGATTGTCTGTAGATGCATGAGTTGGGTAAACCATCGATGATGGTTTCTCTTTGAGTTCATAAACTCACCCAACATTGCATCTATTTTCGTGACGAGATAGTTTGACTTCTAGCTCCGATCGGTGAGATTTATCTGCTTTGTGTGTGGCGTGAGAGGAGCATGGCCCACAGTGCATCACCGGGATCTTTTGGGGTATTTATGGATGACTTTTTAGGAGCTATGTTAGTTCTTTTGGACTTATGCAGGTTGTATATATGGTGCGATGATGTAATTGTGGCTTTAGGAAATGAAATGAGAAGTACGATTTGGTTTTAAAATTTATCGAATCTGATATTACTGTTTTATTTATATTGATGCCATGAGGTTATAGAAATGATCGAATCGTAGTGCACCCTCGTCGTAGGTTGTGCATCGGTACGACCTACGGGCGACCCGGTGTATACTCTACGGTGAGGGGGCGCTACAATAAATTTTGAACCTTTGGCGATACTTGGAGACCCCATAAACACTACTATGCTTCCCTATATTGAAATGCTTCGAATGGCAATGTAGTTAGCATTCTGTAGGAACTCTTTACACTATACTCTCCTTTAGAGTCATTAGCTCAAAACCATGAATCATCAAAAACCTGAGCTGATAAAGGAATAGTCCGAATTGCTTCACTCTCCTCCACTGAAAAGATTGCATTAATCTTAGTCGAATTCCAACGACCTTGCAAAATCAGGTCTGAAATCAAAAGAACATCTGTTTCAGCTGGTCGAATCGAAGATATTCTTTTGTTAGGCAAACTAGGCACCCATGGATCCGACCACACCATCACTGAATGTCTAGTGTCAATTCTAATGGTTGCTCCATTCCAAATCAATTGTTGACACTCCCAAAGGCTCCGCCAAAGATAACTCAGACTGTTTCCCAAGTGAGCTTTCGAAAAAGAGGTTGTGGGAAAATATTTTGCCTTTAGAAGTCAGGTTGCTAATGTATTTGGCTTAGTGAAAAGATTCCAGGCCTGTCTTCCTATCATTGCCAAGTTATACTAATGGAGTTTCCTGAAACCTAACCCTCCACATGCTTGCGACCTAGCCATTCTTTGCCAAGAGACCCAATGGATTCCACGTTCATGATTTCGACCCTTAACCCACCAAAAAGACGCCATAACCTGTTGGAGCTCATTACAAAGTGTTTTGGGAATTAAAAATAAACTCATCATATAGCTTGGTAGAGATTATTTCAACAAAATTAATTTTCCGGCGGAAGAAATTTTTTTTTCCAAGAATGAAATTTTTGCCACATACAATCTTTAAGGAATTGGAAAATCTGTCTCTTGTTTATACCAACTCGCGTCGGCAAACCTAAGTAGATTCCCAACTCATCACTTTCAGACATACCAAGAAGAGACACTACAACAAAAATGACATACAGTAACACTAGACAGTAACACTTTTGACAATATGTTATAAAATACCTATCTACGGTAACTTTATATCTTAAAATGTTATGATTCTTAATTTGATAAGTAACACTTTATGATTTTATAACATATAATTTATCATTGATAACAATTTTTTTAAGTGTTACTAAACATTATAAAAGGCTACTATTTTAAAATGTTACGAAAGTGATGTAAAATAATGACATTTTATATGAGTTACTTTAATAATAAATTTATAACACTTTATATGAGTTATCTTAATATCATAAAATAATAACAATTGATTTGAGTTACCTTAGTAATGTAAAATAATAACATTTCATATAAGTTACCCTAGTAAATGTAAAATAATAACACTTTAGAAAAGTTACCATATTAGTGCATTATAATAACATTATGTATGAGTTACTTTATTAATAAAATAATAAAATTTTATATGAGTTATCTTAGTTATGTAAATTAATAACACTTTATATTAGTTACGTTAGTAATATAAAGCAATAACACTTTATATGAGTTACTTTAGTAAATGTAAAATAATAACACTTTAGAAAAGTTATCATAATAGTGTATTATAGTAACATTATGTATGAGTTATCTTAGTTATGTAAATTAATAACAATTTATATAATTTACGTTAGTAATATAGATCAATAACACTTTATATGAGTTACTTTAGTAAATGTAAAATAATAACACTTTAGAAAAGTTATCATAATAGTGTATTATAATAACATTATGTATGAGTTACTTTATTAAAAAATAATAACAATTTATATGAGTTATCTTAGTTATGTAAATTAATAACACTTTATATAAGTTATGTTAGTAATGAAAGCAATAACACTTTATATGAGTTACTTGAATAAATGAAAATAATAATACTTTAGAAAAGTTATCATAATAGTGTATTATAATAACATTATGTATGAGTTACTTTATTAATAATAGCAATTTATATAAGTTATCTTAGTTATGTAAATTAATAAAACTTTATATAAGTTACGTTACGTTAATAATGTAAAGCTAAAGCAAATAATTAACTTAAACCAATGAAATATACACCAAAATTTGAGAAAAAAATGTAACTTAAAGTTAGTTTAGAGAAACCACGACAAAGTTGTCACACCAATAGACTTTCACAATCCTCTCTTACATAATTAACTTCCTCACTATCATCCTGGACGTTCATATCTCGTGTAGAAATATATTCTAACCCATACGTGAAATCCTCATCCTCACTATATATTTCCAACTCATAATAACCCCTCGGGGGGAGGGGGGTCTTTCAACACAACATACCGATTAGATGAATCGGTTTCTCTAGAGTAAAACACTTGTAGTTTTCTCTAGAGTAAAACGCAACATACCAACGACCATCTTGGTAATTTTCTCCAACATCTTGTTTCATATACCCACTGCAAAAAGTAAGGCATTCATCAATAAGATAGCATTCTGCCATACAACCTTCAGGCTGTGCACGATTTTTTACATATCTTTTGAGAATTTTCATGTACCTAAATAGAAATATAACACGTCCTAAATATCTTAGTTTGTGTAAAAAAATATAACTAAGGATTCCCCAATTTATTTTAGAGATATTCGTGTTAGACTATTTTATGTCCCATGTAATTTATCGTATTGAATCCTATGACACGCACCCAAGATAATGGTTATTGGGTATTATTGAATGGGTCTCAACTAGCTCACAGACCATTTTTCTCTCTCTTCTACTTACCAAAAATATATAAGTTGCAAAAACTTATTGAATGATTTTTTTCTTAACCATTGAGAAAATCATTAAAGAAAGAAGACGAGAGGAAATAAAACTCTTTCAACGATATCAACATTTAAATAAACAAAAGCATGGATACAGGTACGCGCAAAACGAATCAATCCTATAAAAGTTTTACAATTGGTATCAGAGCCTTGTATTACATGATCTGTTTTATATCGTTTCGGTATGCTTATGCTTTTGATTGCTTTCGTATGAATTAAGTATTTTTCTTCATATACAACATGGATACAAACAATGATTGCATGTTGTTATTTACGAATATGCTTGATTTTCATACGGCATGCCATGGGTATTGCATTATTATTGTCTGCCATGGCTGTTTATGCTTGTGACGATAATGTTTCATGATTTATTTACAGTATGCCTTTCCTTCTGTTCTGTTCATTACTGCCATAAATGACAACGCAAGTTTTGTTGTTCTTATCGAGTATTAGTTGAACTTCATTGCATACTTTTGGTGTTGATAAAACAATGCATAAAAGAACACGGAAACAAACCTTTGGTGGGAAAGTGATTTTCGGATTTACAGTATGGAAGGTTTAGAGTGAGAAACAAATCCATGGGTTTGTTTTCATTGGTTAACCACCGAATATATACTTGGTGGATGTTTTTTATTGTTGACTCAAACCAAGATATGGAAGATAAGGCAAAAGAAACGTAGGAAGAGAAGAAATTTTAAATATAAATAAATAAAACCTAACAGAAGCGTCGAAGAAGATGAATGCACGCGTCAGATGCTGCATCGTTCAACAAAGGGCACACGCATGAATGACGTTTCTCGAGCAGACGCTACGCGTTGGCGCCTTGCGTCTCGAAGAGTCAAGCGTGAGTCTGCACGCGCCAAAGACGGACTCAAGCCTAGAAATGATATTCTGGGCTAATTTATGGTTGGTCCCAAAGGTTATATTAAGTTTATAAATATGTATGACCCAATTATAATGGATTATTTAATTCATAATTGATTTATACATAATATAATTTTGGAAATTAGTGCCATATTATATTTGTTTTTGGTACTTTGAATATCAAAATTTTATATTATGTAATAGTTGGAATTAAAATTTTTCACATTATGGACATTTATAATAGTTTGTTTGTCACCAAAGTGGCCAAACTAGTTATATTAACTTTGTCATGTATGATAATTGTCCAATTAAATACTTATTGCATGGAAAGCTTGTTAGTTACCAAAGTGACCTAGCTTGGAATTTTAATCATTTAATTGTTTCAATTGTTCAATATAATATGATGCTAAATGACATGAAGGATGAATTTGAGATTATTAATTATAATGCTAGGAGGTCACCCAAAGATGGACTATTACTAATAAATAATAATATTAAAGGGATTTTATCAACATATTAAGTTAATATGATTGTATATCCAAAGATAATGTACATATTGACTGTAATATGCTTGATTGTCTATTATAGTCTAATATATGCATCATAATAGGTTACGTCTATGTGTTTAAATTTAAGTTAATATGATTGTATATCCAAAGATAATGTACATATTGACTGTAATATGCTTGATTGTCTATTATAGTCTAATATATGCATCATAATAGGTTACGTCTATGTGTTTAAATTTCACCCAAAGGAGAATTTAAATACATAATTAATGTTTATTAGTTAGTTTGAATCCATTTAGGTTTACTCAAAGCATTAATGTGTGAACTATATGTTGTATGTGCAGCATCTACAAGTTTGTTCGCCTTAGGCAATGGCTTGATTAAATTCAATGGTCTGAACTAAGGGGATTGGTCTGAACAAATCCAGTTTCAACTGGGCGTAATGAATTTGGACTTGGCCATAGTTTCAGACGTAAGACCTAAAGCCATAACTGAGGCCAGTTTTGAAGCTGACAAGTCTTACAATGAGGCTTGGGAACGGTCTAATAGGCTGAGCTTGAATTTAATGCGAATGACAATCGCAGAAAATGTCAAGTCATCAATGCCTAAAACGGACAATGCAATGGAGTTCATGTTGAAGCTGAAAGAATACTCTCAATCTGATATAGCTGACAAGTCCATAGTAGGGACTTTAATGAGTGGGCTAACGACTAAGAAGTTTGAATGGTCACAGCCCATTCATGATCATATAACTCACATGTCAAACCTAGCTGCAAAGTTGAAATCTATGGGTATGGATGTGAGTGAGTCCTTTTTGGTACAGTTTATCATCAACTCACTTCCTCTCGAGTTTGGCCAGTTCTAGGTGAATTATAACACCATTAAGAAAAACTGGAACCTTCAAGAAATTAAGGTCATGTTAGTTCAGGAGGAAGGGAGATTGAAGAAAATAAAGGACCACTCCATTCATCTCACATTTCATCAAAGTGCTAGTCAGCAAGAATAAACCACGAAAGAAAGGCAAAGAGAAGGACAAAGCTCTCAGCAAAGTTAATGAGGGTCGAATCAAGAAAGATAAGAGGTGCCACTTCTGTAATAAGCTTGGTCACTTTCAGAAAGAATGTCCGAAAAGAAAGACTTGGTTCGAAAAGAAAGTTATATACTATGTCTCAGTATGTTTTGAATCAAATCTTATTGATGTGCCTAAAAATACCTGGTGGTAGGGGTGAGCATTCGGATAATTCGGGCCAGATTTTCACTGTTCGGGCCCTGCCTGAATTACCCAAAAAAAATTTTCTCTTACCCGGCCCGAACCCGAACTTTCAATTACCCAAACTTACCCGGCCCGATTTACCTGAATTATCCTAATTACCCTATTTCATAATTTTTTTAAACCTAATTCGGGTAATCGGGCCAGTCTGAATTTTTTCTGAGTTACCCGTCCTACCGAAAATAATTGGGTAATATTTGAAACCCTTGAATTACGAAATTTAGCATTCGCTTACCTGAATTAATTCGAGTCGGGCCGGGTAATCGGGCCAGCCCGAATAATGCTCACCCCTACCTGGTGGTTAGATTCTGGTGCAACTACTCATGTGTCACATGTTAAACAGGGATTCCTTACAATCTAGACTATATACGGAACTGAAAAGTTCTTGTATATGGAAAACAGAATGAAGGCACGGATAGAGGGCATTGGGACGTACAGATTGATCTTGGATACTGGATGTTACCTAGATCTAGAAAATTGTCTTTATGTTCCTGAATGTGCTAGAAATTTAGTTTTTGTTGCTAAATTGGATGATGTAGGATTTCAATTCAAGATTGAAAACAATGTCTTTTCATTGTATAAACATAAGTACTATTATGGTTCTGGTACATTAATTGATTGTTTATATCGTTTCAATCTTGATGTTGATTTTGCTGAATCTCTGTTTCATGTTGATCACATTATAGGAAATATACGTAGTGCACATAATGAATGTTCTGCTTTTTTGTGGCATCAAAGATTAGGTCATATATCCAAAGAAAGGATACAGAGGTTAGTGAAAAATGAAATCTTACCTCCATTGGATTTTGTTGACTGAGATATATGTGTGGAATGCATTAAAGGCAAGCAAACCAAACATATATCAAAGCATCCAGCCACAAGAAGTAACACATTACTTGAATTAATACACACTGACATCTGTGGTCCTTTCGACGTTCCTTCTTGGAGCAGCGAAAAATATTTTATTACCTTTATTGATGACTTCTCACAATATGGATATATTTATCTACTACATGAGAAGTCTCAGTCTGTGGACATCTTAGAGGTGTTCATTAATGAGATAGAAAGGCAGTTAGATAGAAAAGTAAAGATAGTGAGGTCTGATAAAGGTGGTGAATATTACGAAAAATTTGATGAAAGTGGACAATGTCCAGGTCCATTTGCAAAGTTTCTTGCTAGTCGAGGCATATGTGCACAATACACAATGCCTGGTACACCACAACAAAATGGTGTAGTTGAAAGGCGGAATCATACTTTGATGGAAATGGTTAGGAGAATGATAAGTAATAGTACTATACCTTTATCATTGTGGATGCATGCATTAAAGACCGCTGCATATCTGCTAAATAGGATTCCTAGTAAGGCAGTTCCTAAGACACCTTATGAACTATGGACAGGAAGGAAACCTAGTTTACGACACCTTCACGTTTGGGGTTGTCTGGCAGAAGTAAGGCTGTATAATCCACATGAAAAGAAGCTTGATGCAAGAACCGTTAGTGGTTATTTCATCGGCTATCCCGAAAAATCAAAGGGGTATAGATTTTATTGTCCAAATCATAGTACGAGAATAGTTGAGTCTGGAAACGCTCAGCTCATTAAGAATGGTCAAATCAGTGGGAGTGAAGAAACACAAAAAGTGGATATTCACGAGAATCGAGTAGAAATTACTCAAATTCTAGTAGAATCTACTACATCAGACGTGATTCCACCAATTGTTATTCCTATTGTTGCATCACGAATATGCAACATACCAGAACAACAAATTAATGTTCCAATTCCACAAATTGAACATATTAATAACGAACCAGCTAATAATGATCAAGTTATAAATGATCAAGTAATGTCACAAGACGTAGCATTACGAAGGTCTGTAAGGCAAAGAAGACCAGCTATCTCAAGTGACTACGAAATTTACTTACTTGAATATGAATGTGACTTGAGCATTGATAAAGATCCAGGCTCGTTCAAACAAGCCATGGAATGTAACAATTCTGAAAATTGGTTCAATGCTATGAAAGAAGAGTTAAAATCAATGGATGACAACAATGTCTGGGAATTAACTAAGTTGCCAGAAGGTGCAAAACAAGTGGGTTGTAAATGGGTCTTTAAGACCAAACGTGACTCACAAGGCAACATTGAAAGGTATAAAGCCAGACTTGTTGCCAAAGGTTATACTCAAAAGAATGGTATTGACTATAAATAGACCTTCTCTCCAGTTTCAAAGAAGGACTCTTTAAAAATTGTTATGGCACTGGTGGCTCATTATGATTTAGAGCTTCACCAAATGGATGTAAAGACCGCCTTTCTTAATGGTGACTTGGAAGAAGAAGTTTATATGGATCAACCAGAAGGTTTCGTGACCATAGGAAAGGAACGATTAGTGTGTAAATTAAAGAAGTCAATATATGGACTGAAACAAGCTTCCCGACAATGGTATCTTAAGTTTAATGATATCATTACATCTTATGGTTTTATAGAAAACACCGTTGATCGGTGTATCTATATGAAGGTTAGTGGGAGCAAGTTTATTATATTAGTATTATATGTTGATGATATTCTTCTTGTTGCGAATAATATTGTTTTGTTATATGATGTAAAAAAATTTCTTTCTAATAATTTCGAAATGAAAGATTTGGGTGAGGCATCATATGTGATAGGAATAGAAATATTCCGGGGTAGATCACAAAGATTGTTAGGATTATCTCAGAAAGGATATATCGAGAAAATATTAGAAAGATTTCAAATGGAAAAATGCTCTGCAGGGATAGTTCCAATTCAGAAAGAGGACAAATTTAGTCTAATGCAATGTCCACGAAATAATTTGGAACGTAAGGACATGGAGTCTATTCCTTATGCGTCAGTAGTTGGGAGTTTAATGTATGCTCAAACATGCACTAGGCCAGATATCAGCTTTGCTGTTGGAATGCTAGGACGATATCAAAGTAATCCTGGACTGGATCACTGGAAAGTTGCAAAGAAAGTCCTTAGATGCTTACAAAGCACCAAGGACTATATGCTTACATATAGAAAATCAACTCATCTTGAAGTGATAGGTTACTCGAATTCAGACTATACTGGTTGTATAGACTCACGAAAATCTACATTCGGCTACATGTTTCTATTAACTGAAGGACCAGTTTCATGAAAAAGTGGAAAGCAGTCCGTCATTGCTACTTCCACTATGGAGGCAGAATTTGTAGCGTGCTTTGAGACTACAGTTCATGGATTGTGGATGCGGAACTTTATCTTAGGTTTTGGTCTTGTCGACAATATTGCCAGACCATTAAGAATTTATTGTGATAATTCCGCAGCCGTATTCTTTTCTAAGAATGACAAATATTCCTAGGGTTCGAAACACATGGATTTGAAGTATTTGTCTGTGAAAGAAGAAGTGCAAAAATATAAAGTGTCAATTGAGCATATTGGTACCGATCTCATGATAGCTGATCTGTTAACGAAAGGCTTATCGCCCAAAACATTTATTGGTCATGTTGCACGTATGGGTCTTATAGATAAGTCCTTGTTAGTATAGTATTCAGACATGTATATATACATATCATTGTCTTGCTCGAATTGTTATGACACTTGTTGAATTCAATTACAGTCTTATGTTTTTGCACACTTATTGGTTATCCACATTATGTTGTATACAATAATTATTATTTGTAAGATAACAATTACCGCATTACCCACTTAAAGTTTGTTGAGTTGAGTTGATTATGTGATACATGGAAGGAATCAGGTTATATCACTTATAACCGCCATGATCCCATCAGCTTAATTCCGTTAAGGATGACTTGATCGATTCCATATATTGTGTGCACTTCAAGTTATTGGATCACCAAGTCGTAACATGGGCCAAGTAGGAGATTGTTAGACTATTTTATGTCCCATGTAATTTATCGTATTGAGTCTTATGACATGCACCCAAGATAATGGTTATTAGATATTATTGAATGGGTCTCAACTGGGTCACAGACCCTTTTCCCCTCTCTTCCACTTACCAAAGGACACGTCCTTTGGTGATAATATATAAGTTGCAAAAACTTATTGAATGATTTTTTTCTTAACCATTAAGAAAATCATTAAAGAAAGAAGACGAGAGGAAATAAAACTCTTTCAACGATATCAACATTTAATGAAACAATAGCATGGATACAGGTACTCGCAAAACGAATCGATCCTATAAAAGTTTTGCAATTCGTTTCAAAATTTACAAATATCCGTTATTATTATCATCAATATCCAATTGAATTTTACTAAGGAAAATCTGATAGTATACAACCTTATTGATACTTAATAAAAAGGTCACTTTTATTTAAATAATAATAATATCATGTTAGTATTGACATAATGTTTAAATGATGGAGAATTAACTCACTTAAAATTTTCGTCCACTTAAAGAAAGTTCGAATTTGTTAAAAATATTATAATTTAATTTGCATACTTTAAGATATTAGGATCTGATTTATATTGTATTATAATCGATAAGGCTATGTTTAATTAGATGTAAAGTTTTTAATACAATGGAATGAAATAGAATAAAATGTAATAATTTATAATGAAATGGAACATAAATAGATGTAATATTAGAAAATTATTATGTGGGAAGGATGAAAGAGTTCATAATGTAATATAGTGAAATGTTGTTTGGATAAAGGGTTTATAATGGAATAGAGTGTAAAGTTGTTTACCATCTTATATTTCATCATAAACCCCAATATCGAAGGTTTTTCATTTTTACTATTTATGATAAAATAAGATGTAATATGAAACCTCCCTCTTTTATTACATTTTATTTCATTCTATTATAAATGAAAATTAATATCTTGAACTAAATGTATTGGTGATCGTGAATCCACAGGGCTTAGGCCCATGAAGGTTAGACCTTTAGCTTTAAAACGATCCAAAAAGAGAAGGTCACAATCTTTAAACGGCAGCCCTTTAGAGAGTTCTTCAAAACACATTCTCATTTCGAGGTTTTTGAACAATCCCGTCTTCTTCTACGTTCTACCTCCGTATACCATTTCATTATCATCAAGGTTTAAGTAACCCACAGTACATACACACTATCTGGAAAATGGAGGTTGTTGCTAAAGTGAATTGTCGTCACCAACCACTCCACCTCTCACTCGATCAGCACTGTCCATTTTTCTCCAAACCCATTTGGTCGGGTCGACCGTGCTGGGCCCGGATCCAGTCAAGACGACCCATGGGCCGATCGGTCCAATCATCGAAGATCAGTCCTGCGCCTAATGCACATACCCCCTTTTCGGCCCATCGGTTGAAAAGAGTCTCCCATGCAAACACGTAAAGACCTAAACCTAACTGTAAACTATATAAAAGGTATTATTCTCCCATAATCGAGGTACGAGATCATAACCTAATTTGTTTTTCTCTGCATCGATTCCCACCTTCACCAGAAAACTTACTTGAGCGTCGGAGGGGCTAATCGGGACATCACCCCCGACGAGCCTTCCTTGTTTTGCAGGTATATTTACGTCGAAGAACAACGCAGAAGGTTGCCAACTCATGGATCCAAACGGCAACGCACCGTTCAGCCTGAATCCGGCAGAACCAATTGGCGCCCACCGTGGGGCCCGACTTCCGGGAACCACGTCCAGAACCACACAAATCAGCCAGGCGGCGGCGACGAATTCTGATGTAGCCGTTGCGGCCTCTGGCGATCTGGCGTCTAGGTTTTGTTGCCGCAATTATGCCGCCGCACCGCATGCCTCGCCACGGAATCCTCTCGATCCTAACGATCAACAAAGAACCTCACACCTTGGAACAGAAGAAGCGAGCGTGGTCAGTAGAGGATAACGTCGCACCCAATACACACCCGAATCTTCAACACCGATCAGGTACAAAACCTATTCCATTTGTGCACTCCGTCTGACGTAAAATGATCGAGGAAGCGGCCGATCTGCTGATTCGCCAGATCCTGCGGTCGGTGGGCGCGATAATGTATATCTGCGACAAACCAAAGATGATGACCGATCGCCACCAAACACAAAACCTAGAAAAATCGTGGACGATCGGATTAACGCGACTACGAAGCTTCGTCGCATCAGCCGATGGCGCAAAGATGACTCTCCTTTACTCAGGAGATCTTGGATAGCCTCCCAAAGACCAACACAAAAATACCGACCGAGAAATACACCGGAAGACCAGGCCCTTGGACTACTGCGCAGACTTCCAAATCCATGATGAACTTACATGTGTCCGGATGCTATCCAATGCAAGGCTTTTTACTGACCTTTTAAGAGGGAGCTTACGCCGGTTCAACAACTTGCCCGGCCGGTCACATGCTTCAAGATTTCAGTTATTATTTCGAACAGATTCGCCACTAGTAAATGGCCGCAGAAGACAGCTCCTGGAGGTGATGCAACTCACCCAAGGAAGAAACGAGTTTGTAGGAGTTCATCACTGGTTCAATAACGGTTAGCCGAAGTGCGACCCACCTTTCGTCCGTCTTTGGCCGCTCATGAATAATACGAGGGATGAGGAGTTCAAGAAGTCGTTAGCCCTCGACCAACCCCGATCTGTTCAGGAAATAAGAAGCAGGGCAGACAGATACATTCAGCTCGAAGAAGTATTAAAGAATACGAAACGCCGGGAAGATGATCGCGGGTAGAATGGTAGGGCAGATGAGTCTCACAAGAGACAAAGGGATCAGTCGACCTGGAGGAAACCTACCAGTCGGCAGTGGCATCATCAAGACTTCACACCGCTTAACAAACGATATGCGGAAGTACTGGCGGCTGTGAAAGCGGATGGGGAATCCATCCGAGAGCCAGATAAAATGAAGACCCCTTACAAGGAGAGGAATCCAAATCTATATTGCCGTTTCCACAGAGACATCAGCCACGACACGGAGGATTGCTGGCCACTGAAAAAAGAAATCGAATCCCTTAAAGGGGAAAGCTCGGTCGGTTTATAAAGTACGGACGGAATGCTGATCGAGACAATGACAATAGGATCGGTCGACTAACGATGAGCGACGATCTTGGAGGCGAAATGATGGAAATGACGGAGGAAGGAACAACGCGAACACGGACAATCGACGCCAAGAGAGAGGACGGTCGAGGAAAGAGACGGCGAGAATTTGGACAAGAAGACAACCGACCGATCGGGTCATTAACATGATATTTGGTGGAAACGCAGCGGGAGGATCCACTGCCAAAGGAAGAAAAAGATATGCCAAACAGGTCGGCAAAAACTCGCCCACCAAAAACGAAGGAGAACGACGGATGATCTCATTCGATGAGTCGGACCTCGATGGAGTAAGTTGCCCTCATGATGACGCCTCGTGGTAAATCGAACATGGGCGATTCGAGGTGAAGCGGGTGATGATTGACACGGCGGCTCGGTCGACCGTCAGATTATGAGGCCTTCAAGCAAATGAACGTACCCGAAGATCTTCTACTACCTACAGACGACCCAATCAAAGGAGTAACCGGGGTGTCGATACCCGTTCGTCGGGTGAATTTGAAAGTGAAGTTGAGGCGAAGCCGCGCAGATAGAAAAGGACGTTGAGTTCCTAGTCGTCAAGTTTCAGGAGCGTCATAACGCGATAATCGGCGGCTACTTAAAACGCCTCGGATCGATCGTCTCCACATACTACCAGACTATGAAGTTCCGACACCCCACGGAGTTGGTATTGTCAGGGTCGCAGAGAATTGCGAGGAATGTTACTTGGCGTAAATAAAACACTAGATGGGCGGTAGTCTGATCGCTTCTCGACGGGAGAGATGATAAGAAGAGAGGAACAAGGAAGCCCGCCAAGCAGGACTCGTGCTTCTTAGTGAAGACAGGGACAGGGCAGCCGCTCATTCCGAAGGCGCTAGGCAGAAGGCAACAAAATTCTATGAGTAAAGCCGAGCAACACAAAGATCGGGGGATACGCCCCGTGAAAAGTCGAGGCCACTTTAACTCGGGAAGTGAAGGCGCCTACCGATGAGATAAGTTTTGTTTTATTTTGATTAATGTTTGTTCATTACTATTTTTGTACAAACTCTGTGGGTACCTTTTTCCTGTCCCTATCAGACAGGTTTTTTAACGACCCATGCCTTTATTATCATCAATAAAGCGATTTTCAGATTTCTCGGCAATGAAAAGCTCCATTATACGTGATAAGAAAATTCAATCAACCATCGCCATTGCTCGGCATTCTCCATAATCGACCACGATCGGTCGGGTCGCCAGACGAGATCCAGGTCCTCGCCATCGCCATTGCTCTAAGACTTCCACAGATCGACTACGGTCGGCCGGTCGCCAGACGAGATCCCAGGTCCTCACCATCGCCATTGCTCTAAGACTCTCCACAGATCGACTACGGTTGGTCGGGTCGCCAGACTAGATCCAGGTTCCTCGCCATCGCCATTGCTCTAAGACTTCCACAGATCGACTACGATCGGTCGGGTCGTCGACGAGATCCCTGGTCCTCGCCATCGCCAAGCATTTCTAAGACTTCCACAGATCGACTACGGTCGGTTGGGTCGCCAGACGAGATCCAGGTCCTCGCCATCGCCATTGCTCGGCACTCTCCATAGATCGACTACGGTCGATCGGTCGCCAAGACAAGATCCTTGGGACCTCGTTCGGTATCTCCATAGATCGACTACGGTCGATCGATCGTCAAGACAAGATCCTTGGGACCTCACTCGGTATCTCTATAGATCGACTACGGTCGATCGGTCGTCAAGACAAGATCCTTGGGACCTCGCTCGGTATCGCCATAGATTGTCTACGATCGATCGATCGCCAAGACGAGATCCTTGGGATCTCGCTCGGACGACCGCGAGTAACACCTGACCCTACTCTACGTCTGAAACAAGAACATAAATACAAAAATTGACTTCGAAAAAGTGACTTGGAGAAAAGGAAACGAGATTTTCATTCATATTAAATTCACCGCCACAAGGCTTACCGGTGAGCTCTACAACATGGGAGAAGGGAACTACCAACACCAAGGAGAAGGAGAATACCTGGGGAAGCCTCTAAGCGGGCGGAAGAGACGAGGAGCGGGACCGGGGAGCAACCGGAGGAATATCTTATTTGGGAAGCTCTTCTTCTCCGGGGACACAACGGAACAGGAGCGGGGACTGGGAAACGAATCAAGGAACATCATGAGGAGCTCTTCCTCTTGAGCTAAGATCTAGCCTTTCATCCTAACATCGTGGTTCCCCTCGACTTTCTTTGTGATCCCCTCCAAAGAAAGCCCGAAGGCTTCAGGAATAAGCGGTTCGGCATAGTCTTCAAAAGAAGGGTATGCCACCCCCTAAGGAGTATAGAGCTCGTGGCCCCTCTTCAAAATCGAAAGGGCTACCTCATGAGTAGCTCTAAACTCTCTTCGATCTGAACCGCCTCTTCCATCGCTTGATGGCCTCGATCTGCTGCTCCCACACGGAGCACCGCACCTCTCGCAAGGTTTTCTCCGCTCTATCTCTCTCCGTCACGTGAAATGGCGATCTGGCGGCACTTCTGCTGATCTCCTCTCCGCCTCACCGTCTTCCTCCACTCCTCGTTCTTTTCTCCTCTTCCCTCTACCTCGGCCGGTCAGTAGTCAAAGCTCCACCTCCTCTCTGGGCCACCTTCTCCTCTTCAAGAGATCGTTTTAACTGAAGGAGGTCCTCCCTCCTTCACTTCGCCACCGCCTTCAAACCCTTCATCGATCGATGGAGATCTTCAACCTCTGGTCCCAGAGTCTCCAACTGCAGAAGACGACAAAAGACATTGTCGCTGCCCGCATACCAAGACGAACGCAGTGGGAACCCAACTCTGTGTTCCCTTCTTCTCCATCAACCCCTCGTCCACGGGGAGTAACCTTCTCGATGAAGTGGCGGGACACCTCGAGGTCTCCGGCGTTACGCCTTGCCCAACTTGATGGCGAGCTCCCACCGCCCAAGGCTCACGGCTGTGCCTTCTCCTTCCCCTTTTTCTATTTACTCGCCCTGGTTTCACTGGCTTGGCGGGGTGGAAGGTCACCCAATCGAACCAACCTCTTCCTTTTAAGAGGAGGCCCGTCCTCCTCCTCCTCTACCACTCGAACAATTGTTAATGGCTCCGACGCCACAGAAGGTCCCCGGGGAGCACCCACCGGCGTAGACGAGGAGACCAATCCCATGGACAAAGCGACGCCCTCACCGATCTCCGCCTCACTCCCTTCTTCCCTGAGAGCCCTTTCTTGAAGTGAAAGTTTGGGTAGCATCCTCACCATACCGCACAATGTTAAATCAATTAGAAAATAAAATTGATATAAGTTCAAAATTAATACAATCACGAGGAGTCAACCGGACGGGCGGTTTTCTCATTCACCGCTAATCGTGGAGGGGATCGACGAGGAACGAATCGGCCGAGGCCCCCTGGATACCCTCGAATGAGCTCGACAAAGTCAGATCCGCCGAGCTCCTCGACACGACGGACCACCTCCCTCCTCCTCGCCGAGGACAAGGTCGACGATTCGTTCCATCGCTTCGGTCAAAGGATATCTCCACGGTCGGACTCGGAGGAAGATTCAGGGACTTCACAAAGAAATACTTCGTCCGCCAGAAGAAATTTTGAGGTGTCTGGTAAAGGCGATCCGAAAGCATCTCGATATTGAAGAAAGAGGATTCCACTTCGAGCTCGGATGTGGCTCATCCTCGAAATGGCGCAGAACGCACGACGGTGGCGGATGGCGGGCGATGGCACAAAGAACGCCAACCCGTTTATAAACCTCCAATTGTTCGGAAGAATCTGCCTCAAGCAATAACCCGAACAAGCGATACCTCATCTACAACGGACGACGGAGCCTCAGGGCCCATCGAGAAAAAACTCCGGAGGCGGCAAGTATCCACTAAAATTCTTGTGGATCGCTTCATGCTTCAAGCCGTCGGGGCCTCCAAGGCGTAGGGATATTATACCGATGCACAACTCATTCAATTCTCCCACGATTATAGGCGATGCGGTCTTAGGTGGGAACTCCACAACTAAGTCATCCTTTCTCTCCTCATCGACATCTCTACTGCCTCCACCATGCTCCCGTAACTACCCGTCGACATGACTATAAAGAAAAATGACTAAAGGAATGAAGGAATGAAGAAGAAAAGGACGACTTATTTAGAAAGAAGAAATGGGAAATCGGACGGCGGAATAAAAGAAATTTAAGGAACCTCGAGCGATTTGAGAGCAAATGAAAGCAAAGTGCGAGTTAAAGACAAAAGCAAAAGGTGAAACCGCTACAACTCACCAACTCGAGTATTTATAGAGGGTGGCGGTAGGAACCCTCGACAATGACCCATCGGACCACGACACGTGGCGAAACCGAGTAGTCCGGACACGCGAAGATCTGGGGAGAATCGAGGCTATTTAAAATCGAAACAGCGCGAATGGTCGAAAGGACACATGATAGCTATCTGACGGTTAAAGACGCGTCGTTTGATTCGAAATTGTCGACAAAGACGCGTCGTCTGATAAATGCCCCACACGCCACCAATGATAATCAACCGATCCGCTTAAGTCAAGCCGTGTCCATAATAGTCGATGAGGCCGTCGATCGAGGCCCTCGATCAACCAATAATGTCTGACGATAAAGCCCAACAGTCGATGCGATCAATTGAAACCCGGCCAGTCCATGGTCGGGCTATAACAAAGATCGCTCAATCGACCGATCATTCCATTTTACCGACCAATGACGAAGTATGTCTCGAGGCTCAACCGATCGTCTCAACCCCGAGTCGTCCTACGACCGAAGGTTATAAACCTCAGATACTCCTCCGAATTCTTCTCTCTCGGACTCGAGGGTAGGGGCTTATGGTCGGTCGACCGTCTTGAGCCGGATCCAGTCAAGACGACCCACGTGGCCGATCGGTCAAATCATCAAGATCGGTCCTGCGCCCATACCCCTTTTCGACTGTCGGTTGAAAAGAGTTCCCACGCAAACACGTAAAGCACTCTAAACCTAATCAGAAACCATATAAAAGGATTATTCTCTCATAATCGGCGACGAGATCATAACCTAATTGTTTTTCTGATCGATTCCCACCTTCACCGTAAAACTTACTTAGCGTCGGACGCTTAATCGACATCGTCGCTTTTTTGCCTTCCTTATTTTCTGGTATATTTTCGTCGAAGAACAACGCGAAGGTTGTCATTTCGTGGATCCAAATGAACGCACTTCAAACGAATCCCAAAACCACCATTCAATCTCTTTCCTTCGGAACCTCACATCTCCCGTTTTCATCCTCATCATCACCGTTCAGATTATCTTCCATCAAAGCTTCATCTTCTTCATGATCACACTCCTGGCATAACCCAAAAGCCTCACTTTCTCAAATCCTCAAAACTCTCCGTCTTCACTACTCCAGACCCTAAAACCCTATTTCAAGAGTACTGTCGTCGTTTTCACCACTGCCGCCCTCTATTCTTCGCACAGTTAAACACTAAACCTGCAATCGCCTCGCCAGTTACGACGCCAGCAACAGAGGAGACCACTAAAGAGTGGGATAGAGAAAGCGCTTCGCTTGAGGAGCAAGAGAAGAGAATCAAGGAGCTGCCAGTTGCGACGCCAGCAACAGAGGAGACCACTAAAGAGCGGGATGGAGAAAGCGCTTCGCTTGAGGAGCAAGAGAAGAGAATCAAGGAGCCCTTGGCTCGTAACAAAGACGATTTCAAGAATCTCCGGTATTTAATGGAGGTGAAGATCAAATCCAGGAAGCTTCTAGAAGCAGTTGATGTCGTGGACTGCTTAATCGCACTTCAGGTCAACGACGAAGAGTGGCCTTTACTAAAGGGTCAGATTTTAAGCTTTAACGGTGAGACGGAGACGGTGAGGAAGATATTTGAGGACATACTAGCGAAAGACCCCCTTCGGTGGAGGCTTATCACGGTGTGGTGATGGCAAATTTGGAGTACGACGAACCATTTGATGGAGTGTTGAAGCAAATTGGAGCTATAATGGAGAAGTGCAAGAAGGAGAAAAACAATTCACTTTTAAGGGATTTCAAGTTACTGGTTGCGCAAGTAAGGGTTATGAAGGAGAAGTATGGTGAAGCAATTAAGCTTTACGAGGAGTTGGTGAAAGAGGAGCCTAGGGACTTTAGACCCTATCTATGTCGGGGGATTATATACACTCTGTTGAAGAAGAAAGATGCGGCTGAGAAAAAGTTTGATTAGTTTAGGAAGCTTGTTCCAAAGAACCATCCTTACGGAGAATATTTCCTTGATAACATGTTTGCAACCCAGTTTTTCTCGGAGAAGGTGGAAAGAGGAAAAGTTGGATTGAACAGTTGAAAGCTTGTAAACAGGGATAAGATTTTTTGTCTAATTTTATGGTGTCTTATTTTATCTTATGAATCTCAACTATTTATTTATATAAGACCTGTGTTTATTTATGTGAGATTTATGAGAGCCCCATATAAATAAATGATTGAGATTCATAAAACATAATAAAACACTATAAAATTAGACAGAAGATCTGGATTCTATAGATAGTGCACTTGATTTGTGGTAAAGGAGAATGTATACAAGTTATAGCTTTTCCAAACCGTGCATTTATTACTGTGAGAAATGATTTGGGTAGTGATTTTTTAAGGAAATTTAGAGTGCTATGGTAGTGGATGGTAGTCTTAGTTACAGATACATCAGTTGTTCTTTTTGGTAAATCATTTTTCCCAATTCTGATATAGCATTCCATATCCTGTGCTCTCTTAGTAGACTTCAATTGCTAATGACTTTGAGATCGAATTGCCTTCTAGAGTAATTGTTCTGTGTTTTTCATCAGTCTTTAAGACGTAAAATAATTATTTTTAATGTCTGTTTTTCTACAAACGGGATTTTTAGGCATACTGTGAAGTTCTGAAAAAAGTAATACTTTTTGCTTGTTCTCTTTTAAAGTAAAAGTAACCCGCTATTAACTAGCTCCGGATTTCTAAAGCATGGTCCCTTTTGGATTATTCCTTTTTCAACAGTGTAAAATCTTATCAGAAGTAAGAATATATTTTCTTTTTCCCTGGCTATTTTGAGACTGTCTTGTAACATAGAAAATGAATTTTGAGTGCATAAAATTTATATAAATATGATAGAGACTCAAAAAACAAGTCCAAGGTTTTAAGTAATTATACCATTGCATGTAATGGCCCTTATATTAAATTTATTTATGTTCACTTGAATTTTTGCTATTAAATCATCGTATTGTTAAAAGAAATAAGTGATGAAATGAAAGAAAGAAGAAAGAAACAAACTTCATACACAGGTGGTCGAAAGGGTTATGCTTGCATGACTGAGAATATTGTAATGTCTCTTTCTTTTTACATTAATTAAGGACTAAAATGATTGATAATTTTATTTTCTATAATCATTTTCATTTTTTGTTAGAAAAATGAATTGTTTCTAGAGTTGAGATTTGGATACAAGCTCATAAGAAAAAAAATGGTGAGCTAGTCAGCATAAAGACCACAAAAACAATTGTTCTACAGCTATGAAATATAGGTATATCTGTATATCTGTATATTTTTATATTATTATGATGTTGCATATTATTTTAATTTATAGAAAAAAAATTGGAAGAAATTGATAACGATTCATATTTGCCTCCAACTCATTTGAAAGAAGATGCGATATCAAAGGTATTGGGTCCTGATAAATATGGACAAGTAAAAGGTATAGGGAAAGAAGTAACCCTTACACAATTATCCATTATAGCTCAAAGGGACAACATTATTGACAAACTAAAACAAGAGCAAGCTGAGATGAAAGAAGAAATGGACCATATGAAGGGCTTACTCAATGAAGCATTAAAACAAAAGCAGGCTAGTATCAATATAATTAATTTAATATTTTCATAGAAACAATTTATATTTTATGTGAACATATATTTTATAAGATGTTCATATGGATTTTACAGGGTGAAAACCAATCATTTGAAGAATCTGAAGATGCATGTTTACAAGGTGAAAGGCAAACAATTGAAGAATCTTAAAATATCTCGGTAAGGTTTTTTGTTTATATGAAAATGTACACTTGGCTATGTGTGTGCGTGTGTGTGTGTGTATTTTCCCTTAGTCATTACTTTTGTTTCTCAAAATTGACGCATCCATTTGGTGTTGTAGATTGCAAAAACAATTCCGTACAAATGTAAATGCAAGTTGTTTGATTGGAGAGGGTCTAATGAACTAGTAGCCGAATGACGTGTTTCTTTAAATGATCATGCTCTTGTTCATATGTTCCTATTGGCCCTAATGTTGTGAGAGTTTGGATAGATATATCTAAGATACTTACTGCATTTTTGTGGAGATCAGCATCAGAAATGATTGTTGGACCAATGGTGGTTGACAAAATTAAATCCCTTTATGTTTTGATAATAATAAAATATCTAGAATTAGTTAATAAATAATTTCAGGTATTTTGGGATTATTATTCAATGAAAGAATTGTGCAAATCAAGATGGGCAAGTGATAAATCATTGAAGAATCATGTTGGGAGTTTCCTTATAAGTGAAAAAGACATTAATAATGAGGATTATTGAAGATTTGGTTGAATGTTACCGTTGAAGCCAACACAAGTCGACTTGCACAGCATAATTCGACTTATACATCAAGATCTGAACAGCATAAGTCGACTAGAAAAGCATAAGTCGACTAACATATGAAGAAATGTCAACACAAGTCGACTAATCATACATAAGTCGACTTATCGAGGACCACAAGTCGACTTACATAGCACAAGTCGACTTATAGAAGAGCGGAGATGCAATTTTACGTAAAATGTTGTCACAAGTCGACTTATACATGACGACAAGTCGACTTATGGGTACAACAAATTAACTCCAACTTAGCTACAAATAGAAAGGAGGATGTTAAGGAACGGTCACAACAATCATACAACGGCTAGAAAGGCCTCCAACAGCTATTTTTCTTCTAGTATAAAGGGTGGATGGTTGATGAAGAGACGACAATTGTTCTAGAAGTGAAAATACTCCCCTATTGCTCCAAAATTGCTCATTGTTGTTCTTGTTTTGTTACACAATTGTATTGAGCATTCGTTCCTCAATTTTCATCTTATTTCTCTTACAATTTGAGTGACTAGTGAAAGGTCACGTGTGAGGTAGGATTTGTGCCGGAAAACAAATCGGTTGTAAAGGTTGCTTGAGCCGGAAATCAAGCGGTATTGTAAGAAGTTCACACTCAATTAAAAAGTGTGCAATAAAGTGGTTTGCAAAATCCTAAGTAGGAGCTTAGGTAGAGGACGTAGGTCTTAGCACTGAACCTCTATAAAAATAGTGTTTGATATTCTTCCCTACTCTTTACATTTAATTTTGATTAAATTGTTTTTGTGTGAATTAACTTCTGATTTTATTGTAGAAAATTACAAAATACTTAAAGATCTATTTAACCCTCCTTCTAGATCGTTTACAATGATTTATGTTGAAGATGCTGTAGGTAGTACAGTTACTTAATCTTCTGAGAAAGTTGTTATAGTTTCCCCAAACTAACTTTTAGGTAATTAACTATTTTCTCGTGATTTTTCAAATAAGATTCAGTATTTACTTTAATTGATATTATGTCAATGTCTTGCATTAATTATTTAAATGTTCCTATTTTCAACTCTTCTTAAGTTTGTAACATATGTTATGTCATTCTACTATATTTGAAAAATATGCTGATGATTTTTGTTTTAATGGTTGTAAATTGTGGAAGTCAAGGGTATTATTCATGAGAAGGTAGCACATGAAAATTGAAGATGATATGGTAACCAGTCTTTGTTTCAATAATTTAGAAACTATTTTGGAATAACGATTTAGAGACCTATCTTATTGCTTTTTGTTATCAGTGTCTATGTGTTCATTATCTATGATTTGCTCATCTTTGATGAACAACAAAATATGTTTTTGAAAAGTTAATTTTATAGTTAAAAATTTGTTTCCACATCCATTATTTATATAAGTTACACAAGATATATTAGTAACACTATTATAATAGCATCAACAAATGTTATCATAAATTCAATAATAACATATTTTTAATATTGTTATTAAACAATAATCTAGAGCATTTTAGAAAAGTTCTGAAACTCATATCTACATCATTTGGAGGATGTAAATGTCATGGAAAACTTATCTATAACATTTTAAAATGTTACAAAATTAATATCTACTACATGTTAATGATGTTGCAAAACCTTAATATATAACGAGTTCAAAATGTTACAAATAACTAATTAATAACATTTATAAAATATAATAAAAATTATTTGTAGCTATCGATAAGTCTATATTAACTCAACAATGACGTTCTATCAATGTCATGGAAAACTTATCTTTAACATTTTAAAATGTTACAAAATTCATATCTATTATATGTTAATGATGTTGCAAAAAGTAAATATATACAGTGTAAAAATGTTATAAATAGTTAATTAATAACATTATAAAATATAATATAAAATCATTTGTAGTTATCAATAAATGCTATAATAAACTCAACAACAACATTTTATCAATTTCATAGAAAACTTATCTATAATATTTTTAAAATGTTACAAAAATTCATGTTTATAACCCTTCAATACCGGTTAAGAGAAGAGACATTCTTAGAAAAACAAACAGACGATTTGGAGAAGTTAATCAATTGACCTGAAGCCACAACATACAAGTCCACCAAATTCTTAACCACTACTGCTTCTTCTTCAAAATCCTTAAAAACCAACAAACTATCATCTACAAAAAACAAATGCAAAATACCAAGAACACCCCGACATACCGAACATCCATGCAACACATTTCTCGAAATCGCATCTGAAATTAGTCTTAACAAACCTTCAGCATATAGGAAGAAAATACACTGTGAAAGAGGATCTCTTTGTCTTATCCTACGTGAAAGGTGGATAGGCCCCAGCAATTTTCCATTATGCACAACCGAGTGCTAAACTGTAGTTAAACATTCCATAACTAGCTTGATCCAAGTCTGTGAAAAGCCAAATTGAGCAAGAACCGCAGAGATATAACTCCACTCCATGCGCTCATACACCTTGCTAATATCCATTTTTAATGAAGCATACCCATCATTACCTCGCCTCTTATTCTGGAAACAATGCATTAGCTCAAAAGCAATTATGCTATTATCTTGAATTTGTCTATTGGAAACAAATGCACTCTGAGATGGTGAGACAATGTCAGGCATGATAAGCTTTAAATGATTAGCAATAACCTTTTTAACAACCTTATATAAAACGTTGCAAAGCGCTATCGGATGAAGATCCCCCATAATCTCAGGCTTTGATTTTTTAGGGATAAGAACAAATATTGTTTCGTTCAACCTTGGTGGAATCATCCCCCTACTCAAAGTATCAATACATGCCTCAGTAATTGTTGGACCTACTGTATCCCAATGGGTCTGGTAAAAACCCATATTGAAACCATCACAGCCAAGGGATTTATCTACATGTATACTAAAGACCGCTGCCTTTACCTCATCCGAGGTATATGGAGCATTCAACAAATCATTCATTTGAGTAGTAATACAAATAGGTATTAAATTAACCACATTTTCAAGATCACAAGGACTAGAAATAAACAACTCAGTAAAATAAGAAGAGATTAGAGATTCCAAACCGCCTCATTATCAATCCACAAACCTGAAGCATCCTTGAGATGACAAAAAGAATTTTTCTTTTGGTGATGTGTTGCCGTGGCATGGAAAAACTGTGTATTGGAATCTCCATCCTTAAGCCAAAAAACCTTCGATCGTTGTTTCCACTTAATCTCTCTTTCATGCAAAATTTGGAAGAAACTTCGATTTACTTCATGAAAACATTCCTTATACTGTAGTACACGTGAACCTCGTAGTTGTTTAAAAAGCTGAAGATTGTCTTCCAACTCACGCTTCTTAAAGTCCCTCAAATCCAGACCCCATCTATATAAAGCTTGTCCACAAAGAGATAATCGATCCTATATCTCATCTCCAACCAAAGAGTCCCAGTTATCCTGCACTACCACTCGACAATTTAGCTCCTTGGACCAACTATTTTCATAAAGAAAGCGGCTAGCTCGAGTACGTGGGATAAAGGTACATAATTTAAGCAGAATTGAAAGATGATCCGAAGTTGAGGAATCCAAAGAGACAGCTTGTGCATGGGGAAATAAAGAGCTCCAAGAATCAGAAACCAAGACTCTATCTAGTTTTTCTCCTATCCAATTATCAGAATTACGACCATGATCCTAAGGGAACTGATAACCACCCATGGGAAAATAAAAAAGGCCAACATCACTAATAGCATTCCGAAAACCCTCCATTAGATGATTAGGTTGTCTTCTACTACCTCATTGCTCATGCTGTGCTAATTTGTTATTAAAATCGCCGATACAAACCCAAGGCAAGCTACTACAGTCCGCTAAATTACGGAGAAGTGTCTAAGACTCTCTATGACGATTCCGATCAGGATTCCCCTAAAAACTTGTGATTCGCCAATTGCCAACATCTTCAACCAGTACTTTGACATCAATACACCGCACAAATAAATTCAACACAGAAATAGAAGAAATAGCACGCCAAATTAAAGCAAGGCCACCACTATGGCCAATACAATCTATAGCTAAAATATTGTCATACCCCAAAAGAGTCTTTATTTTTGAAATTTTATTAGACAATGACAAAGTTTCAATTAAAAAAATAAACATTGGTCTTTTTTGTTGGACAATAAATTGAAGCTTTTGAATTAAGCATAGATTGCCCAGTCCAAGACAATTCTAGCTCAAACAACTCATCTATATCGACGCGTCTGGGAACCAGACGTTGCCGTTGATGTCTTTGGACATGCTTTCGGAATTAGCAAAGTCCTAAGCCTTCTTTGAATGATCCAAGCCCATTCTCTTTCTTTTCGTATCAACCACATTAATAGTTTCCACATTAGCTCCTTGATTCCCTGAAGGCGTATAAAGTTGATTTCGTGCAATATTCACAGGATCTCCACCTACCAAATTAGTAGGGATAACCAGATTTTTTGCATAATTGGATGCATCCAAACTAGATTCTGCATTGCCTTTTGAAGTTGAACCCCTGTCGCCCCCAGCTGGATGAATTGTGCGCAGCCATTTGGAACCAAACGTTGGCTGTGATCGACGTGTTAGGGCACGAATACTAGGTGAGTATTTCCGAACTACCTTTCCTGGAGGAAAATCAATAACTTGAGGACAGAATTTTTCTGTATGTCCCATAAAACCACATATCAAGCAGAACATTGGTAATCTCTCATAAACAAACGTTACATTACACCATTCGTCACCTTCTTTTTTCAGCCACATTGTTTCCTTGATAGATTTATGAACATCGAGTTGCACTTGCACCCTCAAATAAGAATTCCATAAATCATTAAAATTTTCAAGATCGACATGCAAATACTTCCCTATAGTCTTACCAACATCAGATGCCACCCTCTCCGATCGGAATCCTGAATGAAGACTATGGATTTGGACAAAAACTGAACAAAGAATGAAGGGACCTCCAAAGGATTCTACGTAGCCCCAAGCATCCAGAATGAACTGTTGATTGTCAAAAGACCATGGTGACATATCTAAAACACGATGAACATCCACCTCATGAAAAAACTGGAAAAGAAAAAGATCACCCGATAATTTCCTAGGTTGAACACTCCTAGTTAGTCTCCATAAAGAAGCCAACGTGTGGACCCTTACGTTGTAGTTGATTGTACGTTCAGTGAGAAAACGTCCAACCAAACAAAACGGAGAGTTATCAAAGGATTCAACTTTCAGGTCATTGACGTCGTATACAATACCCTTTATATCATCTTCCTCAGTCGAGACAGGAATCACTTCCTCCTTTGATACGACATTAACCATATCCACAGAACTCCTATCGTAATCCATGGGAGAAGAATGATGGAAGTTTGAATTTGAAATATTACGCTGCATATGGTTACTATCTCCGTCGGCGGAGACAGATAACAAAACAAAAAAATCTTGTACCTCTCAATGTTTGGTTGCTGACCCAACTTATTTTGTTCTGACTCCAAATCATAAAAATATAAATTTTTTGTTCTTTCCAAAACCGTGGGACAAGATTTCTTACCCCTGTGATAGAAACAAAACACATAAGCAACTTCTAGAAATACCCCTCCCCCTAATAACTTATTTCATTTAATTTTTAGGTTTCTCATTTCATTAAATATTTAAGTTTCTCATTTTATTTCATCGCAATTAAAAATTACAAATACAATTAAAATAAATATTGACACAATTATAAAAAAATATTTAACGTAATTCATTTTATTGTTAACTTGTATGAATTTTTTGCTATTCAATAGCTCATTTCATTACACTTTTATGTTACTCATTTTTTAAATTCCTTATTTATAGATAAAATTAAATTACTAATACAAATCATTCATTTTAAAATAATCAATGGATTACATATTTCCAATCATATTATACTGTAAGGGTATTTTAGTCATTAACATTGTTTTTTATGTTCTGTCAACTGCAACAAACACATTTTTATCATCGAGACGAACACAGTTTTATCTGTTTTGTCCATCACAATCAAACATCTCACTATCTCCAATTTTTGTTATGTTCTGTCTCTAAATTTTTATTTCGTTCCGTCTTAACGTATGGATCACGAGAGAAAAAGACCACTTGAAATGTTTATAGGAGTCTGGATCCTCTATCCAAGATTAACCTGTCATACTCTATCTTTTGTTAAAACGACGTCATTTTTGTTAAAATTTTAAACACTATGCAGTCCTCTTTCAAAGCCACTGTGCAATCCTCTTTGAGCCAAACCGTGTACGCCTATTTCATAAATTTGATTTAAATTTATGAAATAAATTTAAATTTTAAATGAAAAATAAAGAAACAATAAATAAAATATTAATTTTATTTTTAATTAACAATAATGTTATTATTAAATTTTTAAGAAAATTTTTTAATTTGTGTTTTAATAGGAAAGTCACAAGCGTGACCATGACTTTTACACTTCTGAATTTTTGTTTCAACTTCTACTATTCCACTTCTCTGATACATTATTTATTTATATAATGTATTTAGTAAATTATTTATTTATTTATTTTTCATTTATGTACATAATTAATTATTTGTCTTTATTCTAAAATGCCTTAATTTTTTTGTTTGTTTAATTTTTTTATCTCAATGATGAGTGTAAACATATATTTTATCCTTATTATTATTAAGAACAAAATTAATACGAATAAGAAATTTAATAATATTATTTAATGTATTTAATAAATAAAATGAAATAATCATAAGAATAATAGTAAGTAAAAATTTATAATTATCATAATTTAAAATAATTAAATTAATAAGAATAATTAAAGAAACATAATAATAATTATTAATAATATAATTTATAATAATAATAAGGAATATAAAATTAACAATAATAATAATAATTCTAAAATAATTTATAAAATAACAAATTATAAGGAATTTAATAATAATAATTGTTAACAATAAGTTGAAGATTAATAATAATAATTAATAAAATAAGAATATTTATATTTTGTTAGTATATTTTATCCATTTATGATAATAATAATAATAATAATAATAATAATAATAATAATGTTAATAATAATAATAATATTATTATTATTATTAAATTATTTCTATTATTATTATTATTAAATTATTCTATTATTATAATAAATTTCCTTATTGTTATTATTTTATTCAAAATCAATTTTTAAGTATTATTATTATATTTAGTATTATTATAAAAATTGCAAGAAAGGAAGAAAACGAAGGAAGAAAACATACATAGGAGGTCGCGATCACTATAACATCTCATTACCTGTGTGAAGGTTAGAATAGTAAATATGAGTGATATGAAATATAATTGGTGTTTGAATGATTTTGAGTGATATGAAATATAATTGGTGTTTGAATGGTTTTGAGTGATTTTTTGAATTAATTGTGTGGAAATTAATGTTTGAAAAATGACAGTAGAGAGAAAAAAAATTGAAGTGTTGAATTAGTGATGAAACACATGTAAGAGAAGTTTGCTGAAATGAAGCACAGAAATAAGATAAGAGAGGAAATATCTGGTTCTGAACTTCTGTGATTTTACTGTATTGATTTAAGTAGATTTTAACAAAATTGTCTTTATGAAATTGTATATCTTTCTTTTAGCTTTCCATTGATATAAAGTATGAAATTTTTGGACATTGGAGTTGAGAGATATGATATTTAGAAATCTGTGATGTTGCATAGGAGGGACATTCAGGACAGCTACTTCATTTTGAAATTTTGACCCTTATAGAGGTAGAAATGGTTTTTAAGTTCTTTATAAAAGTTGTAGATCTAGAAGTATTCTTTAAATGGTCTTTGAATGACCTTAATCCGATATTTGTAGTGAAAGTTATGCCTATTTAACTAAATAGGTGTGAAGAAGAAGAAAAAAGGGAGGAGGAGGCAAAGTCGTGATCTCGACGCCCTGCCAGCAGAGTCGTGATCGCGACTTTCGCGACCCGTAAGTCTTCCTCCCAACCTGAACATGTTTCACTATTTTGGCCATAACTTTGTTGTCCGACCTCCAAATGACCTAATTTTTGAAGCGTTGGATTCATAACACATTTATCTATCTTTCAATAAAAATTTATAGCTTTTAATTTTGACTTGAAAAAGATTGATCGAATCAAAATAAGGGTATCAGTTGGAAGAGCATGAACTGGATATTTTACTAAACATGTTCCAATATTTTGATGATATCTTGATCTGTAGGATTCCAAATAAGATGAATTTTAATTTGGAGTAAACTAGAGAAATAGACCTAAAAATTGTCTCAAGAAGTCGAATTTTGATTCTTTCTCTAAGATATTTAATTTCTGGATGGAATTTGTACATAGTACACTGTTATTGAATGTGAACAACCCGATAATGTTGGAAGCATATCTTCCAAATTACTGAACCAAATTGAGTGATTTTGGTGTCAATGGAAAGATAAGACATAGAGGAACACTTTTCTAGAAGAGAATATAACCAAATTACATCAGTTTCGCTTTCTAATTGAATGTAAATAGTAGACCTAAAAGTGTGACTTAGAAAAAATCTGAAATGAGTCATGAGAAAGGAATAGAGATTTTAATGGTTTAGTGAGGCATAAATCTAGGTATAAATTGTAGTTAGATGAGTTTTGATATGAGATTGATTTTATGATGAAATTGATGGGTAAATACTCGGGATTATCATGAACATGCATTGTACATAATTCAATTCATACATGTGCATTATTGAATACTTATGATTGTGCAAATTGTGATATCGTGTATATTATTTGTGATAGAGGAGCAATTGGAACGTCAACCTCCAGACATTGCCGAATCTTCTAGGCATTAACTTCGGGAGCAACTTGTGAGTAACCTAGATGTTCATAATGCACGTGTATGAATTGAATTATGTACAATACATGTCCATAATAATCCCAAGTATTTATCCATCAATTTCATCACAAAATCAATCTCATATCAAAACTCATCTAACTATAATTTATACCTAGATTTATGCCTTACTAAACCATTAAAATCTCTATTCCTTTCTCATGACTCACATTAGATTTTTTCTAAGTCACACTTTCAGGTCTACTGTTCACATTCAATTAGAAAGCGAAACTAATGTAATTTAGTCATACTCTCTTCTAGAAAAGTGTTCCTCTATGTCTTACCTTTCTACTGACACTAAAATCACTCAATTTGGTTCAGTAATTTGGAAGATATACCTCCAACGTTATCTGGTTGTTCACATTCAATAACAGTGTACTATATACAATTTCCATCGAGAAATTCAATATCTTAGAGAAAGAATCAAAATTTAACTTCTTGAGACAATTTGTAGGCCTATATCTCTAGTTTACTCAAATTAAAATTCATCTTATTTAGAATCCTACAGACCAAGATATCATCAAAATACTAGAACATCTTCAGTAAAATATCCAGTTCATGCTCTTCCAACTGATACCCTTATTTTGATTCGATCAATCTTTTTCAAGTCAAAATTAAAAGCTATAAATTTTTATAGAAAGAAAGAGAAATGTGTTATGAATCCAACGCTTTAAAAATCAGGTCATTTAGAGGTCGAACAACAAAGTTAGGGCCAACATAGTGAAACATGCTCAGGTTGGGAGGAGGACTTGCGGGTCGCGAAAGTCGCGATCGCGACTTTGCCTCCTCCTTCCTTTTTTCTTCATCTTCACACCTATTTAGTTAAATAGGTATAACTTTTACTACAACTATCAGATTAAGGACATTCAAAGATCGTTTTAAAAAAGACTTCTAGATCTACAACTTTCATATAGAACTTAAAAACAATTTATGCCTCTATAAGGGTCAAATTTTCATAATGAAGTAGCTGTCTCGAATGTCCCTCCTATGCAGCATCACGTACTTCTAAATATCATATCTCTCAACTTCAATGTCCAAAAATTTCATACTTTATATCAATGAAAAGTTAAAAGAACAATCTACAACTTTCATGAATTTTTTTTGGTCAAAATCTACTTAAATCAATATAGTAAAATCACAGAAGTTCAAAATCAGATTTTTCCTCTCTTATCTTGTTTCTGTGCTTCATTTTAGCAAACTTCTCTTACGTGTTTTTCATCACTAATTCAATACTTCAATTTTTTTCTCTCTACTGTCATTTTCCAAACATTAATTTCCACACAATTAATTCAAAAGATCATTCAAAACCATTCAAACACCAATTATATTTCATATCACTCATATTTACTATTCTAACCTTCTTACAGATAATGGAATGTTACAGCGATCGCACCTCAACACGATCGCGACCTCGTATGTATGTTTTCTTCCTTCGTTTTCTTCCTTTCTTGCCATTTTTATAATAATACTAAATATAATAATAATACTTTAAAATTTTGATTTTGAATAAAAATAATAACAATAAGGAAATTAATTATAATAATAGAAATAATTTATTAATAATAATAATAATAATAATAATAATAATATTATTATTATTATTATTAATCATAAATGAATAAAATATACTAACTAAATATAAATATTCTTATTCTTATTAATTATTATTACTTAATCTTCGACTTCATCGTTAACAATTATTATTATGATTATGATTATGATTATGATTATGATTATTATTATTATTATTATTATTATTATTATTATTATTATTATTATTATATTCCTTATAATTTGTTATTTTATAAATTATTTTAGAATTATTATTATTATTGTTAATTTTATATTCCTTATTATTATTATAAATTATATTGTTATTAATTATTATTATGTTTCTTTAATTATTCTTATTAATTTAATTGTTTTAAATTATGATAACTATAAATTTTCTACTTACTATTATTCTTATTATTATTTCATTTTTATTTATTAAATACATTAAATAATATTATTAATTTAATTATTATTATTAATTTTATTAATAATAATAAGGATAAAATATATGTTTATATCATCATCAAGATAAAAGAATTAAAAACAAACAAACAAAAATTAAGGCACTTTTAGAATAAAGACAAATAATTAATTATGTACATAAATAATAAATAAATAAATAAATAATTTACTAAATACATTATATAAATAAATAATGTATCAAGAGAAGTTGAAACAAAATCTAAAAGTGTAAAAGTCACGATCATGCTTGTGACTTTCCAATTAAAACACAAATTAAAAATTTTTCTGAAAAAATTAATAATATCATTATTGATAATTAAAAATAAAATTGATATTTTGTTTATTGTTTCTTTATTTTTCATTTAAAATTTACATTTATTTCATAAATTAAAATCAAATTTATGAAATAGGCGTAGGCGGCTTGGCTCAAAGAGGATTGCACAGTTGCTTTGAAAGAGGACTGTACAGTGTTTAAATTTTTGACAAAAACGATGTTGTTCTAACAAAAGGCAGAATATGACAAGTTAATCTTGGACATAAGATCCGGACTCAATTCATAACTAGTTATAAACCCCGTGCTTTGCACGGGTTGTTACAATATTAATAAGAATATTATTTATGATTAATAAATGTATAATTTGAAAAGAATTTGCTTATTATTAGTCATAACTTTATCACAAATTTAAATAACAATTGAAAAATTTAGGCAAATTTTTGCAGCAGATTATTAAAACAATAGAAATAACATTATTTTATAAACTATTACAATAATCATAAAATAATAATTATAATAATAACTACACACTATTATTATTATTATTTAAATTAGTCTTATTATGATGATGATGATTATTATTATTATTATTAAATTTAAAAAATTTAGCAATGTTAGTAAAATAATGAAGATAACATTATTTTATAAACTATTACAATAATCATATAATAATAATAATAGTAATAATAATAATAATAACTACACACTATTATTATTATTATTATTATTTAAATGATTCTTATGATGATGATGATGATGATTATTATTATTATTATTATTATAACCACACATTATTATTATTATTATTATTTAAATTATTCTTATTACGATGATGATGATGATGATTATTATTATTATTAAATTAAAACAAAATAAGCAGCAGATTATTAAAACAATGGAAATAACATTGTTTTATAAACTATTAAAATAATCATAAAATAATAATTATAATAATAACTACACACTATTATTATTATTATTTAAGTTATTCTTATTACGATGATGATGATGATTATTATTATTATTAAAAACTACACTATTATTACTATTATTATTTAAATTATTCTTATTATGATGATGATGATGATTATTATTATTATTATTATTAAATTTTAAAATATTTGGCAACAATTATTAAAACAATGGAAATAACATTATTTTTAAACTATTACAATAATCATAAAATAATAATAAAATAATAACTACACACTATTATTATGATGATGATGATTATTATTATTGTATTGTTTTTATTAGAATTATTATTATTTTTTAAACTCCATAGAGAATAATAGTTAGAAAGATAACAAAAAAATGAATTATACGTCGCCCTCGCGAGGCTTGGAGCATGTCCAGCCTCGTGAGGCTTGTAAAAGCTTCGGTCGCGAGAGCAACTATTAGAAAAGCCTTGCTCGCGAGGGCGACCGCTCACTCTAGCGAGCAAGTCTTGGAAAACCCTTGCTCGCCAGTATGCAGTCATTAGCTAAGCGATCACATTTTCTTTTTAATTTCATATTTATTATTTTATGAATTTTGTTTGATTAACTTTGTTTGCTTTTATTATTTACGTTAATAATATCGTAAGAATGATAATAAACATTTTCATTAATAATAATAATCATAATCATAATAAAATAACAGTAATAATAATAATAATGTTAAATAATTTTAAGGAATTTAATAATAATAATAATAAATTTTATAAATAGTGCATAATAAATTTAATAATAATATTTAACAGTAATTATACTAATAGAAATAAAAATTAATTAGTAATTTTATGAATATTAATAACAAATAAATATAGTTTATAATAATAAGGAATTTCATAATGTTAATAATAATAATGATAATCATAATAAAATAACAATAATAATAATAATATTCTTAAATATTATTAAGGAATTTAATAATCATCATAATAATAATAAATTTTATAAATGGTGCGTAATAAATTTTATAATAACATTTAACAAATAATTATAATAAAAAATTAATTCGTAAAAAATTGAACCATGTTCAAAAAATGATCCAACTCACTTTGATTAAATTAATCATCATTAATTTAATCTAAAAAAAATTCATAAATTTCTCATGAAGATGTAGATAATTGTCTTAGGAATCAAACGCTTTGAAAACCAAGTCAATCGGATGTCGGACGGAAAAGATATAAGCAAAAGAGTGAAATATGTTCAGAAAATTACCTTTCTTAAACAAATAGGGAAGTTGCGATCTTGCACGTACATGACTGTGACATTCAAGTGGTCCAGCAGAGTCACGATCGTGCACGTGCACGATCGCGACATTTCAGTGAACCCCGCACGACCGCGACATTCAAGTGGACTTGCGCCCCTTTCTTCTTAACCGTCGTCTCAACTTTTAAACCCTATATCTTTTGACTCAGAATTCTAAATTTTACAAATTTGGTATCAATGAAAAGCTGAAAGAAAGATCTACAACTTTCATGTAGAACTGAAAAATCAATTCTCTGAAGGGATAAAAAATCCACTCGAAGTTTCTGTCCAAAATCATGTCTCCTTAAATAGTCACATAACTTCTAAAATTTTCATCTTTCAACTCCAAGGTCCAAAAATGTCATATTTTATATCAATACAAAGATCAAAATGCAACCTACAACTTTCATGAAGGACAGAAAAATCAATTTGGCCTATAAGGAAGTCAAATTTCCAATCAAATGTTTTGTCCTCTAATAATCATGCTAAATCAATAACAGAGACTTGTAAAAATCATAACTTATTATTCCTTGATCCAAAAATTCTATACTTTATATCAAAATAAAGATAAAACCAAAATCTTCACCTTTAATGAAGAACTTAAAGATTAATTCAACCTCTAACAAAATCAATTTCTCAGTCAAAGATTCAGTCATAACATAGGTCAACCTATAACACATCTAAACTTCCATATTTCATATCTCCCAATTCAGACCACATCAGTACATAATTTGTCTCAAAGCACAGCATATACAATCCTACACTTAAGAATATTTACAAAAGCAAAGTCAAATAACCTTAACTTTGACTGATCATAACTTTTACTCCCGATATCGAAAAACATCAAACTTTATGGCAACAGAAAGCTTTCAATACAATCTACAAGTTTCATGTAGATCATTTTCTCAACTTTTGCTTAAATAAAAAAGTCAACTCTCCAGTCAAAACTTTCTATCACTATTCATCTCGAAAAGTCAAACTTTCTTAATTCTTTAAATTCTCACACTTTTTCTCTTTATTTCTTTGATTTTCAACTTTCATTTCAATCAACTCATTCACTTTATTTTCATAACTCATACAAATCCATTCAAAACCCAAAGTTATCAAATCAAACAATTCTTTTCTCATCAATTTTCTTAAAGCCTAATTTCATATATAACACAATACATATACAAAAACACTCATTTAATTTCCTTTATTATTTCTACATTCCACTTAAAAATCGGGGTCCAACAGTTTGGGCATTAGAGACACTAAGACACGGTAGCAATAGACAGAGGATTTGGACTCAAAATTGAAAGGCAAACACAAGTATAAAATTAACTTATTGCATGGCATAAAATAAGATTATGATAAAATAGGAATATGATCAACAAAATGAGTCGCAAAATATGAGAGCCATATTTAGACAAGTTCAAAAGATAGATCATTGACTATTTAAGTACAAAATACTTGCAGGCCCCAAAATAGATACACAGTGTACTAAACAAAAAGTAGCTGACCAAAAAATGATCATTCTTGAACATTTCACTGTTAAGTTAACTTTTCTCTTTTGATTTTTGTGGTGAACTTGGTTGAAGACATTTGTGGTAATATTAAATCACATAAAGGAATATCAGTCTCAGAAGTTTCTGATATTGGTCTCTTCATTTTGGAAATCTGGGGTGTCATTTGAGTTGAAGAAACAATGTCTAGTTCAGTGTTACAAATTGCAGCTCTATCATCCTGTAATTAAATAAACTCAATAAGTGGAAGACACAATACATAAATATATTGAAAAAATAGATGTACATACTTTGTTGTCAACTGTAGAGACAGAAATACACTCATCCAGAATATTTTCTGAAAAGTAGCTGAAATGCGATTTGAGTCCTGCAGAATGAAAAGTATGTTATAAGAGAAGCAGATACGTTGGCACTTTCTATAGGTTACTATGCTATTGTTTTTCTCATCAAACAACAAAATTCAACTTTGTAAAGCAAGAGATTATCTTACAATTTCAGATGCAGAAACAGATTGTGGTGCATTTGATTGAATAGAATCCTAGCATTAATTTAAATGAATTAAATTAAGCATTCATGTGTGATCCACATTATACATAATATTAACGGTATCTACGTACTTGTTTGTTCACAATAGGTAATGATGGCAAAGGCACAATATCAATAGCAATGTTACTTAGTGATTCATCCATAATTGAATCCTGCAATGTAGCACCCCCTTACCCTAGGATATGTATCGGGACGCCCGTAGGTCATTTCGACCCACACCCTACGATAAGGGTGCGCTACGAACAATCGCTAACACTCCACATGGCATCTAAAATCATAAAGCATTAATATGAAATCCACTAATTTTTGAAACCATAAATTCTCATTTCATAACCTCAAGCGATAAATTTACACAACCGGTATGTTCGTACATTACTCAAAAGAAAATCAAACAAAAAGCTAGCTAGGTCATCCTCAAAAGTGTCGGTGACCGACACGTGTGCCATGACTTCTCTTGCCAACTCAATCTACACGGCAGAAAAGTTCCTCTGGAGCTATAAGTCTACTCTCGGTCCTGAAAAATAATTTACAATTTTGGGTGAGTTTGCGAACTCAGTGAGGAACCATCATCGATGGTTCACCCAATTCATGCATATACACAAGTATATCACAGATACATCTGATTATTTCACTAAAACACATTCAGAAGTACCACATGATTAATACGATATCAGTCAAAAGAACCAATTCAAATGCACATGAAATGCGTATGTGACGCTTTTCTAATTTATTACGTTGTTATGGTGGCGCTGGCAAATCTATTAAGGCGCGTTAAGCGGTGGTAGTAGGCTCAATCACTATGGGCTCAAAGTCCAATCACGTTGAGCTTAAAGCTCTCGTTGGCTGCTCTGGTCACAACTGCCAATTACTGATCATGCAATTATGCATGAATGCAAATGTCCAAATAAAACAAAATCAACATCATATCAAATCCCAATTCATCATATTCACATAAGCCACTCACAAGTAATCAAGTGAAAATCACATATAGCACTTCTATGTCAGACTCTCCCAATCTATCGGGCCTCCGGTCCGTAATCCAGGCAACAAACAAACACAATTGTCCCACCATTATTCTCCACAGAGTTCTAAGTTACAATTGCCCTCGCGATCCGGCGAGGTTCTACCTCCCTTCCTTCCCCTTTTTTTTTCTATTTCCAATCCGAATTTTCAACAACAATAATTCTTAGCACACAAATCGGAAAAATAAAAACCATAGCTTGTTGGAAAGATCATGAAAAGCTCTACCATTCTCATGAAGACCATAAAAATCAATTTCACCCTTAAGGGTGTCAAATATCCCATCAAAGCTACTGTCTACTCAAAACCTCTCAAACAGTGCAATACTTTGCAAATTCAGTAACTACTCATTCCCTCAGTCAAAAATAACACAATAAATATTCTCAGTAAGTTCACAATGCTATCAACAACTTTCATGAAAAACCCAAAATCAAATTCACTTGCTAACTAAGTCAAACAATTCATCAAAGCATCAGCCCTCTGAAATCAACCAATCTAGATAATGATTTTTCAAACAGTATAACTCCTTGTACAAATGTCGAAAAATTGCATACTTTATACCCATGAAAAGATAAAACATAGTACTACACTTCTCATGAAGGCCTCAGAATCAAATTCCATCATTAACCAATTTAAAACAGTCTTACCAGTTACTGCCCTGATCAGCAGCCCATGACCTAACTTCAGTCCAATCTTTGAAAAAGTATAAGTCCCAATTCTGGTATCTAAAAATAGCATGCTATATACCATTTTCAAGATCATTTCTTCCTCTACAACTTTTCAGAAAATCACTCACACCAATTCAAGTCACATAAATTGCTAAAATTGCTCCCAAACAGAAAGCTCACAAAATCAACACTTTGACTAGGTTTCTCCAAAAAGCATAAAACCAATCAATAGAAATCAGTTCATTTCTCCCAATATACAACTCGAAAATTAGCAAGATCAGTGGAAATGGAAAACTAACATAATATGCTACAACTTTCATGAAGACTATTTTCCCAAATTCCATCTCAATTATTTTAGAAGAATCAACAAAGTAATCAGGTCATAATTGCGGGTACTGTTCACAAACACTAAAACAAAAACTTTCCATGCAAAAATTCAACCTTCTAACATTACAATTTAACAACACCTATTTCACACAAAGTTGTAGCCAACATCTCAAAGTTTAATTGGGCACAAACCTCAACTCATTTTCTCACCTACACAATTAGTTATGATCAAAACATTACAATAGGTCAAAGATTCATTTTCCAGCTTTCAACATTAACCTAACTCCTATCACTTCTAATATCAATAATACATCCCTAAGCATCCAATTATACCTCTAATTAAACCACAAATTCATCACACATATACTTATATAATTATTCAAAAGTTGGCAGCACCCACAAAACCAACTTCCATCTTGTATTTCCATTCATTAAGCACCACAAACATCATTAATAACATCACTTTCCCATTCTTTAACTACCATAACCAATTCCTTCTCACAAGCATGCATTAAACCCATTCAAACCTACTACTATGATAATCAACTACATGTATAATTGCTCTCCATGAATGCCTATAACTACCAAAAGCATAAAAACAAACATCAATACTCACCTTAAACAAGTTCAAGCTTTCAAATCTCCAAGTTCACACACACCTCTCAACCTCTCCCAAAACCCACGACTATCACACCAATCATGCATATATCATCACCTTCACAAGGCTTAAACTTGGTCTTAGGTGTGCAAGGAAGAAGCAAGCAAAGCTCCAAAGAAGACCTTCTTGTATGGAATAAGTAGAAGCAAATTTGAAGGAGAAAAAGAAACACTATAAGAAGATGAAGCAAGTTTCGGATGGGAGGTGGAAAAATGGCCTTCCAAAGCTTTCCAAAATGTATTTTTAAGTATAACAAGGAGGAAAAGTCGTGGATGATGATGAAAGAAGACAAAACCAATTAACTAAAAAGGGACACTTGGCTTTTTAATGAAGAAAAGACAAAATTTAGCTAATCTTAGTTAATTAAGCACTAATCCCAATTAAACTCTAATCATGGCACTAAAATAATTTCTTAACATCATTTAGCCAATAATCTAATGCCATTAGGCAACCCTTTTCAGTACAAAAAGGCTCACTCAATCAGTCAGTTGGAATTTTCCGGTCCGAGCAAGAACCCCGAAAAATTTCAGAAAAATTTCCGTAAATCTCTAAAAATGTAAAACACTCACTGGCGCACTCCAAATAATTTTTCAAATACAATTATCCCATAAAATTCACAAAAGATCTCAATTTGAAACCTAAGCCGGAAAATGTCATGAATGCATGTATACCATGTACAAGTGCAACTAATCATCAATCATAGAGGCTATATGTTGTATGTGCATGCCGAGATCTAATTTAATACTTCTAACCCGTCCCAAATTACCAATAAACCCTTCCTATGGGAGATGGGATGTTACATGCAAAGTAGAACTTAATAATTGATTACTGAATGCCTATTTACATCTAATTAATTTAACAATGAATGGTTTAACAATGAGATAATATGTATCTGAATTTTTAATATAGTGTCAATGAAAAGAAGAGAAAAAAAGGTCTAAATACATCTAATTTCTAGTTTCTACTTTGCAGTATCTGAATACATCAAATTTCTAGTTTCCCTCAATAGCAAATCATCAACATTCGAACTTTCATACACTAATTCTACCAAGTAGTCCAACTTCTTACAAAGTCTTCCACCATATAGGGCAATTAGGAAGTACTTGCTTTATCAAGTTGGTAACCAAACAGAACGAAGTTTGTATCGTACATTGTTTGAAACATTACGTATGAAGAGAAAAACAGGTCTGCAAATTAGATGCAAGTATCCGACAACTGTAACAACTGGCTGATACGAGTTCTAAGGCAATCCCAAAAGTGTTGAAACCATTGCCGATCGGAGAATTACAAGAAAAAAATTTTAAATGAAAAAAAGGAGATTATCAGAACAAAAGGAAAGTAAAACTATTATTTGTTTTCGACTATTAGAAATAAAAACTATTCTTTGGACCTAATATAATAAATGTTCAGCTAATTCGCACTTATCCAACAACAAAAACATGAAGAAGATTAACAAAGACAATCTCTAAACGTATCAACTCAAGAAAGCAACCACACTGCCATTGATCATGAAGCAATGAAAAGAACCATAATTTCGATAACAGAATGCAAAATATGAAAAAACCCTTTATACCAAATTATGGCGAAAGCAAAACACATAAAGTTCCCAAAACAGAAAAACTAAAAACTTGCATTTTTTACTTAAAAAACAACAAAAGTCAAGCATCAAACAAACACCAGCAATAATTAAAACAGATAGAAAAGAGAATCGAGTCAACAGAACATTGTAACAACCACATTACTTCTAAATGCATCAATCGATTGCTAAATAAAACCCCACCAAAATTAAAACAAAAAATCACAAGAAATGTGTGAAGTGGAGTAATACCTGAGACTGGGGTGGAGAATCCAGGTATTTATTGATCAGTTCCTCATTGCAACTTACTTTCTTGAAGGTGAAACTTGAAGATTTGTTGATTTTATTAAATTCTGTGACTTGTACCTTAAAAAGATACGTTTTCTTAACCAAGCATTCTAACTCATCAGGAAACCCATCTTCATCTCCTTCCTAATAAACAAATTAATTCAACTTAAACACATGAAAGAGTAGGCAATTTTTGATCAAAAAATAAAGATTATAATCTTTTGCAAACCTTAATTAGACGATTTCTGAGATCATTTGCACTAACTTGAATCAATTGGAAGGCTTGATCATCAAATAACACAAATGATTCCAGACCATCATAAGCATCTTTTACTTGAACATGTACTTTATATCTAGAATACATAAATATAACAAAGATTAGTGTTTATCGTTATAGAAAATAAAGTTTTCATAAAATTTAAAATGATGATATACCTCGTTACAATTCTATTTGGAGTGTTCCGACATTTAAAGCACATGAGTAGGTCATTGTTAATTTTGACTTTACATCCGTGAATGGAGCATGCATCAATGCACCAATTAAGGATAAAATATATGTTTATACTCATCATCAAGATAAAAAGAATTAAAAACAAACAAACAAAAATTAAGGCACTTTTAGAATAAAGACAAATAATTAATTATGTACATAAATAATAAATAAATAAATAAATAATTTACTAAATACATTATATAAATAAATAATGTATCAGTAGAAGTTGAAACAAAAATCTAAAAGTGCAAAAGTCACGATCATGCCTGTGACTTTCCTATTAAAACACAAATTAAAAATTTTTCTGAAAATTTTAATAATATCATTATTGATAATTAAAAATAAAATTGATATTTTATTTATTGTTTCTTTATTTTTCATTTAAAATTTACATTTATTTCATAAATTAAAATCAAATTTATGAAATAGGCGTAGGCGGCTTGGCTCAAAGAGGACTGCACGGTTGCTTTGAAAGAGGACTGTACAGTGTTTAAATTTTTAACAAAAATGACGTTTTAACAAAAGGCAGAATATGACAAGTTAATCTTGGACATAAGATCTGGATTCAATTCATAATTCATCCTGTCAAATAGGTATAACTTTGTTGACAGGGCGTCGAGATCGTGACTTTGCCTCCTCCTTCCTTTTTTCTTCTTCTTCACACCTATTTAGTTAAATAGGTATAACTTTTACTACAAATATCAGATTAAGGACATTCAAAGACCGTTTTAAAGAAGAATTCTAGATCTACAATTTTCATATAGAACTTAAAAACAATTTCTGCCTCTATAAAGGTCAAATTTTCAGAATGAAGTAGCTGTCCCGAATGTCCCTCCTATGCAGCATCACTACTTCTAAATATCATATCTATCAACTCCAATGTCCAAAAATTTCATACTTTATATCAATAGAAAGCTAAAAAAATGATCTACAACTTTTATGAATTTTTTTTGTCAAAATCTACTTAAATCAATATAGTAAAATCACAGAAGTTCAAAATCAGATTTTTCCTCTCTTATCTTGTTTCTGTGCTTCATTTTAGCAAACTTCTCTTATGTGTTTTTCATCACTAATTCAATACTTCAATTTTTTTCTCTCTACTGTCATTTTCCAAACATTAATTTCCACACAATTAATTCAAAAGATCATTCAAAACCATTCAAACACCAATTATATTTCATATCACTCAAAACTATTCAAACACCAATTATATTTCATATCACTCATATTTACTATTCTAACATTCTTACAGATAATTGAATGTTACAGCAATCGCGCCTCAACACGATCGCGACCTCGTATGTATGTTTTCTTCCTTCGCTTTCTTCCTTTCTTGCCATTTTTATAATAATACTAAATATAATAATAATACTTTAAAATTTTGATTTTGAATAAAAATAATAACAATAAGGAAATTTATTATAATAATATAAATAATTTAATAATAATAATATAATTATATTATATTATATTATATTATAATTATATTATTATTATTATTATTAATCATAAATGAATAAAATATACTAACGAAATATAAATATTTTTATTCTTATTAATTATTATTATTAATCTTCGACTTATTGTTCATAATAATAATAATAATAATAATTATTATTATTCCTTATAATTTGTTATTTTATAAATTATTTTTAGAATTATTATTATTATTGTTAATTTTATATTCCTTATTATTATTATAAATTATTTTTTAATTATTATTATGTTTCTTTAATTATTCTTATTAATTTAATTGTTTTAAATTATGATAACTATAAATTTTCTACTTACTATTATTCTTATTATTATTTCATTTTATTTATTAAATACATTAAATAATATTATTAATTTTCTTGTTATTAATAAGGATAAAAATATATGTTTATACTCATCATCAAGATAAAAAGAATTAAAAACAAACAAACAAAAATTAAGGCACTTTTAGAATAAAGACAAATAATTAATTATGTACAAAATAAATAATAAATAAATAAATAATTTACTAAATACATTATATAAATAAATAATGTATCAGAGAAGTTGAAACAAAAATCTAAAAATGCAAAAGTCATGATCACGCCTGTGACTTTCCTATTAAAACACAAATTAAAAATTTTTCTGAAAAATTTAATAATATCATTATTAATAATTAAAAATAAAATTGATATTTTATTTATTGTTTCTTTATTTTTCATTTAAAATTTACATTTATTTTATAAATTAAAATCAAATTTATGAAATAGGCGTAGGCGACTTGGCTCAAAGAGGACTGCACAGTTGCTTTGAAAGAGGACTGTACAGTGTTTAAATTTTTTTACAAAAACGACATTGTTTTAACAAAAGGAAGAATATGACAAGTTAATCTTGGACAAAAGATCCGGACTCAATTCATAATTCATCCTGTCAAATCTACGATGTATATTGAAACGTTGTATTTGTTGAATTGGACGGTCTGAATACCCCACAGCATTAATCTGGAACCTCCCCTACACGTAAGTTTAAGTGATCCCGCACGACACCCGAGTAGGGCCAATTGATTTATTGGTTGTGTAACTTTGATAATAATTTAATTAAAGACATTAAGAAAACTTCCTCTTAACGTTTTCATTTATGTGGTTATGGTCTTTATTTATGTGCTAACCTCGATCGTCATTTGGCAGCACGAAAGAAGGGAAGAGAGAGCAGTATCTAAATTTGAATATGACTCAAATTCTGATTAGATCGAACTTAGCTAATTTAAATTATAAGCCTCTAAATTTACATCTAATTCAAAATCTGAATTGAATTCGATATTATTAAATTTGGGATAAATCGAATTAAACTCGATTATTTGAAGAAAATTTGTAGACATTTGGTCGGGTCGGTCGTGCTGGGCCCGAATCCAGACATAACAACCCAAGGGCCGATCGGTCCATCTTTCAAAGATTAGTCTTATACCTATCGGCTACGTCAGGCCCAGTCTAAGCATCCATGGCTCATCCACAGAGGAAAGTCTCTCATGCATACGTAAAGACTAAAACATAGCGCCTGCTCCATATATAAGGTATAATTCTGTCATAATGGAGGTACGTAATCATAACCCTGGCTTTCTTTGCATACGACGATCTCACTCAGACAAAAGACTGACTTGAGCGTCGGAGGGGCTTATCGGGAAACAACCCCCGACGTGCCTTCTTTATTTTGTAGGAATCTTCAAGCTAGAATTCTCGTGTTTAGTAGTCGATTCCATGGATCCAAACGGCAACGTGCAGCCTCGCCAGAACCAGGCTGAATCAATTGGCGCCCACCGTGGAGCCCGACATCATGGTACCACGTCCAGAAATACGCAGATAAGTCAGGCGGCAGCAACTAACCCTGATATAGCCGCTGTCGCGGCTCTGGCATTACAACGGATGAGTTTGCAGCTACCTGCAACCCTGTAGTTGGCACATCATGTTTCCAGCATGCAATCTTCGGACCCGAATGATCAACCGCAACCTCAAAACTTGGAACAAGAAGAACAGAGCATAGCCTTGGAAGATAACGCTGGAATCAACATATGCCCGAATCTCCAGCACCTCTCAGATGCAGATCCTCCTGCGCCCGTGCATACCTTCCTCGCTGAAAGCAGTTGAGAAGCGGGCGATCTGTTGATTCGCAGATTTTACAATCTCGGTAAGATAACAACGATCGCTGCTGACAGACTAGTGAAACGACCGATCGTCACCCTACCGAAGCCCTAGAAAAAATCATGGACGATCGGATCAATGCAGCCATGAGCTTCCGCCCCGATCGCCCAACAGCTCAATATAGCTCTCCCTTTACTCCGGTAATCTTGGATAGCCTCCCGACGCCTGGCACCAAAATACCGACGCTCGAGAAATATACTGAAAAGACCGATCCCCTAGACTACCTACAGCACTTCCAGTCGATGATGAATCTGCACTGTGTTCCAGACGTCATTCAGTGCAAGGCTTTCTGTACGGCCTTTCAAGAGAGAGCTCGACGATGGTTCAATAGCTTACCACTGAGCTGTATTACTTGCTTTGAGGATTTTAGACTACTTTTCCTCAATCAATTTGCCACAAGTAAGCGACCACAGAAAACCGCACTAGAAGTGATGCAATTGACCCAAGGAAGGAACGAAAGTTTGCGAGAGTTCATCACTCGGTTCAATAATGAAGCGGTCGAGGTCCCCGACCTCACTTGCTCATCCATGTTGGCAGCGCTTATGAATAACACGAGGGATGAGGAGTTCAAAAAGTCATTGGCCCTCGATCAGCCCCGATCCATTCAAGAAATAAGAAATAGGGCGGATAAGTACATTATTTCGAAGAAGTCTTTGAACAATCGAAGCGTGGGGACGGATGATCGCTCGCTAAATGATAGAGCGAATGGTTCGCACAAGAGGCAGAAAGGTCAGTCGAGCTGGAAAAAACCAACCAATCGACAGGGATATCGACAGAAGTTCACCCCGCTCAACAGACGATATGCAGAAGTACTGACGGCCATGAGAGCGGAGGGGGAGCCAATCCGAGAACCCAACAAAATGAAGACCTCCTCTAAGGATAGGAACCAGGATTTATATTGTCGTTTCCACAAAGACATCGGTCATGACACGGAAGATTGCTAGCAATTGAAAAGAGAAATCGAATCCCTCATCCGAAGGGTTAGGCTTGGACAATTTGTGAAGTACAGACAAAATGTCGACCGAGATAATGAGCACAAAACCGGTTGGACCAACAACAAAGCGGTGATGATTGGAGGTGAATGATAGGAATGATGGAGGAGGCGAATGCTAAATCGATGACCAGCGAAGTGAGGGGACGGTCCAGGGCAAGAGATGACAGAAACACTGGACAACAAGATGACCGACCGGTTAAGGTCATCAATATGATTTTTGGTGAAAATGCAGCAGGGGGTCCACTGCTAAAGGAAGAAAGAGGTATGCCAGGCAGGTCGGCGAAGACTTGTCAGCCAAAAGAAAGAGGCAGAATGATGGGATGATATCGTTCGACGAATCTGACCTTGACGGTATAAGTTGCCCTCATGACGACGCGCTCGTCGTAAATTTGAACATGGACGGCAACGAGGTGAAGCGGGTAATGATTGATACGGGCAGCTCGATCGACTTGTTGTACTATGATGCCTTCAAGCAGATGGAGGTACCAAAGAACCGACTATTGCCTATAGAAGGACCTATCAAAGGGGTAACTGGAGCATCAGCCTACCCGTTTACCCGGGTCTATTTGAAAGTGAAGTTCGGACAAAAGCTGCATCAAATAGAGAAGGACGTTGAGTTCTTGGTCGTGAAGTTTCAAGGGACGTACAATGCAATAATTGGACGAGCTACTCAAAACACCCTTAGAGCGGTCGTCTCCACCTACTACCAAGCGATGAAATTCCCAACGCCCCATGGAATCGGTATTATAAGGAGACAACAGAGAATCGCTAGGGAGTGTTACTTAGCGGAAACAAAAACACTAAACGGGGCGGTAGTCCTGATGAGCTCTCTTGACGTGAGAGCCAATGAGGAGACGGAGAGAATGAACCCAGTGGAAGAAACGTAGCGGGTCGTACTGGATGAAGCCGATCGCTCTAAATTCACAAATCTAGGTTCCGAGCTTCAGAAGGACCTAGTTAAAGAAATCATGAACTGTTTGGTAGAAAACAGATCGGTCTTCGCTTAGGTACCGAGCGACATGCCTGGAATTTCTCGATCGGTCGCATCGCACTCCCTTGGTATTCGACATGACTACAAACCGATTAGACAAAAGAAGCGATGGCACAGGAAGGAGCGACAAGAGGTGATCGAGAAAGAATTAGAGAAACTACTCGAAGCCGGGTTCATCCGAGAAGTCAAGTACTCCGAATGGCTCGCCAATTTGATTTTAGTAAAAAAGAAGAACGGGAAGTGAAGAATGTGCATCGATTTCACCAACCTGAACAAAGCATATCCAAAGGACAACTTCCCCTTGCCCAAGATCTACCAATTAGTAGACTCCACCTCCGGACATGAACTTTTAAGTTTCTTGGATGCTTTCTCGGGCTACCATCAAATTCAGATGAGTCTCGAAGACGAAGAAAATATTGTCTTTATAACTGACCAAGGCACATATTGCTATCAAGTAATGTCGTTCGGCTTGAAGAATGCGGGGGCCACCTACCAGCGGCTCGGTATGGAAGTTTTCAAGAAACAGATCGGTCGATCGGTCGATCGGTCGAGGCCTATGTGGATAATATGGTGGTTAAAAGTAAGACAGCCGAGGAGCATGTGGAGGATCTCAGAGAGGTCTTCCAGACCCTTAACAAATTTCAGATGAAGTTGAACCCGAAAAATTCGTCTTTTGTGTGGCATCAGGAAAATTCCTGGGGTTCATGATTACTCAACGGGAGATTGAAGCTAATCCAGAGAAGATCGAAGTCATCATCCAAATGCCTTCGCCGCAATGCTTGAAAGAAGTACAGATATTGACCGGTCGGATAGTCTCTCTGAGTAGGTTCGTTTTCAAATTGGGAGATAAGTGCCTCCCATTTTTCAAAATTTTAAGGAAAGCGGATGTTAACCAGTTTCAGTGGCCGGATGAATGCGAGAAAGTATTTCAACATTTGAAGCAATATCTGTCTAGCCCACCCATCCTGCAAAGCCCAGTTGAGGGGGAGAATCTGATTTTATATTTGGTAGTTACAGAAGGGTCGATCAACATGATACTTGTTTGATCGGAGGAAATGAGCAACGCCGATCTACTACGTCGGCAAGGTGTTGACCGACCGAAACGCGGTATCGCTTATAGAAAAACGGCTCTCTCCTTGATGACGGCAGCTCGGAAGCTAAGACCTTACTTCTAGAGTCATACCATCGAGGTATGGACCGACCAACCCCTCAGGCAGTGCCTTCAAAAGCCCGAAACCTCGGGTCGACTAATAAAATGGGCGGTAGAGCTGGAAGAGTTCGACATACAATATAAGCCTCGGATGACGATTAAGGCACAGGTGTTGGCAAACTTCATTGCAGAAATGAACCAACCTAGCTCGCAGGGTGAGCAATGCCCTGCCTGGAGCTTATTCATTGACGGGTCGTCCAACGCTGAGGGATGCAGAGCAGGAGCGGTATTGATTAGCCTGCATATGGAAGAAAAGGTGGAATACGCCTTTCGGCTAGAATTCAAGGCCTCCAATAACGAGGCAGAATACGAGGCTCTGATAGCCGGCCTCCAATTAGCTAAGAAAATGGAGGTAAAACATCTCAAGGTATATAGCAATAGCCAAGTAGTGGTTGGTCAAGTTACTGGACAGTATGAAGCAAAGAGGAATAGCATGATCAAGTACCTGGAGCTGGTAAAGCAGGAGTTAAGTAATTTCGATCAGTATTCGATCAGTAGAATAGAACGAGCTCAAAATGCTAAGGCGGATGCGCTCTCTAAAATGGCTTCCGATCGAGATGCCAAAAATAACATTCTGGTCGAGCGACTAGACCGGCCTAGCATTCAGAAAGCCAAGGAAGTTCTCGACGTAATTACCGACCAATCGAGTTGGATGAAACTGATCAGACGGTATCTCCTAGAGGGAACACAACCAGAAGAAACCTTGGAGGCCAAGAAACTGAGAATAAAGGCGGCCGAATATGCGATCATTAACGGCACCCTATACAAGCGATCTTATGATTGGCCACTGTCGCGATGCTTGAACGAAGAAGAGGCAGAACAAGCAATGGCCGAAGTCTACGAAGGAATGTGTGGAAACCACGTAGGAGGCAGAATGTTGGCTCATAGGCTGATTAGACAAGGGTATTACTGGCCGACGATGAGGAAAGATTGCCAGGAAAAAGTCGACCGATATGCGGCTTGCCAGAAAAATAGTAGCCTATCTCATCAGCCAACTGAGAGGATGAAAATCGTGAGTCATCCTATCCCTTTTGCTCAATGGAGAATGGATATATTGGGGCCTTTCCCTTTCTGTCCCAGACAGAAGAAGTTCCTGGTAGTGGCAGTGGAGTACTTCACCAAATGGGTAGAAGCGGAAGCGGTCGCTATAATTATCGAGCAGAAGGTTGAGAACTTCGTGAGGAAAAATATACTAAGTCGCTTCGGGATGCCTATGGTGCTGGTTACTGACAATGGTCGGCAGTTTGATAACGAGAAGTTCAGAAATTTCTGCGGCCGACTAAAGATAAGGCTGCAGTTGACCTCAGTAGCTCACCCTCAAAGCAACGGTCTCGCGGAGAACACCAACAAAAAGATAATGAGTGCTCTCAAGAAGCGCCTAGATGGACGAAAGACTTGGGTGGAAGAACTGGATGAAGCGTTGTGGGCGTACAGAACCATACCAAACGGAGCCACAGGGGAAACTCCGTTCAGGATGACCTTTGGGACAGAAGCCCTAGTCCAAGTAGAAGTGGTGTTGCACAACCAAAGGGTGTCGAGCTATGAAGAAGAACGGAATAATGAAACCCACGAAAGCGAGAACTCGTGCTTCTTAGTGAAGACGAGGATAGAGGCGTGCCGATTCGAGCCGTCAGTGAAAGCAACGAAGTTCTACAACAGAAGAGTAAAGTCGAGCGATGTAAAAGTCGGTGGGTATGTTCTGCGAAAAGCCGAGACAGCTGGGAAACACCCTGGGAAGCTCGGACAGGTGTGGGAAGGACCCTATCAGGTGATCAAGCAAGCCGGACATGGCTCTTACACCCTACGCGATGCGAACGGGAAGATTCTATCGAGGCTCTGGAATTCTCGAAACTTGAAGACGTTCTACCAGTAGATAAGTTCTATTTTAGTTCATCTTTATTTATTACTGTTTTTTTGTACAAAATCTGTGGGTACCTTTTTCCTGGCCCTGCCAGTCAGGTTTTTTAACGGCCCACACCCTCACTATCACCAATAAAGGGGTTTTCAAACTTCTCGGTAAGAAGAAATTTTGTTAAATTTGGCAAAGAGTAGAAAATTCCATCGACATCGCTCGGTCGGGTCGCCAAGACAAGATCCTTGGGACCACAACTCGGCCTCGACTATAGATCAACCAGGTTGCCAAGACAAGATCCTTGGAACCATCGATCGACTTCGACATCGCTCGGCCGGGTCGCCAAGACAAGATCCTTGGGACCACAACTCGGCTTCGACTATAGATCGACCAGGTTGCCAAAACAAGATCCTTGGAACTATTGATCGACTTCGACATCGCTCGGCCGGGTCGCCAAGACAAGATCCTTAGGACCACAACTCAGCCTCGACTATAAATCGACCAGGTTGCCAAGATAAGATACTTGGAACCATCGATCGACTTCGACATAGCTTGGCCAGGTCGCCAAGACAAGATCCTTGGGACCACAACTCAGCCTCGACTATAGATCGACCAGGTTGCCAAGACAAGATCCTTGGAATCATCGATCAACTTCGACATAGCTCGGTCGGGTCTCTAAGACAAGATCCTTGGGATCACAGCTCGGCCTCGACTATAAATCGACCAGGTTGCCAAGACAAGATCCTTGGAACCATCGATCGACTTCGACATAGCTCGGTCGGGTCGCCAAGACAAGATCTTTGGGACCACAACTCGGCCTCAACTATAGATCGACCTCAACGTCGTTCGCCTATGAGCAACTTTATCAAATCCTACTATATATCGAAAATAAAGAACATAAACGCGGAAAATGACTTCGAAATGATGAAGGAAAAAAAATAAGAATTTCATTTCTTTGATTTCGTCCTGGCCACAAGCCCGACCAAGTGAGCTTTAAAAGTCAGCAAAAGGAGAGATATGAACAGCCGAGGGAACAGGAGAAGCCTCGGAGGTGGGGTGGATGAGGAGAAGCCTCGAAGTGGGCCGGAACAATCAGGCGGGAGGCGAGGTCTAAGGGAGCAACCGGAGGAATATCCTCATAAGAAAGCTCTTCCTCCTCAGAGCTAAGATCCAGCTCCTCATCCGGAACAAGGGTCCGTTCTCCCTCGGCGCTCTCCTTCATATCCTCTAAAGAAAGGCCGAGAGCTGCGGGAAGAAGCGGCTCGACATAATCCTCAAATGAAGGACACTCTGACCCACCAGGAACGTAAACCTCGTGGCACCTCTTCAGGACCGAGAGAGTTAAGTCACAGGCAAGCTCTAAACACTCCTCGTTTAGAAACCGCCTTTTCCACCATTTTATCGCATCTATCCTCAGCCTCTTGATAGAGCACCGCAAATCTCTCAACACATCCTCAGTCCTATGTCTACCCTCCACTGCTGCATGACAGTCCTGGAGGTACTTCTTACTACGCTCTTGCTCCGTCTCCATCGCTTTCTTCAGCTCGTCCTTCGCCGCAATCAATCGGCTCCTCTCCTCCTCCCCGGTCGCAAGTTGAGCTTGTAGAACGCTCCTTGCTTCCTCCTAAGACTTCTTCTCCTCCTCCAAGGAAGAGAGTTGAGCCTGGAAGAGGTCTCTCTCTTCCTTAGCCTCCAAAAGCTCGCCCTTCAAAGTGCTCACCTGCTCGAGGAGGTCATGCACCTCCCGGTCCAGCGACTGAACAGTCCCGTTGAGCATTTCGATACGTCGATGCATCGAGGAGACGAAAGCCAGCTCCCTAGCATAGGTACGGACGGCACGGGCTGATAACTCCTAATGGGTCAGCGAGTCAATGCGCTCCTCGTCCACAGGGGGAACCATCTTCACGGCAAGATGAAGAGCCACATCGAGATTAGCGAGCGATGCAGTCTTATCCAGACTGATCGCTGGCTCCCATTTATCAGCGCTCGATGCTCGCTTCGTCCCCTTGCCCTTGTCTGACCGGGCAGTAAGCTCTCCCACTTTCTCCTTCTCCTTGCCTTGGTCCGAAGGACGAGAAGACTGACCAGCAACCCAGACAGTCCTTTTTCTTTTAAGAGGTGGCTCCACCTCCTCTTCCTCCTCCCCTTCTGAGCCCGTTCGACCCGCACACGCTGGTACGATCGGCAGCGACGCCGACACGACAGGACGGTCTTCAATGGACGGAGGGATCAGCAACACTGCATGGCCTGACTCTACTGACAGAGCGGCACCTTCACCGGTCTCCGCCTCCTTCATCTTTTTCTTCCTTTCGGCCTGCTTTTTGGATTTAGGAGGTTAGGAAGACTCGGGGAAATCTTCTATCCTCACCATGGCTGCACAGCAATAAAACGGGTCAGAAAACGAAACCAATACTTAAAAAGATAGCAAATAATTCAACCACGAAGGGTCAATCAGACGGGACGGTCTTGTAACATCTCGTCACCGATGGGATGTGTACAGTTCATTGCATTCGTATTTGTACATGTGCATGCATTATAGTATATTGTATAATTGGCCTTTGTACGTACACGCATGTATGACATATTTCCGATTTGATTTGGAAATTTATTTGGGTTAATTGATCTGTGAGAAATTTAATTGGTATAAGAAATGAGAAATTGGAGATTGTAAAATGAAATCTGGAAATGATTAGGGTAAGTATGATAATTAGGTCAAATTAGGTTCGAGAATTTGATTTGAGTTAGAAATGAGATTTGGGAAGTTGAATTGTGAAAATGGAGTATATCTAATGAGTTTTCTATTTTGTGGATTTATAGGAATTTTACGGAATTTTGAACAATAGGTCTTGATGGAAAATTTGATAAATGGTAGTTGATTGAATATCCGGTTCGAAATTGATTATCCTATGGCACGGACAGGTTAGAAATTTGATTTGAGGAATTATGGTTTAGCCATTAGAATTGGAAGAAATTAGAATTAGGAAGAAATTAGAATTTGAAATTGATTTGAGGTGGTTTGGATCGGATTTGGTGGTAAGCATTCTAGCCAAACAAGCCCTTGTCTTTTATATATATATATATATGCCCTACCTTTGAATTTCTTCTCCCCCGACATTTGCTTCTTCTTCTTCGTTCTCTTCTTCCTCTTCTTGACCAATTTCTCTTGGAGATTTGAGGTTCTTCATCAAGTAAGTTACTTCTAACTTGTTTTATATAGTTTGATTGGTTGATTTATAGAGTTTATTAGAAGATTAAACATGAAAATCTAAGGATTTGGGTTTAAGATTTCGAAGTTGGTTTTCGGTGGTTTTAAGGTTGAATTTTAGGAATTTGATTGTTTGATGAAATAGAAACTAAAGACTTGTTGTATGATATGTATGGATTTATTTAGGAGTGGTTTGTGAGAAGAAAATCTGGATTTGGGCTGAAATCATCGAAAATCTGGGTTTTAGGCGTGTCCGCAATTGCTTTCATTGCGACGTGTGCGACGTCTGAAGAACACCATGACGAGCGAAATTGCTTAAATGTGCATGACGTGGGCGACGTAAGAAGGCGCTGCGATGTGAGGAGGACAAGGCATCGTCATGACGAGCAGCGTCGTACGTCATGACGTGGGATGCCGATTCGCTTGGCGATTATTTACCGATAATGAAATTAGGGTTTTAATATTTGGGGTTTAGGCAATTGAGGATCTATTGGCTATGGATTAAATTCAATTTGGAGATTTTGAATTTGAAAATTAGAAATTTAGTTAGGAATTAAGGAGTTGAGATCGGAAATTGAATTAGGTCGGAAATGTCATAATTTGCATAGTATGTACATGATTTGATTCATATGCATAATTAAGCATCGGAATTGGTACCGATAATAATGTTATGTATATTTTGATTGATATAGCGACTCAGCGGATCGCCGATCGTCGACATAAGCGAGACTTCCGCGATAGCTTCGGAAGTTACGAGGTGAGTAACCTAGTTGGTTTCTCGATCTCTAATGTGCTATGTGCCTTGTATGTGAATTATTTGTGATTACGATTAAATGATTTGCATGAGATATATCGGTATAAATTGTGAAAGCATCTTAGGCATGATTAGAAATCGATGGCAGCAGTTGTGGTGGAGCACATTACGATCTCGAGTGGAGCTACAAGCTCATCAATTGTGATAAGTGAAAAGGGATTAGTGAATACCGGAGGGCTCTCCTATCCCTAGTGCTTGCGTGGTTGTAGTGTACACGCAGAGGGCTCTCTACCCCGAAAAGCGATTACGTGTGATGTGCCCGAAATGGGATAACTCGGCCTTGATCCACAACACTAATAATGAGCTGGAAATCATTGTGCATACGATGCGTGTTAAATGCTATGAATGTGCTATGGACTAACCGCCAATGTGTGATTTTGATGTTGTGAATTTCGAGTTATGATATGTGTTGCTTTATGCGCAATTTTGCGTAATGCATGAATTGGGTAAACCATCGATGATGGTTACTCATTGAGTTTCATAAACTCACCCAAATTGCGACTATTTTTCGGAGACGGTAGTGTGACTCTAGCTCCGGATTTTGAGACTTTTCTGCTTTGTGTGTCTTGGCAAGAGGAGCATGGCCCACTGGTCGGTCATTTGGGGATCCTTTGGGATATTTTGGGGATGACCTAGATAGGAGCTTCTTTGTTTATTTTAGACATATGTAGTTGTAAATTATGACGGATATTGTATTTAGGATTTATGAATGCAATGAGAAGTACTCTTTGGTTTTGAAATTTAGTGATTGTGATCTTCTTGCTTTGATTATATTGATGCCATGAGGTTTTAATAGAAGCGATTGTTTGGTAGTGCACCCTCATCGTAAGGTGTGTATCAGTGCGACCTACGGGCGTGTCGGTGTATGCTCTGATGAGGCGCTACATTGATAATATCGAGCATGGTTTGGCATCTTTGGGCATAATATGTTTTAGGCTTGAATTTCGTGAGGAAAGCAAGAAATTGATCGAATTGTGATTTTATTGTAGGTCATCCGTCTTTGGTGATCAAGTCGATCCTTTCGGTGACCAAGGATCGATGGGAGCTAGTAGAGAGTCCTCTGTGCCTATGTATGAGGAGACCTCCGATGGTTCCCATGAGGCGGGAGCGGAGGTATGATCGCTGCGTAAGTAGAAATTTGTCGATTTCTCTGACGATCTGAGACCTCTTGGTGAGGTTGGTTAGAGAGGACCGGCGGGTCTGGACGAGATGGATTGTGATCTTTGAGGAGAAGTTCGATTCTGTTGTCTCTTTGCTTGAGGTCCAGCGTGTCGATGGTGGAAGAGCTGTTAGGGAGTTCCACGGACCTTGTGTTTTGACTTGGGTGGATTTCACGAGAGCTTTCGAGATAATTATCGCCTAGGGTTTATATGGAGATGAAGATCACGGGAGTTTGGATTTGAGGCAGGGTCTATGGCGATGGCGATTATGAGGTCGGTTTAATGAGTTATCGGCATATCGTCTGCATTTTGATTTCTTGAGGCGGATCGGTCTTGGGAGATTTGAGGGAGGTGAATCTGGATATTCGTGCCGAGTTAGCCCGATCGGATATGGGCACCTTTGTGGGTGAGGTCATTGCGGTCGGGATCGGCGACTTTTGAGGCAGAGCGAGTTGAGGTTGGTCGGGGATCTCGGAGTAAGAGATCCAATGATAGCTGAGGTAGCTCGGGAGGAGCTTTAGCGAGCGTCGGCGGACTCAGTTTTTGGAGGTCAGGTAGTCTGGTTGGTTCGAGAGGCGATTTGGGCGATCGGGTAGCGATGGCGGTGGTGAGGCTCCGCCGACTTCCTCCTCTGTGTGAGTTTTGTGAGAGGAGGCGATGGGGAGTGTTGGAGGTTCACTGGAGCTTGTTTGAGATGTGGCTCGATGGAGCATCAGTTCGACATTGTCTAGAGATTGTGGGAGCTCGATCGCTTGAGTGGGGAGGTGGTAGTAGCGAATGTCTGTGAGCCGAGTAGTGGACTGGATTAGGCGAGGCGAGCTCGGAGTGGGCTGGAGATTCTTTTATGGGGTCGGAGAGTCGGGTAGTCGGTGCATGATCTCGGGCCGAGTCTACGCCATGACGAGGCGGAGGCCCGGGACTCTCAGATGTGGTTGCGAGTTTGTTTACGCTTTACGATTTTGAGGTGTATGCATTGATAGATCGAGGTCCGCGATTCATTTATTGCACCGTTTGTGGCATGTAGATTGCATGTGCATAGAGATGTTTGATATGGGTTGCGGTGAGTACACCTGGGTAGTACCCTTTGCTTTAGGCGAATCTGTGGGGATGCCCGATTCTAGTAGATTCGGTGATATTGAGTGCAGATTTGATTGTGTTGCCTCTTCGAGAGATTGAGGTGATTTGGGGATGGATTGGCTCACTGCCCATAGGGCGATTATAGATTGCTATACTAAGGAGGTTGTATTAGAGTCTCCTGGTCAGTCGAGGGCTATTTTTCGAGGTGTTAGTCAGGCAGTGCCAGCCAGGATGATTTTGTTTGTGAGTGCTTTGAGATTGATGCGAGGTGGCTGTGAGGCTTATTTGGCGCATGTGGTAGACTCTAGAGTGCGCAGAGGTTGCGGGATGTCCTGTGATCTGGGAGTTCCGGATGTGTTTCAGAGGAGTTCTGGGTTTGCTGCCGGATCGGAGGCGAGTTCGAGATTGACCTCGTTCAGTCTGCTCTATGTCGATACCTCCGTATAGGATGGCACCGGTGGGCGAGGGAGCTTAAAACTCGACTTAGGAGTTATTGGATAAGGGTTCATCGGTAGAGTGTGTCGTAGTGGGGAGCTCGGTATTGTTTAATGAAGAAGAAGGGCGGGACTATGAGGCTTTGCATCGATTATAAGCGACAATCGGGTTCTTGTCAAGAATAAGTACCTTACCTAGGATCGATGATCTCTTTGATCGATTCTTGAGGAGCTCGGTGTTTACCAAGTTGGATTTGAGGTGCAGTTACTATCGGTTGAGGATCGCGAGGCCGATGTGCCTAAGAGTGCTTTCGAGGGCGGTATGGACATTCTGAGTTTTAGTGATGCGTTCGGGTTGACTCAATGCCCGGCAGCCTTCGTGGCCTTGATGAATAGGGTCTTTCAGCCATACAGGATCGGTTTGTGATCGTATTCATTGATGATATCTTGGTATATTCGAGGTCTAGGCAGGGCATGCGAGCATCGAGAGTTGTCTTTGCAGATTATGAGAGGCAGCATCTGTATGCCAAATTCACTAAGTGTGAATTTTGGTTTGGATGAGGTAGTGTTTCTAGGCCACATTGTATGCGGTGAGGGTATCGGGTGGATCCTCACAAAATTGAGGCGTGAGGAGTTGGGAGATTAGAGGCGATATGCGAGTTGAGGAGTTTCCTCGGATTGGCGGGATATTCTGGAGGTTTGTCGAGGGTTTTCTCGTGATCTCCGCCCTTTGACAAGACTTCGAGGAAGAGTGTGGCCTTGGATGGGCGGATGAGTGTCGAGGAGTTTCGATGAGTTGATACATCGGTTGACTCTGGTGGCGGTGTTAGCCTTGCCATCTGGATCGGGAGGTTTGAGGTTTATAGTGATGCTTAGCAGCTAGGTTTAGGCGTGTCTTGATGCGACATGGGAGAGTCATAAGCGTATGCATCGAGGCGATTGAGAGCCCGTGAGGTAATTATCCGTGCATGACTTGGAATTAGCGGTTGTGGTGTTTGCTCTGAAGATCTGGAGACATTATTTGTATGGGGAGGCGTTCGGATCTTCACCGACCATAAACTTGAGGTACTTGTTGAGTCACGGAGCTGAATCGAAGCGAAGGAGATGGTTAGATTTGCCAGGATTCTTTGCCTATCAGTACCACCACAGGAAGGCCAATGTGGTGGTGATGCATTAGTAGGAGATCGCATGGTAGTGCGGCCATTCGAGTTTCGAGGTTGCCATGCTTAGTTCGATTGAGAGCACTTAATGTGCGAGATAGATTTAGTCGGGATGGAGTTACGATTGCGACTCGAGGTGAGGCCGATGTGCGTGAGCGGATTAGGAGAGTGCGAGGATCGGGATCTAGTATTGGTTAGATTGATTTGAGTCGGATCGGGATGGCGATCGAGTTTGGTGAGGATGACACTTTGTGGATGGGCCGAGGTTGTGTGTTCTGATGTAGATGATCGAGGCGTGAGATTTTGGAGGAGGCTCATTTGGCGCTTATGCCATGCATCCGAGTCACCAAGATGTATCGTACTCTTAAGTTGCATTTTGGTGGCGAGCATGAAGAGGCATGTGGCGGAGTATGTTTCTCGGTGTTTGGCGTGCCCGGCGAGTTAAGGTGAGCACGGGCCCCGATTAGGAGACTGCATTCGTTGCCCATTCAGTGGAAATGGGAGCGTATTCGATGGATTTTATCGTGGGGTTGCCGGACGCCGAGACAGAGTGATGCTATACGGGTCATAGTGGACCGATTATTAAATCGGCTCACTTCTGCCCGATGAGGAAGCAATACCCTCGATCGGTTGGCCCGAAGTATGTGGCGAGATAGTTCGATTGCATGGGGTCCCGATTTGATAGTGTCGGATAGGGATCGGGTTTACTTAGATTACGGAGGAGTCTGCGATCGACTATGGGTGCAAGATTGAACTTGATCAGCGTTTCATCCTCGAACGGATGGGCGAGTGAGAGGACTATTCAGATTGTTGAGGATATGTTGAGAGCTTGTGTGTTGGAGTTAGGGTGTATGGGATCGATTTGCCTCTGGTAGAGTTTGCATACAATAATCGATGCGAGTAGCATTGGTATGGCACCTTACGAGGCATTATATGGACGTCGTGTAGATCCCTCTTTCTTTGGGATGAAGAGGGTATGAGGATGTTAGAGGTCCGGTGATCCGGGACACGATTGATAAAGTCGGTGATTGGAGTTGCATTAAAGCGGCTCGAGGCGAGCGAAGAGTTATGTGGATCGGCGTTGGCGAGAGATGGAGTATCTTTGTGGGAGATAGAGTGTTCCTTAGAGTGTCTCCGTGGAGAGGAGTTCTCGATTTGGCCATAAGGGCAAGTTGAGTCCTCGGTATATCGGTCCGTATGAGATTACTGAGAGGATAGGACCGTTGGCCTCTGAGTTGGCGTTGTCGAGTGAGATGTCTCGGTTGCGTGATGTGTTCCATGTGAGCATGCTCGGAGATATCGATCGGACCGACTCATGTGATTCCGGCTCGGAGATAGAGATTGCGGTGACTTGAGTTATATTGAGGGCCGGTGCGGATTATTGGATCACGGTCAGCGGTTGAGGTCCGGGTTATTCCATTGGTGAAAGTCCTTTGGAAGAACCATTCATCAGGAGGCGACTTGGAGGCGAGGAGCACATGAGGAGGCGATACCCTCATCTGTTTGATCGGTCGAGTAAGAAAATTTGGGATGAAATTTTTATTAGGAGGAGAATTGTAACATCCGTCACCGATGGGATGTGTCGATTCATTACATTAAATGTTGTACATGTGCATGCATTATAGTATATTGTATAATTAGCCTTTATGTATTACACGCATGTATGACATATTTCCGATTTGATTTGGAAATTTATTTGGGTTAATTGATCTGTGAGAAATTTAATTGGTATAAGAAATGAGAAATTGGAGATTGTAAAATGAAATGCGGAAATGATTAGGGCAAGTATGATAATTAGGTCAAATTAGGTTAGAGAATTTGATTTGAGTTAGAAATGAGATTTGGGAAGTTGAATTGTGAAATTGGAGTATATGCTAATGAGTTTTCTATTTTGTGGATTTATAGGAATTTTTCTGAAATTTTGAACAATAGGCGATTTGGAAAATTTGATAAATGGTAGTTGATTGAATATCCGGTTCGAAATTGATTATCCTATGGCACAGACAGGTTAGAAATTTGATTTGAGGAATTATGGTTTAGCCATTAGAATTGGAAGAAATTAGAATTTGAAATTGATTTGAGGTGGTTTGGATCCGGATGGTGGTAAGCATTCTAGCCAAACAAGCCCTTGTCTTTATATATATATATATATATGCCCTACCTTTGAATTTCTTCTCCCATGACATTTGCTTCTTCTTCTTCGTTCTCTTCTTCCTCTTCTTGACCAATTTCTCTTGGAGATTTGAGGTTCTTCATCAGTAAGTTACTTAACTTGTTTTATATAGTTTGATTGGTTGATTTATAGAGTTTATTAGAGGATTAAACATGAAAATCTAAGGATTTGGGTTTAAGATTTCAAAGTTGGTTTCGGTAGTTTTAGGGTTGAATTTTAGGAATTTGATTGTTTGATGAAATAGAAACTAAAGACTTGTTGTATGATATGTATGGATTTATTTAGGAGTGGTTTGTGAGAAGAAAATCTGGATTTGGGCTGAAATCATCGAAAATCTGGGTTTTAAGGCGTGTCTACAATTGCTCATTGCGACGTCTTGTGACGTCTGAAGAACACGCCATGACGAACAGAATTGCTTCATCTTGTGACGTGAAATTTGAAGCCTTGGCTTGGCGAGGAGAACAAGGCATACGTTACTGACGAGCGCGCGTCGTCGTCGCGACGTGGGATGCCCGATTCGCCATGGCGATTATTTCGCCGATAATGAAATTAGGGTTTTAATATTTGGGGTTTAGGCAATTGAGGATCTATTGGCTATGGATTAAATTCAATTTGGAGATTTTGAATTTGGAAATTAGAAATTTAGTTAGGAATTAAAGATTGAGATCGGAAATTGAATTAGGTCGAAAATGTCATAATTTGCATAGTATGTACATGATTTGATTCATATGCATAATTAAGCATCGAATTGGTACCGATAATAATGTTATGTATATTTTGATTGATATAGCGGCTCAGCGGATCGCCGATCGTCGACATAGGCGAGACTTCCGCGATAGCTTCGGAAGTTACGAGGTGAGTAACCTAGTTGGTTTCTCGATCTCTAATGTGCTATGTGCCTTGTATGTGAATTATTTGTGATTATGATTAAATGATTTGCATGAGATATATCGGTATAAATTGTGAAAGCATCTTTAGGCATGATTAGAAATCGATGGCAGCGGTTGTGGTGGAGCACATTACGATCGAGTGGAGCTACAAGCTCATCAATTGTGATAAGTGAAAAGGATTAGTGAATACCGGTGGGCTCTCCTATCCCTAGTGGCGCGTGGTACATGTAGTGTATCTGTGAGGGCTCTCTCCCCCCCAGCGATTATGTGTTATGTGCCCGAAATGGGATAACTCGGCCTTGATCCAACACTAATAATGAATGGAAATCATTGTGCATACGATGCGTGTTCATGCTATGAATGTGCTATGGACTAGCCGCCAATGTGTGATTTTGATGTTGTGAATTTACGAGTTATGATATGTGTTGCTTTATGCAATTTTGCGTAATGCATGAATTGGGTAAACCATCGATGATGGTTACTCATTGAGTTTCATAAACTCACCCAAATTGCGACTATTTTTCGAGACAGTGGTAGTGTGACTCTAGCTCGGATTTTGAGACTTTTCTGCTTTGTGTGCGGCAAGAGGAGCATGGCCCATGTGGTCGGTCATTTGGGGATCCTTTGGGATATTTTAGGGATGACCTAGATAGAGCTTCTTGTTTATTTTAGACATATGTAGTTGTAAATTATGACCAGATATTGTATTTAGGATTTATGAATGCAATGAGAAGTACTCTTTGGTTTTGAAATTTAGTGATTGTGATCTTACTGCTTTGATTATATTGATGCCATGAGGTTTTAATAGAAGCGATTGTTTGGTAGTGCACCCTCATCGTAAGGTGTGTATCGGTACGACCTATTGTTTTCTATAAATTTTCAAAGGATTGAATTTAAATTCATAAAAACAAGTCTTGTCATTATCAATGTTACAATTCAATATATGTATACATGTTTATAAATATTAATATGTAATATATTACATTAAAAATTATGATATATTTGATTTAAGTATAGGTCATTATAGATGGAAATGGAAATACAAAAGTATTACTAGTGAGGGATAGCTCGATTACATTTCCTCTTTGGAAAACTGAAGGGGTTAATTATTTCGCAAACTTTTCGCAAATTTCTTTGGCGTCAATAAAATAAAAACAAGTAAAACTGAAATAATAAAAACACAAAAAATTTGATAACGCAGTTCGGCACACTTTGTCTACATCTGCGAGGCCCTCACCCAGCTTAATCACTTTCACCGAAATACAATAGTTTTACCCTAGGCTTTATTGAGCCGACACCGCTCAACCCTTGACACTATCTCTCAACCTCACTTCTCGTGAAAGACTTTTACACCCAATAGTACGACCGCCTCGTACTAACCTCAACAGAGGATTTTTCTCAATCAACGCAATAGTATGACCGCATCGTACTAACCTCAACAGAGAATTTTCTCAACAATATTTGATGATAAAAATAAGAAATAAACAACTGAAGTGATCAATCAACTAAGAACAAAATAATAATACACTTAAGAAAAAAAGACAACTTCCCGAAAGGTTAAGCTTCACTGAAATAAATCTGAAAGTCATCGCAACACTAATAAGGTGGCTCACGTAAACACCAACACAAAGCCACAAAATCCTAAAAGACCAAGTATATGGTATTTTCAATCCACAAAATCTAACTCACATCCGATTCGTCTCTTTCCTCTTGCCACTGAAACCTTATATATGCAACCCACCAAATCACTACACCGTGATTATCAATTCGTCATAACTTATATGACACACTCACGTTGTTTAAGCACAGCACACTCTCATCCTATGCCACCGTACACTCACGTTAATGCGTACCAATGAACAATTAAAGCGTACCCTCTCCAACGTTTTATCCCTTACACACAATATATACTTCAGCTATGTTTTTTCTATAACTCTATTTAACGCACAAGCCCCACTGCTCCGTAAGTCATATAAATGATGCGTTATTCATCTTTAAACAACATATCTTGCAATGACCTTTATATGCATAGAATCGTGACCTCGCTTAATCGATGCTTGCGCTTTTTTACGGGTTTTTCCAAATGACCTCTTTTTGATAAATTTCAATTAAAACTCAATCTCTATCTGGATAGACTTTAATTAAAATACAATCTCTACATCTATTGCATTTTTATGTGTATAATTTAAACTTCTATTAAAACAGAATCTCCATCCACCTTATACGATAATTTTAATTTTCTCATATTTCTAATTTAAAATGCTAAAATTACACAATGAATATATATTCTAACACTCCTCTAAATGGAGTATTCAACTTGGAGTTTTTTGTTTTTTGGTGAGGAGGGGAAGAGTTGGGATAGTTGGGAAAGACTAGTTCCTCAGAAAAGCAATAGAATGACAGTCGCCGTCAAGATATAGATGAAGCCCAGGAGGTGGAGTCAACTAATAAGACAACATAGGTACCTGTGACGATCCAATCTTCGCAAGGAAGTCCGCACAATGATTACCTTCGCAAAAACATGAAGAAGGGAGCAACGCCACTGTTCAGGTTCTCAAGACACTTGCTTTAATGGCGGAACTATAACCATTCTAGTCATCATAGTACTTTTCTAATTAATAGAATTGTTTCTAATTACTTAAATTTTAAGTTAAAATATTTTTTAAAATTTTAAATTAAATTAATGGCCTAATTTGAAATTCAATTTTTTAAATAAAAAGATAAAAATATTCGAACCTAAAATAATTTTTAACCCTTAAATTTTACTCTATTGTTAACAATTCCCTAATCGAGAAGGGCCAATTGATTTATTGGTTGTGTAACGTTGATATTTATTTAATTAAAGACATTATGAAAACTTCCTCTTAGATATAATCATAAGAACACGTTCTCATTTATGTGGTTATGGTCTTTATTTATGTGCGTTCTAACCTCGATCACCATTTGGTAGCAGTCCATCCGGTTTAAGTACATGATACTGACGATTCAAAACTAAATAGCTAGAGGCGGGATTGTAAAAGTAAGGGATGTCTACCAAAAGGTTAACACGACTGCAGATTGGCTAGTCAATTATACCATTTCTCTTAAATTTGACATTCACAAATTTTAGAATCTGCTTGTAGATTGCGTATCTATCTTACTAGAGGATATTTCAAGGGCATCATTTCTCCAACTAATTATTTACGGTTAATGTATTCTCCTGTTCGGATGAAAAAAAAAGAAGAGAGAGCATCTAATAAAAAGTCGTTGACATTGGACTAACGATAATTGGATATTCGATCCCGGAAAAAACTGAATATTTTTTCCCTATCCTTGTTTATAATCGTTTTATTTGGGTTTGTTTAAATTTAAATTTAAATTTTTATTTTAAAATTAATTTAATTTATTAATTTTAAACAATACTCAGCTAATTTATTATACTTAATATGACTTTAAATTTGTTAAGTTCAAATTTAAGTTTAATCGAATCATATTTAATTTATTTAATTTGTTTAGAGTATTTATTTTAAAATATTAAATTATAAAATATTAGTCAATTTTTTAAAATTATTAGCCAAATTAAAAAGAAAGTGTGCCCTCTTTTACACTCAATTTACGTTTTTTTGGGTCTATTTTGAAGACTTAGCTACGATGCAGTTATTAAATGTCACTCTTAACATCAGGGACCACTATAAATTAAAAAGAAAAATAAGAAGCCTAATATCAAAAGATTAAAAATCAAAACACTATGGACTACATAATGTATATGTTTAATAAAAGGATAATGATTAAAAAAGTTTAATTGTTATTAAATTATTATAAAATTAACTAAAATTTTATTAAAATAATTGAAGAAGATTATTGTTATCTATAAAAAAATTTAAATTTAATTTAAAAATTAATTAGTTTATTTTAATTTATAAATTTTAATTAGTTTATAAAATTAATTAATTAATTAATTTTTTACATAAAATTATTAAATTAATTGAAATTCAACTATTAAAATTAAAAATTTTCAACCGGCTAATATTTTACGCGAGTCAATGAAATAGAACTTCTTTTGAGGGGCTCAAACCAACAAGTCGTCGAAGACTTGGAAAGGAGAGGCTGCTAATCGAACAAAGGACGATCATCGATCGACACAATTTCTTACCTCATCCATTAAATGTCTATATCCTTCATATTCATATATGCCCCACCCCAACCCTCTGAAAGTTACACACTAAACTCGTCTCGTGTTATCATTCTTAAGGTTTTTGTTTGTTTGTTCCTGATTAATATCTCGTTAAGGTTCTCTCACCCTTACTTAACGCAAAGGAAGACAACGAACCAAGTGTAATTGAATCCATCATAGGCTCTTCCTAATTCTGCCCTAATATATAACTCAATTTTATCAATCAGATAGTAGACGAGAGATCAGTCTCTAAATTTGAATATAACTCAAATTTTGATTAAATCGAATTTAGTCTTGTTAAGTTTAAGATAGATTAATTTCAACTAAATTTTAATTCTGAGTTTCTAAATTTACATCTAATTTAAAATTTGAATTGGATTCGATTTTATTAAATATAGGATAAATCGAATTAAACGCGATTATTTACAATTATATATATATATATATATATGTTTATAAATATTAATACGTAATATATTATATTAAAAATTATGATATATTTGATAAATTATTGAAAAGGTAAGTATAGGTCATTATTGATGGAAATGGAAATACAAAAGTATTATTAGTGAGGGATAGCTCGATTACATTTCCTCCTCTAAAGGGAGTATTCAACTTGGAGCTTTATGATTAACTATACGAACTAGTTCCAGGTTCTCAGACACTTGCTTTAATGGCGGTACTATAACCATTCTGGTCATCATAGTACTTTGACCAAAGCATAACACCTCCATACTTGGCTGACCTCTTTATCACCGGCAAGATTTGAGAAGTCAATATAATGATAGCAGTAATTTTATATATTTCTCACACCGTATCACTGTACAAAGGGGGGTTATATACAAGAGAATGAATGATGATACAGTTGTAACAAATATCTATGGTTACAACAGAAATAACAACATCACGAGAAAGAGAGGGCTTCTAGAATGTGCGCAGCTGGTTATGGTTGATGGGCCTGGTGAGTGAGGCAGTGCTGTGGGCTTGATTAGCTATTAGGCCCCCGCAAGATGAAGGTACCCTCAAGGACATTCATCTTGGCGAAAAACTCGAGGGTTAAATGCAGGAAGCGGCTTGGTGAGAACGTCGGCGATCTGGTTGTGTGTGGAGATATGAGTGACTTGCAGTCGCCGTTGTTGAACGAGTTCACGGACAAAGTGGTAGTCCAGCGCAATGTGTTTCATGCGTGAGTGAAACACCGGGTTGGAGCAGACATAGGTGGCGCCGAGATTGTCACAGAAGAGCTGCGGAGGAGAGGGCACTGGAACAGTCAACTCCTGGAGAAGATTAAGGAGCCAGAGGACCTTAGAAGCAGTATTAGCAACCGATCGGTACTCAGCCTCTGTGGAAGACCTGGCGACAGAGCGTTGGCGTTTGGATTGCCAGGAAATTGGATTGTCACCCAAGTAAATAACATGGGCCGAAGTGGAGGTCCGATCATCGACATTACCCGCCCAGTCAGCATCACTGAAGGCACAGAGGGACAGGGACGAAGAACGACGGAGGAGCAGGCCATGAGTGACAGTGTGTTTGAGATACCGCAAAGTGCGTTTTAAATGCCGAAGGTGACCTTCGGTAGGTTTATGCATAAATTGGGATAGTTTACTAACCGCGAACGCAATGTCTGGACGAGTGATGGTTAAATCTGCGAGCACCCAAAATTTGTTTGAGCAGTGGAGTCACGAGGCCGTTCCATCATCGAGGCGGAGGGCGGTGGTGGCGGTGGGGTGAAAGATGGTTTTACACCGCCATGTCAAAGCAGTGAGGAGATCACGGACGTCTTGGTGTTGGCATAGAAAAAGACCCTCGGGAGTTGGTATGAATTCAATGCCAAGAAAGAGGTCGGAGTGCCAGGTTTTCAGAGAGAAGTGATGAGACAAGTCAGCAATAATCTTATTAACAATGAGGGAGAGTTGCCGGTGAGGAGGAGATCATCCACATGACCGAGAAAGTAGATAGTAATGTCATCGTGCGGAAGATGAAAAGGAGGAGTCGGACTTGCTCATGGTGAAGCCAAGGTCAAGACATAGGATTGCGATTCAGTACCAAGCAGTGGGGCAGCGAAGACCATAAATAGCCTTATGCGGTTTGCGGACATGCGATGGAAAGTGGGGATGAACAAACCCGGAGGTCGCTTCATGTACGGTTTACATCGAGTCCCTTGGAGGAATGCGTTGTTGACATCAAGGTGATGTAATGCCCAACGATTAGCTAAGGCAATAGTGAGAACAGTCTTGAGTGTCGGATGTTTGATGACCGACGCAAATGTCTCATGAAAATCAATGCCAGGATTTTGATGAAAACCCTTAGCTACCAACCGTGCTTTGTACCTAGAAACAGAACCATTGGGATTACGTTTAGTACGAAAAATCCATTTGCAACCTACCACATTCGGCGCAACAGAGGCAGGGACTAAGGACCAAGTGCGATTATCCAGAAGAGCATTGAATTCGTCAATCGCTGCTTGTCGCCAGTGTTGATGTTTGTTTGCCTCAGAGATGCATGATGGTTCAAACAGATCAGGAAGGGGGTGTTTAGTGGTCGTGTAAATCTTAGGTTTGTGGATGTTGTTTTTAGAGCGGGTAAGCATCGGATGCGTATTTGTGATAGGAGCTGGTGGAGGAGGGGACTGTGTTGATGGTAGGGTAGGTTCAGAATCGTCGGAAGGCGACCTCTGGAGGGGTGCCTTGATGACCATCGGAGGAGGAGGAGAAGGAGAGGTAACTAGATGCTGGGAAGAGGAGGTGTCCGAATGGAGAGCAGGGGTTGAAAGTGGAGTAGTAAAGTTAGTGGTTAGACGAAGGAATGTGGGTGTAAGAGCAGAGTGGGGAACGGTAGGATCAGGGGACTCGGTTTGGATGGGTTGTGGGGACAGGGACCGATAGGGAAATTTATCCTCGACAAAGGTAACATGGCGGGAGACATAGACTCGGTTTGTGGACGGATCAAGACAGTAGTAGGCAAATTGAGACAGAGAGTAGCCGACAAAAATACAAGGGGTAGAACGGCGGTCAAGCTTGTGGGAGGCGTATGATCTGAGCCATGGAAAACAAAGACAGCCGAATGAATGAAGATGATGGTAAGATGGGGCCTGGTGGAAGAGTATCTCGAACGGAGATTTCATGCGAAGGGACTGGGACGGTAGACGATTAATTAGGTAAACAGCAGTTGTGACAGCAAAAGACCAGAGCTGGGGAGGAAGATGAGCATGGTAAAGAAGTGTGCGAGCTGTTTCGACAATATGCCGATGTTTGCGCTCAGATATCCCATTGAGTTCGGGAGTATGAGGTGGGGTCGTGAAGTGAGAGATGCCATTGGAAGATAAGAAGGATTTAAGCTTTTGAAATTCACCACCATTGTCGGTATATAAGGAAGTGATTTTGTGAGTAAAGTAATTCTCAACCATGGATTTAAATTGAATAAAAACATTGTAGACATCAGATTTTTTCTTTAGTGTGTAAAGCCAAGTAAAACGGGAAAAGTGATCGACAAATATAACGTAGTAACGACTCCTATCTAAAGCATCCACAGGAGCTGGCCCCCAGACATCACTGTAGATAATTTGTAGAGGTCTTGTACTGGTGAGATGCGAGTTGGAGAAAGGAAGCTTGTGGCTCTTAGAACATTGACACGACACACAGGCCTGAGAAAGAGAAGCAGATGAGAGATGAAGTTTGGACAACAGATGACGCATAACTTGTGTGGATGGATGGCCAAAGACATGATGGAGGATATCTGAACTGGAAGAAATGCTGGCATGGAGAGCTGTCGGTGGTGAGTGGGGAAGGGATAGTTCATAGAGGTCATTGCGGCACAATCCCTGAAGAAGAGGCTGTCGCGTCCGAAGATCCTTCACCTGAAATTTGTCAGAAAAGAATTCAACAGAAAAGTTATTAGCGGCGCAGAATTTCTTCACCGAAAGTAAGTTTCTAGCAATATTAGGAACACAGAGGACATCATTGAGGTAGTAGGAGCGAGGTTGGGAAGAGGTAACAATATTACCAGTATGACTTATATGCTGAGACGAGCCATCCCCAATCTGGAGTTGCTCGCAGCCATCATAAGGAGAGCATAGAGTCATATTGCGAAGATCATTAGTGACATGATGGGAAGCGCCGGAGTCCAGCAGCCAGTTTGTGTCTGGAGACGGAGGGTCGGTAGTGACATGATGAGCCGATGCCATAGCACGTTTGAGTTTTCGACATGTTTTGGCCGTGTGACCGGGGATGTCACAGAACTGACAGAGGAGCGTACCTGTAGAGTGTGGGCGTTGGTTCCATCGTCTAGGTTGTATCGGATTACGGTTCTGCTGATACTGAGTAGGAGGTCGACTTTGTTGGTGCTGTGGTGGGTTAGTGAAACGCGAGCCAGACAGTGATCCTCGATGAGCCTTGCTCGGTGGAGGGATGCGGTTGACGGCATTGACAGAGGGAATAACAGTATGGTGTTGTCGTGCTAAATAAGCCTCATGATCCACCAACTTGTCATATAGATCCGCAAATGAGATTGGAGTGTCCCGGGTACGAAGTGCTGCACATAGTTCTCGATAGTCATGACCTAGTCCATTCATTGTATGAATTATGAGGTCAGTGTCATCAACAGGGCTGTTGATGATAGCTAGTTCATCAGTAATTGCTTTGATTTGTTGCAGGTAATCACACATCTGCATATCTCCTTTTGTGAAGTTAATGAGCCGCTCTTTAAGCGACATTACTCTGGTGCGAGAGGTGTTGGCGTAAGCTTTGGTGAGGAGGTCCCACGCATCTTTTGATGTTTTGACAGACCCAAGTATTCCGTGAAGTGTCTCATGAACAGAGGCCATAAGATGGGCAAGTATTAGTTTGTCTTGCCTGATCCATGTGATGTGTCAAACTCGATGATATGAGTTAGTTAAGATTCCGTAGATGCCAAGCGGAAAAGCAATCGAGGAGCGGACATAAAATGCAGGGATGAATTAGGTTGATGCAAGCGGTATTCAAAATCTGGGTCAAATCCGCCAAGCCGATCTAGGAAATTTTAAAAATTAGGGGTTTTTGCAAAATTTTCAAACTTTTAAATTTTCCTCCTCTCTCTACCTCTCCTTCCCCTTTTTTTTAGTTTTAAAATAATAATAAATATTTTATTACTAATAATAATTATAAATTAAATAAAACTTTAAAGTAAATTATTTTAGTTTTATTACCAATAAATTATTTTATTTTTATTACTAATAAATTATTTTTTAAATTTATTTTAACATTTTATATAATATTTATTAATAAATACTAATAAATTAGTTTATAAATAATAATTTTAAAATTATTACTTATAAACTAATATTTATTTATATATTTTCAATTATTAAATTAAAATTTATATATTTTGAAATTAATTATATTTATTAATAATTATTAAATAATCTACAATATGACAATGGACTATTTTATAATTTAAAAAAATAGAGACAATTTTATAAATTTAAAAATATTTTTGTATTATTGTAATATTTTAAATACTTTGTATTATTCTTAATTTTATAATTGTATGATGATAATTGTTTTTATTTATATTAATTGTGGTTATTATTTATATGTAAAATATTTAAAATTATTGTTATTTCATAATAATTGTCATTATTATTTATTATTAAGATTTTGAAAGCATGATTGATGTAAGCGATAAACTAGTAAAATATCTGATCTGTTGTATAATATAACAATATGGACTATTTTGCAATTCTTAAAAATTTTAAGGACTATTTCATAAATTTAAAAAATTTCCCGAAACGGTATCCGGTACCAGCAGTGCATCTAGAATGCGATTCGTTCGAGCTCAATCCGATGCAAGACGATGCAGTATTCATAACATTATTAGTCCATTTGCGGTTGGTGGTGGGCAGACTTTGGTTCCATCGACATAGCCAGTGAGGCCATAGCCGATGTGGATTGCTTCAACTTGGATATGCCAAGCCGGAAAGTTGGTTCCTGTTAATCTTGGCATAACAGGTGAGGGTAGTATGATAACTACTTCTTCTCCATCTCCAATGTGTAGTGTTGTTGCGTTTGAGGCAGTGGACATTGTTGCAGCTACTGGTTGGATCGTAGACGTTAAGTCGTATACTGCTCTGATACCATATAATGATAGCAGTAATTTTATATATTTCTCACACCGTATCCTTTGTACAAAGGGGTTATATCTACAAGAGAATGAATGATGATCTGATTGTAACAAATATCTATGGTTACAACGAAATATAACAACATCATGAGGAAGGCGGGCTTCAGAATGTCTTGTTGGTTATGGTTGATGGGCACAGTGAGTGAGGCGGTCTTTGTGGGCTTGATTAGCTATTAGTCAACACGTTCGGTGGGATATAACCGCTTAGGCTGCTGAGGAGACGCCGGTAACCCAAAATATCTTCCTTGCATTCAACGAACTAGTCCACCGGTTCCATGAGCTTATGATGTTATTAACATTGCGGATGAGTATTGACATGGAGGTTGTTATAGGCGAACCCATACATTGTCAAGCAGACTGTGTTCAAAGCAGCCCCATGAACCTATCGGGATACGGACATCGAGGAGGCTGCATCGGATAGACTTTCCTTCCTCGTCCCTTATAAGAGACAAGAAAGCAGGCAAGATCGTCATATCTTGACCGACCCTTGCTCGATATCAAAATCTATACCATCTAACACAGACTACCTAAAGGGCGAGATGAAGATTGTCCACCTAAGAAGTTGTTCCATAAGTAATCAGCAACTTTTGGCATCATCTCTTGAAGCCAACCCGTAGTTTCCGTTGCCGCCGCCGAGGGAGAGCATGACCTTAATATGGAAAAGGTAATGGAGAATAATTCTGTATGTCTTTCAAGCAATTACAGCCTACATCTTTATACTAATTGTGATACAACACGATCCTATTTTATAGCCTAAACCTAAGATAATAAATTACAAATAAGTAAATAAATCATTTACAAAATCATCAAAGTTGACAATGACTTTTCCCTCCTTTGATTGCTCACGTCAACACTCCCCTCAAGTTGGTGAATATATGTCAATCATTCCCGACTTGTTAAGTGAGCTTTGAAAATCTTTCTTTGGATACCGCCTTTGTTAGAACATCGCTAGTTGATCTTTTGATGTGACAAGCGGAAGACTAATTGTACCTTTGTCAAGATGGTCCTTGATGAAGTGCCGATCGACTTCCACATGTTTGGTTACATCATGTTGAGCAGGATTATTTGCAATTGCTATGGCTGCCTTGTTATCACATAATAACTTCATAGGTTTTGGCGGACATATACCAAGATCATGTAAAATACGTTTTATCCATAGCAATTCCACAGATACCTTGTGCCATTCCACGAAATTCGCCTCGCACTTGATCTTGCTCTGACCTTTTGCTTTTACTTAGCCATGTAACCAAGTTACTTCCAACAAACATAAAATACCACGATGTAGACTTTCGATCGGTTTGACTTCCAGCCCAATCGCATCATATATCCCTTGATTTCTTGATCTCCATTTTAGCAAAAATAATCCCTTTCTGGAGAAGATTTTAGGTATCGCGAATCCGTAAATGACCTCCATATGATCTTTACTTGGTGCATGCATGAATTGACTTACAATACTTACCATCATGATGTCGGGACGCGTATGCGATAAGTATATTAGCCTCAACTAATCTTTGATACCTCTCCTTGTTGGTTGGAATTTGGTCTTGTTGAATGGCTAACTTGTGATTCATCTCAATGGGAGTTTCAACGGGTTTCTGATTAAGCATCCCGTTTCTACTAGTAAATCTAGCACATACTTTATTTGGCAAAGAGATATTCCATTGATCGATCTTGTAACTTGAATGCCTAAGAAATATTTCAAGTGTCCAAGATCTTTAAGTTCAAACTCAGTCATGAGGCTTTCTTGGAGGTAGCTATCTCATTTAAGTCATTTCTGTAACAACCATATCGTCAACATACCAATAAGAAGCGATTACCTTTTTAACTCTTGTTTGACAAAGAGTATGATCAGCATCACTTTGTTTATACCCAATCTTCTTCATGAAAGTTGAGAGCCTTCAAACCATGCTCGAGGGATTGCTTCAATCCGTATAAGGCCCTTTTAGTTTGCATACTTTGCCATCACGGTTTATGCGGAGGAGGATCCATGTATACTTCTTCTTCCAAAGTTCCATTAAGAAATGCATTTTTAACATCAAATTGTCGCAGCGGCCAATCTTGATTTGCTGCTATGGAAATAAGAACTCGTATGGTATTTATTTTTGCTACAGGAGCAAATGTATCCTCATAATCAATTCCATACTTCTGTGTGTACCCTTTAGCAACAAGTCTTGCCTTGTAGCGATCTATGTTTCCATTTGGATTGAGTTTGACTGTAAAAATCCACCTGCACCCTACTGTTTTCTTCCCTAAGGGTAGCGATACAAGTTCCCATGTGTGATTTTTCTGTAAGGCTTCCATTTCATCATTCATAGCTTTCTTCCATTTTGAATCCCCGATGCTTCTGCACATTTCTTGGAATAGATCTGAGGAGATAATTGATTCTGATGAAGTGCATGAGACTTTGACAAGCGATGGGAGGATGTATAATTGTTAATGGGATATTTAGTCTTAGCTTTAAAATCAGGATCATATTGAATTTTTGGAATTCCTCTGTTTATCCTAATCGGATATCTTGGTTCGACTTTAAGAGAGTTGAATCATGTATTAAAGGAGATGAAGGTAGTAATGTTACACGAGGAGACACATTGAATTTCTATAGCCGTTGGTGTGACTTGGGAAATTGTACTATCTTGATTCTCATGAGTGCCATCAACACTCTCGGGAGGTACAAAGCCGAGGATGTGTGTCGATATTTGAAAGTTCAACATCGGTTGTATATCAATTTTTCTTGTTCCTGAAAAAATTCATGAGTGTTGTCTTCTAAATTAAGTGTTGTCTCCCCCTGAAGAGAGCACTCATGACCACCAAAAAAAGGGATATCTTCATGGAATGTAACTTCTCGGGTCACATACATTTTGTTTTCATTAGGATCATAACACCGATATCCTTTTTTGAAATCTGCGTATCCAACAAATATGCAACGGACAGCTTGTGGATCTAGTTTACCTGTAACCCGGTGTACATATGCAGTACAACCAAACACACGTGGTTCAAGATTCGGACCAATTGGTGTGGAGACAAGTTCGTGGAGTTTTTGATGTGGTGTTTTGAAATCAATGACTCGTGATGGCGTCCGATTAATAAGATATCTTTGCGGAGCGAACACGACTTCACCCAATACTCCGAGGCACTTTCATTCCAAATAAGGAAGCTCGAACAACCTCGAGAATTTGACGATTCTTTCGTTACGCCAAACCGTTTTGTTGCGGTGTACCGATACATGAAGTTTGGTGTCGAATACCATTTTCTCGACAAAAATCTCCATGTTAGAATTTATATACTCCCACCATTGTCGATTGAAGAACTTTAATTGGCATTGATCTTGAAAAGTCACCATTCGATATAGATCTGAAAATAGAACAAACATCGCCCTTGTTTTGCGGAAGAGAAATCCAAATCATTCAGTACACTCATCAATAAATGTCACAAAATAACGAGCACCAGATAATGTAGGGATTTTAGCAGGTCCCCAAACATCAGAGTGGATAGTCATAAAAGGTGTAGTACTCTTATTATAACTAGGTAGATAGGAAATCCGATGGCTCTTTGCCATCTCACAAATGTCACAATTAAACTTAGAATTTGTATGTAAAAATAAACTTGGTTTCAATTTGCGAAGATAATTAAACGATAGATGACCAAGGCGACGATGCCATAACCACACCATATCCTTGTTTCCTTGACCCCCTCTAGTATTATTTGCTTGACCCTGTATTTGATTGTTTGAAGTGACCAAGTCAAGATAGTACAAATTTCCTTGTCTAATACCATAGCCAAGAGTCCGTTGTGTTGCAATATCCTGAAAAACACATTTATCAGGCCAAAAAATTGCAATACAATTCAAAGCTTTTGTGATTTTGCTAACAGATAAAAGGTTGGAAGAAAGGGAAGGAACTACTAGCACAGTATCAAGATTAATGGAATTTGACATATGTACTGATCCTTCGCCAATAATAGGTGCAACTCCTCCATTAGCAGTGATAATATGAGGTTGAGTTGAAGAACGAATAGATGAAAGATGGGTAGAATCGTTTGTCATATGGTCTGTAGCACCTGTATCAATAATCCATGCATCATTCATAGCAAGATAAGTGTTGGACAGACCTGGGTTATCAGCCTTGGTAACATGTGATGCAACTATATTTGACGTAGATGCAGCCATTTCCTCATCTGTTGTGGTAGTAACAGCAGCTTGTCCAATTTTCTTTCGGGGTTTCTTTGTAAAATCCCACCATTCTGGATACCTAATAATTTCATAGCAACGTTGTTTGGAATGTCCCTCCTCACTACAATGAGTGCAACTATAGTTATTTCCTTTAGCGCCAGATTTTTTTCCTTTAGTAATTTGTTGGGAATTTGTAGAGCGTATGCGGGTAGTCAAGTGAACCATACTGTCCGACTGAACCTTAGGTTCCTCCATAGTTTGCCTTTGATTGTGATCTTTGCGAACATATGCATAACATGACTCAAGATCAAGAGGTGGATCTTTTCTCAAAACTTCACTTCTTGCTTGATTGAATTCTGGGTCAAGGCCAGCCAAAAATATATGCACTCGAAGTCGGGTTACATACTTATGCAGCGTTACGATTATAGCAGCATTATCTTCTTGTGTCTGAACACGAGCATCAATTTCCTGAAATATGCCAATCAGTTCATTGTAATATAAAGATAAGGGTCTACCATTTTGGTGAGTGGTAAACGATCTCCTATTTAGTTCAAAAAGTTGTGTTTCATCTGAGCCGTCATAAAACGTCTTTGCAACAGCTTCCCATATTTCTTTGGCTGTTTGAAGACGGATGAATCGTTGCATCAAGAGTGGACTCATAGAATCAATAAGCCAACTCTTAACTCGGTTGTTATCAATCAGCCAAGTTTCCAATTGCCTGTCACCTGCAGGTGGTTTTGGTGTTGTACCTGTAAGGAGTCCTAATTTGTTTCGAGCTCCAATACGCATCTCCATAAGTTGCGACCATAACGGATAATTCGTATCATCTAAGATGATTCCAGATGGGAAGGGGGTATTGTCTTGAACAATGATTCGAGATTCATGAGGAATGATAGAAGAAGAAAGGTCTTGTCCAGACATGACTGCAAACGATTACAGCGTTAGGTATTGCTCTGTTTTTACGTAAGGTGTTGCTCTGTTTCTATGGAAGGTGTGGCTCTAATACCATATGGAAAAGGTAATGGAGAATAATTCTGTATGTCTTTCAAGCAATTACAGCCTACATCTTTATACTAATTGTGATACAACACGATCCTATTTTATAGCCTAAACCTAAGATAATAAATTACAAATAAGTAAATAAATCATTTACAAAATCTGTCAAAGTTGACAACAGCTTTTCCCTCCTTTGATTGCTCACGTCAACACTTAACTCCACGGCTTTGGCAGCTCGTGATTCCTGTACTGAATGAAGTACAGCCACCCGAAGCAGGGTTGCAGTGTCCGGCGAGGTTGAGTGCTGGTGTTCGGCCATTGCCAAACGTAACGAGAAATGCTATGTTCACGTAAGCATATCTTCCGGTGGCACAGGTCTGGGTTAGAGTTCCTTCATTTCCGTTCTGGCCCCAGTAGATGGCTATGCCTCCGGCTCCATGAGAGGGTTTAATAAGCAGAATGAGTAGTAATGGAAGAAGCAGTAGGAGGGGTTGAGTGTTCATCATCATGGCCATTTTCTTGTAAAGATATTTCGAATGCATGTAGTAGTGTAAGGGATGGTCCGTTTTGTAGGCACGGTGGTGGGAATCAAATGTGTAAACTTGACTTGGCCAAATTTGACTTTATCAAATAGGTTGGTATGAGTGGTTTAGCACTCTTATTCTTTAATTAGAGGTCTCAAGTTCGAGTTATAGGAATGAAAAAATCTATTTAGCTAGCACTTTACTCTTTACAGGTTGGCACGGTGCGAGCGAGGATTAGTCTAAGAGTGAATGACTTAAAGATGCCTTATTATAGTTGAGACTCTCCTAAGATACTTCGTTAGCTAATCAAAAAAAAAAAAAACTTGTACGAGGCATATCACTCTAACGTGATAGACTCAATTTTGAGCACTAAAGAATTAAAAAAAAAACGATATCTCAAATTTGACTTGAAAATTGGAATGAACTTATCCTTAAATAACTTTTATAATTTAATGTTAAAACTCATATTTATTTTATTAAAAAAATTAGGACTAGCAATTAGCACGACAAAACAAGCATACCTAAATTGAAATTAATAGAATTGTTTCTAATTAATTAGATTTTAAGTTAAAATAGTTTTATTTTAAATTTTAAATTAAATTTGATAACCTAATTTGAAATTCAATTTTTAAATAAAAAGATAAAAATATTGAACCTAAAATAATTTTAACCCTTAAATTTTACTCTATTGTTAATAATTTCCTAATCGAGAAGGGCCACTTGATTTATTGGTTGTGTAACTTTGATATTTATTTAATTAAAGACATTATGAAAATTTCCTCTTAGATATAATCATAGAAACACGTTCTCATTTATGCAGTTATGGCCTTTATTTATGTGCGGCCAATTGATTTATTGGTTGTGTAACTTTGATATTTATTTAATTAAAGACATTATGAAAACTTCCTCTTAGATATAATCATAGGAACACGTTCTCATTTATGGAGTTATGGCCTTTATTTATGTGCTGCCAATTGATTTATTGGTTGTGTAACTTTGATATTTATTTAATTAAAGACATTATGAAAACTTCCTCTTAGATATAATCATAGGAACACGTTCTCATTTATGTAGTTATAGCCTTTATTTATGTGCGGCCAATTGATTTATTGGTTGTGTAACTTTGATATTTATTTAATTAAAGACATTATGAAAACTTCCTCTTAAATATAATCATAGAAACACGTTCTCATTTATGTAGTTATGGCCTTTATTTATGTGCGGCCAATTGATTTATTGGTTGTGTAACTTTGATATTTATTTAATTAAAGACATTATGAAAACTTCCTCTTAGATACAATCATAGGAACACGTTCTCATTTATGTAGTTATGACCTTTATTTATGTGCGGCCAATTGATTTATTGGTTGTGCAACTTTGATATTTATTTAATTAAAGACATTATGAAAACTTCCTCTTAGATATAATCATAGGAACACGTTCTCATTTATGTAATTCTGGCCTTTATGTATGTGCGTCCTAACCTCGATCCCCGTTTGGTGGCAGTCCATCCGGTTTAAGTCCATGATACTGGCGATTCAAAACTAAATAGCTAGAGGCCGGATTGTAAAAGTAAGGCATGTCTACCGACAGATTAATAGAGCTACAGATTGACTAGCCAAGTATGTCATTTCTTTTGAACTTGGTATTTATAAATTTTAGAACACGCCTGTGGATTGCCTATTTGTCCTATTAAAGGATATTTTAAGGGTATCATTTCTTCGACTAATTACTTACGATTAATGTATTTTCTTTCTTGGATTAAAAAAAGAGGGAAGAGAGAGCAGTTAACAAAAAGTTGATATTATTAGACTAATGATTATTAGATATTCAGGCCTGGAAAATTTTGAATATTTTTTCCCGGTCCCTGTTTACAATCGTTTTATTTGAGTTTGTTTAAATTAAAATTTTATTTTAAATTTTAAATTTTAAATTTTAAAATTAATTTATTAATTTCAAATAATACTCAACTAATTTATTATACTTAATATGATTTTAAATTTGTTAGGTTCAATTTTAAGTTTAATCGAATCATATTTAATTTGTTTAGAGTATTTATTTTAAAAATTAAATTATAAAAAATATTAGTCAATTTTTTAAAATTATTAGCCAAATTAAAAAGAAAGTGTGCCCTCTTTTACACTCAATTTACCCTTGTTTTTTGGGTCTCTTTGGAAGACTTAACTACGATGCAGTTATTAAACGTCATTCTCAATATCAAGGACCACTACAAATTAAAAAGAAAAATAAGAAGCTTAATATCAAAAGATTAAAAATCAAAACACTACGGTCTACATAATGTATATATTTAATAAAGGATAATGATTAAAACGATTTAATTGGTATTAAATTATTATAAAATTAGATAAAATTTTATTAAAAATTAAAAAATAATTGAAGAAGATTATTGTAATCTAAAAAATTTAAAATTTAATTTAAAGATTATTAAATAAAAATTAATCAGTTTATTTGAATTTATAAAAATTGATTAGTTTAATCAGTTTATTTGAAATGTTAAAACTGAAAATTTTCATTGAAGACTTGGAAAGGAGAGGTTGCTCATCGAACAAACGAAGATCATCGAACGACACAATTTCTTACCCTACCATTAAATGTCTATATCCTTCACATATGTGATATGTCCCCACCACAACCTTATGAAAGTTGCATACTAATCTCGTCTTGTCTTGTCCCTCTCACCCTAATTTTAACACGAAGGATGACAACGAACTAAGTTTAATTGAATTCATCATAGACTCTTCTTAATTCGGCCCTGATATACAACTCAATTTTTTTGATCAGATCGTAGATGAGAGATTAGTCTCTAAATTTAAATTTAACTCAAATTTTGATTAAATCAAAATTAGTATTGTTAAGTTTAAGATAGATTAATTCCAACTAAATTTTAATTGTAAGCCTTTAAATTTACATCTAATCCTAAATCTGAATTAAATTTGATCTTATTAAATTTGAGACAAATCGAATTAAACTTGATTATTAAAAACATTCATTCTAAATTTGTAGCTCTTATAATTCAATTTTGTTTAGTTTTATATTTGTTTCAAAATATTTGTTAGAAAATTCAAAATGCTATTTTAATATATTGTAAAATAAATAATTTTGAGTTCTATTTTTCAATCTTTTTTTTGAGGCAGTTCTAAGTTTTTTCTATTTCTATGTCACTGTAGATTTCCTTTAACTTGAATAAAAGTATAGCATTGTAGTGTAAGCGCATTGAAAGCAGACTTAGGATACGGGCATGGTGGACCTTGACGTTTTCTACAATAAGGGTAAATTATTTTAAATATCGATTATGAGGAAAATAGCAATTATTTTATAATATCATATATCAATATCTATAAAAAAATAAAATTTATATATTCTCATTAGTAACAAAATTAATTATAATAAACTTGTATATTTAAAAATTAATTATTCAAAAATTTGTGCAAATATTTAAAATAATCCAATGCATTTTAGTAAACATTTCAAAATAGATTAAGAGAAAATTGTTTCATATAAATTTTCAAGGGATTGAATTTAAATTCATAAAAATAAAAAATTGCCCAAAGATAGTTAAAATTTATAATGTATCGAAAATATTATTTTGAATTCATCAATTTAAGTAGTAATTCTTGTCATTATCAATGTTACAATACAATATATGTATATATGTTTATAAATATTAATATGTGATATATTATATTAAAAATTATGATATATTTGATAAATTATTAAAAAGGTAAGTATAGGTCATTATTGATGGAAATGGAAATACAAAAGTATTACTAGTGGGGGATAGCTCGATTACATTTCCTCCTCTAAAGAGAGTATTCAACTTGGAGCTTTATCATTAACTATACGAACTATTTCCAGCTTCTCAACACTTGCTTTAATGGCGGAACTATAACCATTCTGGTCATCATAGTACTTTGACCAAAGCATAACAACTCCATACTTGGCTGAACTCTTTATCACCGGCAAGATTTGAGAAGTCAACACGTTCGGTGGGATAAAACCGCTTCCGGCTGCCTGAGGAGACGCCGGTAACCCCAAAAAAATGTTCCCTGCATTCACTGAACTAGTCCACCGGTTCCATGAGCTTATGATGTTATTAACATTGCCGGAGTATTGACATGGAGGGTTGTTATAGAACTGAACCCATACATAGTCAAACAGACCTGTGTTCAAAGCAGCCCCCATGAAACTATCAGGTTACGGACACTGAGGAGCTGCTGTCAGTGTCAGATACACTTTCCTTCCTCGTCCACTATAAGCAGACAAGAAACGGGCAAGATCGTCATAACACTGACCCGACCCTTGCTCGATATCAAAATCTATACCATCTAACACGGCACTACCTAAAGGACGAGATGAAGATTGTCCACCTAAGAAGTTGTTCCATAAGTAATCAACAACTTTTTTGGCATCATCTCTTGAAGCCAACCCGTAGTTTCCGACACCGCCGCCGAGGGAGAGCATGACCTTAACTCCACGGCTCAATTTTCAGCACCAAAGAGCTAAAAAAACTCAAATTTGACTTGAAATGTACTCATCCTTAAATAACTTTTATAATTTAATATTAAAATTATTATGATTTATTAGGATTTATTTTTAATATATCATATTTTCATTTTTATTTTTGACATTTAAATTGGACATGAGAATTCTCATAATAGTCGAAGATGTGCCTTAATTGGTAATTGGATAGTGCTTGGAATTAGATTTGGAAAAGACATACTTGACTGATTATCAATCCTGTATGGATAGTCATGTGACTTTCGGAGATGGAAAGAGAGCATCCGTAATAGGCAAAGGAACTTTGTGTGTTGACGGCTTGCCTCCTCTCAAGAATGTACTTCATGTTGATGGGCTGAAAGCAAATCTGGTTAGTATAAGCCAATTATGTGATGATGGATTGCTAGTTAAATTCACAAGTGATGAATGCAGGGTACTCACTGAACAAGGTGAATGCATTGTGAGCGGAAAGCGATCAGCTGATAATTGTTACATGTTGCAAGTCACAAGTACATGTAAGTCAGCAGCTCATGAAAATAATCTCAGTTGTGGCATCAACGGCTTGGACATGTGAACTTTGATCTCATAAGTAAGTTGACAAAAATGGAGGCTGTGAGAGGATTAGCTGTAACATCTCGTCACCGATAGGAAGGTCATATTGGTAAATTGAGGCGGGATAGGATATTACCGCATAATATTGACTGAGCATCCTGTTGACCTCTAATGTTGGAGGCCATGAGTCTCTTGCACATGCACATATAGGTACATGCATTCATGATATTTCTAGGCTTTTGATTTTGTGATACTGATATGAATTGGGTTATTGGGAATAATTGATTTGATTTGATTATGATTTATGGGAAATTTTGGAATAATTGAGTTTGAATATTGAATTGGAAATGTTACGAAGGAATTGCCAAGTAATAGTGACTCTTCGAAATTTTGCTGGAAAATTCGGGAGGAAAAGTCCGGACCGAAAATTTTTTGAGTGGCAGACTGATTGAGGGTATAGGACCGAAATGACTGTTCAATGGCCATGAAAATTAGAGTTTATGATTTTAGAAAGTTATATGTCGAGCTATTGAAATTTGGAGACGAATTGAACTGGAAACGAAATTGAAAAGAGAAAGAGATTTAATTGTTTTGAGATGAAAACGAAAAGATATTTAATTGTTAACCTATATATATATATATATATATATATATGCCTTTGGGTCTTGAAAATTGAAAAAGGAAAGAAATCCTTTCCTTCTCCTAGGGCACGATCACCTCTTCTTCTTCCTTGGCTAGTTTTCGATCCTCCCTTTGAGATGATTGTTGATTCTTCTTACGTGGTGGAAGAATATTTAGCTTGAGCCATGAGAGATGAAGAAGTGGGAGAGGAGAAGAGAGGGTCGTGAGTGGTGAAAGAGTGGGACGATTTCGGAAATGTTTGAAGGAAAGCTTGTTTTGGTAAGTGATTTCGATATATGTTGTTATTAGTGAGTTTAATGCATTTAGTGTGGTTAAATGTGAAAGATTGGGATAGTTGGTTGGGTTATTACTGATTTTTGAAAGAGAAAAGAGGGAGAAGCTCGTCGGAGAAGGCATTTGGAAGGCCGACGTCATGGCGTGCTGCGTCATGACACGCGGCTAGAAAATTGTGTTCTCGCCATGGCCTGTGAAGGCCTCCCATGGCGAGCTTACGAGGAGCACGCGTCATGGCGAACCTCCCCAACCTTCCACGCAGCGGCGAACTATTCTTGTCATCGCGGCGAGCGCCCCTTGTTGCCGCGACGAACGTCCTCACGTTGCGGCGAGGCTGTTTTTCTTGAATAAATGTAGTTTGGTTTAAGGGGCATAACTTTTGATATAGACCTCCAATTGAGGTGATATTTGATTCATTACGAACTAAAGAACGAGGTCTACATTTGTTGAGAGTTTGGATTTAGATTTTTGTGATCTCAATTAGTGAAAGAAAGCTAAGAAATATGATTGTATTGCATCCTAAGAATTGTTTTGAGTAATTGGGGTATAATTTGAGACTTTGAAAGTGAATTCAATGCTACTGGGAATTTTAGGAATTGAGCATAAAGGCTGAATTCGACCTAGAGAATAGTGCTATTGATTTTGAGGTAATACCCTGACAAATATGATTGGATAAATGGACTGAATATTAGAATTGAAGTTGGGGAAGTCTGTGACAAAGAAAATGGAAAATGGGAAACAGTACTGGAAAAGTCATGAATAGGTTTAGTACATCTTTTTTTCAAGGCATGTGCATCATTAATTATTTTGACTGTGCATTTTGTAATGAATGAAATTAATTGATTGTTATAGAGCCGATGGATCGATAATCCACGGACAGTGCTGGAGCTTCCAGGCAATAGCTAGGAAGTTCAGGTGAGTAACCTAGTTAGTTCCTCAGCCTTTATGTGTTTAATATTTTGCAATAATGCCATGTGGAGATAATGGAGGGATCTATGTGTTTGTTTTGATTAATTTCGGACCACGGGTGTCCGAAGTATTTGAATGTGATATTGAAGTGCAAATTGTGTATACTGTATGGGAATGCTACTATGAAATGATTGTGAATGTGATTTGATACATGTGCATTATATATATATGTATATGATTGAATATGGGCGAGAAAAGGTGAAAGCATTATAATTGTGATAAGCGAATCCATAATTGGTTAATAAATAATGGTTATATTTGGGTGCTCTTGAGAGGATTAGTTCATACCGGAGGGCTCTCCTATCCCCAATGTTAGCGGGCGGTAGTGCATACCACGAGGGCTCTCTACTTGCCTAAAATGTGATTCTTATTCTTGAACCGAGCCTTGAGCTCGAGGGAGTCGATCATACCAGAGGGCTCTCCTACTCCCTAAGTGTATCTGAATTGATTCTTATTAAGCGCTCGATCCTGACTCGAGAAAAGAATGGATAATAATGGGAAAAGTTCATGAGTGAAACTCTTATGTGTGAATGTGGGAAAAAGGTGTTAATGCTATATATTCGTCTGATAAGTGTTATATGGTGTTATCGAATGTGTAAAAGTGACAATGCCCGAGATAATTTGGATTGTGACAATATGGGATATTATATGAATTGTTGTATATGCATGAGTTGGGTGGACCATCGATGATAGTTTCTCACTGAGTTCGCAAACTCACCCAACATTGCATTTATTTTTCAGGATTTGGCGAGTACCCCGTTAGACAAACGGGAGTATGCTTCTGACAAGCAAGTCGAGTTCGGTCGGGAGCGATCTCATATACGCATTTGAGTCATTCTGATTGATGTGTAAATTTGTGTTTCTGCAGAATTGTACTGTTATTAGAGGTCCCCAACTGACTAATATTGTATTGTGAATTGATTATTGAAATAGTGTTTTGGTTGAAAATGTTTCCGCATCACGGACCCAAATTGTTTATTGATTTCTGCGCACTCATTTGTTTCAAATAGTACAAAATTGTTTTACGGAATGTCATAATAGATTTTTAAACTGCATTGACTGCTCTAACATACCACCCTCGCGGGTCACGGGCTCAGATATCACTGTAGATGTCGGGTTTGGGTCTCGCGGGAGTGGGGTGTTACATTAGCTAAAATGAACAAAGAAGGAACAGCAGTGTGTAGTGCATGTCAAATGGGAAAACAACAACGAACATCACATAAAATGTTCAGATATGTTACTTCATCCCGTATACTTGAGTTACTTCATTTAGATCTTGTGGGTCCAACACAACATGAGAGCATTGGTGGAATGAAGTACTTCTTGACTTGTGTGGATGACTATTCAAGGTACACATGGGTGGCGTTTTTGAAAGAAAAATCAGATGCGTTTAAGGCCTTTCGAAGTTTATGTGTGCAGGTTATGAATCAGAAAAATCTGACCATATTGAGAGTTCGATCGGATCACGAAGAGAATTTGAAAATGCTAGCTTCAGTGAGTTTTGCAATGAACTTGGCATCTTACAAGAATTTTCAGCACGTAAAACTCCACAACAAAATAGAGTTGCAGAGAGGAAAAATAGAACACTTCAAGAAATGGCTAGATCTATGTTGAATGGGAGAAAAATGTCCTTGAGATTTTGGGCAGAAGCGGTAAATACGGCTTGCTACATATGCAATAGAGTGTATCTTTGAAATTATCTAAACAAAACATCATATGAGCTTTGGAGAGGAAAGAGACCAGATGTGAGCTACTTTCATATCTTTGGAAGTAAGTGTTATATTCTTCGAGACCGTGAGCAACTTGGGAAATTTGAAAGCAAAAGTGATGAAGGAGTGTTCATTGGATACTCAACTTATAGTAAAGCCTATAGAGTGTACAATCAAAGAACAAAAAAAGTGCAAGAATCCATCAATATTGTGATAGATGATGAATCTTTGATGAGTGATCGTGTGGCTGATAATGAGAAAATTCCAGATCTGAAGTTGATTGATGCAGAAAATATGACAGAAAAAAAGGGAGGTGCAGCAAGTTACTGCAAAAGAGACAACTGCAGAATGTGACTTCCAGTTAGTTACTGTTAAGGAAGTAACTGCAAAACCAGGAGAAATTTCAGTTACTTCAGATGATGATGCAGCCAAATCACTAGAAGACAATCTAAACCGGGGCTCTTCATCTAACACCTGAAGGAACCAATCAGAAGAAAATGGTGTAGATGATTTGGGCGAAATAAGAAGTACAAGAGAGAGAAAAAAGGTAAATTACAGAGAGCTTGCAGGGTACTTATGCTACACTTCCTTACTTGAACCAAGAAATGTAAAAGAAGCATTACAAGATGAGTACTGGACAACAGCTATGCAAGAAGAGTTGATGCAATTTGTTCGGAATGATGTATGGGAACTTGTGCCAAGACCAACAGCTACTAATGTGATTGGCACAAAATGGGTGTTTCGGAATAAAACAGACGAAAAAGGGAATGTCACCAGGAACAAAGCACGACTGGTAGCTCAAGGGTATTCTCAGGTGGAAGGAATAGACTTTGATGAAACATTTGCACATGTGGCACGAATTGAATCGATCAGATTATTATTGGGCATAGCATGTATCAAAGGGTTCAAACTTTACCAGATGGATGTTAAGAGCGCCTTTTTGAACGGATTTATACAAGAAGAAGTCTTTGTGGAGCAACCAAAAGGCTTTATTGATTCAGCCCATTCCGACTATGTTTATAAGCTGAAGAAAGCACTCTATGGTCTCAAACAAGCACCGAGGGCGTGGTATGACAGACTCACTCAGTATCTTGTCAAGCAAGGATACAAACGAGGTAATGTCGACAAAACCCTGTTTATTAAAAGATGCAAATCAGATTTAATGATAGCACAGATTTATGTCGATGATATTGTGTTTAGTGCTACATGTTCAAAAATGGTTGAAGAATTTGTTAAACTGATGACGTCAGAGTTTGAAATGAGTATGGTTGGTGAGTTGAGCTTCTTTTTAGGTTTGCAAGTACAACAGATGAGGGATGGTATCTTTATATCGCAAACTAAATATGTTCACAACATGATCAAAAAGTTTGGTCTTAAGAACGCTAGACATGCGCGAACACCCATGAGTAGCTCAATGAAATTGAATAAAGATGAGAATGAGAAAAGCGTCGATGAAAGTTTATATAGAAGCATGATTGGTAGCTTGTTGTATCTGACTGCAAGTAGACCAGATTTCTGTTACAGTGTGGGAGTATGTGCTCGATATCAATCCAATCCGAAGGAAACACATATAACAGCTGTTAAAAGAATTTTTAGATATGTGAGTGGAACGTCAGATTTTGGGATCTGGTATACGTCGGACTCTACATCTTATCTAGCTGGATATAGTGATGCAGACTGGGCTGGAAACCTAGATGATCGCAAAAGTACTTCAGGAGGCTGTTTCTTTTTGGGAAACAATTTGATTTCATGGTACAGTAAGAAACAGAATTCCATCTCCCTTTCTACGGTGAAAGGTGAATACATAGCCATGACGATTATTTGCTCACAGTTACTTTGGATGAAGCAAATGTTGGAAGATTATGGGATTGATCAGAAAGAATTAACAATTCTATGTGATAATAAGAGTGCGATAGACATTTCAAAGAATCCTGTTCAGCATTCGTGGACGAAGCACATTGATCTTCGCCATCATTTTATTCGGGAACTAGTTGAAAGCAAAATGGTGATTTTATCACATGTATCTACCGAGAAGCAATTGGCGGACATTTTCACAAAACCTCTGGATGTAGTTAGATTTGAGCTGCTTCGAGGAGCGTTGGGGTTATGTATTTTCCCTCACTGATTTCTTTTGCTACATGTTGTTAAAAAAAAAGGGGAATTAGTTGTTGCGTCCACTGTTGGGTTTTTAAATCCCTAATCCCCAACTTTTAGTCACTTGTCTTACTTCTTTATTTTCATTATCGGAATTGCTCTCTCAAGTTACTGCTCTTCTCTTCAAGCATCCAACGTTTCTTCTTGCTTCATCAACGTCTCTTCGTGCTTCATCCCTCCACTTTCGCGTGTCTCTCAACCGCAAGCTTCTCTCATCCATTCTTTGGTGGGCTGTAACCGCAAGCTTCTCTCATCCGACGTCCTTATGCTGTGCGAGTTCAGTGGTTGTGATAGTTCTCTCTCCTTGGTCTCTCCATGTCCACGGTGATGACTTTTGACTGGTAAAAGTTTCGTCTCTCATTCCTCTTTTCTGAAGGATTGTCTGTGAGATTGGAAGGTGATAATCGTAACCCTTAAATGCTTTTGGGTTTGTGATCTCTGGTGGATTTTCTTATTGCGTTAGCTATCACTGTATTGAAGTAGTCTAAGTTGAATATGGGTAAACATTTTTTGAAGGATTCTGATTTTGTGGATTATTGTTCTGGTTATTTGAGGACTGCAGAAATTGTGTCATTTTCTCTGCTGAAATCTGTACTGAGTAGGGAAATCTCTGGGCACTAGAATTTCGACTGGGTTGTTTCTGATTGTTGACTGTTGTGGTATGGGAAAGCAGAAAGAACAGGTGATCTATTCAGCTTTGAAGAAAAAGCGCGACTCTGTCGACGATCGATCGTTTGCGATTTCTTCGAGATCGGTAGAAGTTTTGAGGCTAGCTCTTCGTCAAGCTGCTCTATTGATATTCGATGTCTGGGATCAACATGATTCTGATGTTGATCGAGTTATTGAGGATTTGGTTGCGGAGTCCTCATCAGATTCTGATGTTCCTCTTTCATCGCATTCGGTTCCACAGCCGATGCCTCCTCCAGCTCCTAGAAAGCGGTACAAGATGATGTGCACCAAATCAGCCCGTCCACCTAGAAGTCATCCAGGTGTTCGATTACCTGTTGATAAAGCTATTTCCTTTAAGTTTTATACTTCCGCTATAGAGGAAAAATGGCTGTCATTATCAGATTCTAGAGTTGTCATGGATCGTCCAATTAACTTGGATGAATTTCGAGATCAGGGTCTACATTCTCTTCTTAGTGAGCGATCACTGCTTCATGCCTCCTTGTTGCCTCAGCATTATGACTTCGATCTGGTAAAGGAATTTTACTCTAACTTGTCTGGTGACGTTTTGAATGCAAATGCAGCTATGTTTGGTCTTGTATATGTGAGGGGGAGAGTTGTTGGTTTCGATGCTCGACGTTTGAATATGTTTTTGAAATTTGACACTATGATTGACCGTTTCTTTTATGATGATGATTGGGAAATTACCACGGATCAACTTTCCTTTACTTTAACTGGTGGGAAGCTCACTGCTTGGCCGACTACTTTCGTGTTTCGTTCATCTATGCTCACTCAGAAATATTTTGTCTTGTTTAAATTGGTGATCACTAACCGGATGCCTAGCACTCATGTGGTGACTATCTATCAGTCTCAAGCCAAGCTTCTTTATGCTATTGGCACGGGCGTCTAATTTAATCTTGGTCGATTCATTGTGGACTCCATGTTATCTATTGAGGGTAAGCCTCATTCTCTTTTATATTTTCCGTGCTTAATTTCACAATATTTGTATGCCAATGGAGTGCCTAGGCTCGAGTCGAGCATCTTGGAGCCTGTTCCTCTGCTGAATATTTCACCGCGGATCTTTAAACAACCACGGGTGGTAGACTTGCCTTATGTTGCTTCGGGACCGTCGGATGCTTCGGGTCCCTCTTCCTTTAATCCAAATGCTGCGTTTGTTTCTGAGTTGCAACGCATTGAAGGTGGTCTTCTCGCCCTCACCGAGGCTATCCGCAAGTTGAAGCACCGTGTAACATCCCACCCCCTAATGGAAGGGTAAAATAGTAAATTGGCATAGGATGAGATTGATAGGGATTTCTTAGTATTGTTCAAGCATACTGGTACTAGTGAACAACGAAATCTGTGCACATGAAATGACTGTATATGCATACATGATATTCCCGATTTTTTGTGCCTAATGTAGTTTTACTGTGATTAATATGGTTCTTATATTTGAAAAATTATTCTGAGTGCGCTATTGAGTGTTTTGTATTTTACTGGAATTATAGAAATTTTTCTGAATTTTTTTGGAGAAAATTCCCGGACCGAAAAAAAATCACCAAGTGGCGAACCGATCGATTTTCGGTAGCGAAAATTGCTACCCAATGGCACTGTCATGTTGGGTATATTGTTTTGGAATTGAAATTAGGGTCATTGGACTAGAATGAGTCAAATTGTAGTAGGATTTCTAAATCCTATCTATCATTTTGTTTTATTTCTATTTTGTCCTTTTCCCATTTTTTTTGACAAGTGTCTTGAGGACACCTCATCAACACCTTAAGCCTTGTGTGATTCTCGTTGTTTCTAGTAAAATGAGTAAAAAAATGACTTAAAATGGCTTTGTTCATCCACTCATCCGAAACTCTCCACTTCCTTCATCTCCATCGATTTTCTCCTTCTCTTATCATTGATTTTTGCTTCTTTCTTCACCTTCCTCCAACTTTGAGATTTTCCTTGCCTTCCAACTCAAATCTTCTATCCATGAGAAGCATGTATGGTGGTAGAAATGAGTAGAGAAGGTGTAAAGTGGGCATAAAGAGGAAATTGAAGATTGAGAGCTAAGTAGGTAAGTGTTTAAATGAAGTTTTGAATGGTGTTTTTAATGATGCTTAAGCATGACTTTATAAATCATGGTAGGTAGAAACATTGAAAGGGAGGTTTGGTGCATTTATTATGCTTAGGGTTGCATTAAATTAATGACTATAATGGTTTGAATTAATGGGTATAAGGTTAGGTTGAATTATGAATTGAAAGTAGTATGTTAGAAGTGGTTTTAGTTTGAATTGTAATTGCATTTTGATGATTGATTTTCTTGGAAAGAAAGAATTAAGTGCTGCCAATTTTTGTATATTAGCCCTAGTACATGTATAAATGGTATAAAAACTGATTTGTGTTCATTTTAATGTTTAATGATGTGTTAATGGTATTGGAAATGATAGAACAAAGGTTAACACCAAATCTGGAAAATTAGGGTTTTTCACTGATTGTACTGTTGTTAGCATAATTAATTGTGTAGGAATGCAAATGAGGTGAGGTTTGTGCCCAATGAAACTTTGGGATGTTAGCTACACATTTGTGTGAAATAGGTGTTGTCAAATTGTAACTTTAAGAGGTTGAAATTTGGCTTGGAAAGTTATTGTTTTGACTTAGGTGAACAGTATTCGGATTAATACCTTGATTGTTTTGATGATTTTTCTAAATTAATTGATAAGGAATTAGGACAAATGGACTAAATGAAAGTTGAAGCCTATTCAGTTATCTTTCCAATGCCACTGATTTTGCAATTTTTCGATATGTCTAGTAGGAGTTATGGACCAATAACTGTTGGCTGTTTTAATGCATTAAATGAAACCTAGTTGAAATGGTAGATTTGGTGTACATTTTGATTTGGAGGAATTTTAGTAATTTGTGTGAACTGAATTGGTGTTAGGGATCTACTGAAGAGTTTTATAAGACACATTTATCTTGAAAATGGTATATGGCATATAAGTTTTTAGAGATCAGAGGTGGGAGTTATGGATTTTCAAAATCGAACTGCATTAGGATGTTAGCTGCGATCATGATGAAACTTGTATAACATATTTGAAATTGTTAGAGATCGAATTGGATGTTGAGTTCTTCATGAAAATTGAAGTTTGAGATCTTATCTTTTCAGGGATATAAGGTAGTAAATTTGGTGACATTTTTGCTGTGTTGTTCAGACTGGGAAAATTCTGAGGGCTGATGCTTTGGTGAATTATTTGACATAGTTAGCAAGTGAATTTGATTTTGGGTTGTTCATGAAAGTTGTAGATAACGTTGTGATCTTACTGCCTTATTTATTGTGTAATTGTTGACTGATGAATCAGAGAATTACTGAATTTGCAATGTACTGCCCTGTTTTGATAGGTTTTGAGTGGGCGATGGGTTTGATTGGATTTTAACATCCTTAGGGGTGAAATTGATTTTATGGTCTTCTTGAGAATTGTAGAGGTTTCATTATCTTTCCAACAAGGTATAGTTTGCATTTTCTGAAATGTGTAGAAAGGGATATGATAGATTAAATTTTGGTTAGAAATCGGAAAACAAAGAAGGAAATAAGGGTTATACATTTAATGTGAATTTTGGTTTCTTTCGTGAATAACTCTTCCGTCCGACGTCCGACGTCCGATTGACCTGATTCTTGAGGCATCGGATTTATGACACATTGAATTTCATTTTGCGAGAAATTGGGAATTTTAGGCGGAAAATTGGCGTGGCCCCTGCAGTATGAACTGTAATCCTTGTTTTGTTTAATCGAGAACCTATAGAGGTCCGAATTGCGCACCGTCAGCGCCAATAGGTTTCTAATTTTTAGACGAATTTTTCTGAGGGAAAAAAATGAGATTAGGGCTGGGAATTCATGAACATGCATATTTCACCTACATGTGCACAAATTGCATATTTAGTGACTCGTTCTTTCTCTGTTTCTTATAGAGGCCCAAGTGGAGCGTCGTTCGACCGACAGGCGAAAACTTCCGACATTAGCTCGGAGTAATAGGTGAGTAACCTAGGTGGTTACCTCAATCTACGTGTTCTTGTGATCTAATTGCCTACGGGATTGCTTGAATTACGTATGTGAGAGATAAATTGTGTGATATGGACTATTAATTGGTGATTGATTGCAAAATATTAGCTGTTAATTGCACGTAGATTCTTGATCATTGTGATGTGTATCCGTTACTATGGTGAATAGAATATTATTCTTGTGATGGGTGGTAAATGTTGTGAACACCTAGATGGTTTTCGTTCTATCTTGTTTGCTATCTTTATTCTTGGATTTGAATATTGACCTTTGGTATATGCATCGCATACATTACTACATGGCGATAATAACGGTTGTGACCTTGATGACTCATCGATATTGATATCGAGCCTTGAGCTCGAAGGAGAAATCCACTCCCAGCGCTTCTTGGGAGAAATCCACTCCCCATCGCCTTCTTGGTCCTTGTAAAGCGCTCGGTCCACAACTTGAACTAAAGCTGGAAAGCATCACACGCGCATCGTATACATCTTGAATGAATAAGCGTGTTTCTCTTTATTCTTGTTGTGTTATTATTATTACTATTGTATTGCATGATTTTTTTGTAATTGTATATTACTATGATTGTAGTCGTAGTATACAGAATTGCCTGATTCTTGTAAATTGTTATATGATCGTGAATTGGGAGAACCATCGATGATGGTTTCTCATTGAGTTATAAACTCATCCAAAATTGTAATCTATTTTCAGATGAAAGAGTACCTCGTTCAGCGCGGAGTATGTCTCTGTAGGCAAGTGAAGGTTAGAGGTCGGGATCGGTTAGGTATGCGCATTAATGTCTTATCAAATTGTGTTCATGATCATTGTAGAACAATGCTTTGTATTTAGACTAAGCCCGTTGTGGTGTTATTTTTTACATTGACAATTACATTATTGTTGCTGTTATTATTAGTGTTGATTATCGTAATAGCTGAAAATAGTTTATTGTGCAAAGGGCTTAAATTACATCTTTTTTTTACCGTTGTTTTTTTAAGGCCTATGTATGTTATAAAAAATTTTGGATCTTGAGTTTCTTGGTGATGTAGTACTCCACCCTCGCGAGCACGGACTCGGATATCACCAATGATATCGGGTTGGGTCACTTTCGAGTGGGTGTTACATTAGGTGGTATCGAGCCCGAGTAATGCGTAATGTATCTGGCGTGATCAAACTATAGGGTGCATGCATTTGTGTCGTGTTATTGCGGACCGTGGCAATGGCGATCCCTAGTTTGAGTGCGGGTAGAAATCCTACGTGTGCGTACTTGTCAAGTGATTAAGTGAGAGAAAAAGTAAGACTGTGTTAGAGGGTGAACCCCTGAAAGTGTATAAGCAATTAGGAAAGGAAAAAGGAAAAATGGATAAGGAGATTGATATTGTACTGTGGTTAGAATGGCTGTGTTGGCCTAGACTGATTAAGGAAAGAAGTGATATTAATGAATTCTCGGATTAAAATGGCAATATTGTGGTGATAGAAAATGAATATGTCTAGAACTGGGAGAGGTCCACTAGAGTTATGGGAAGCATACTGGTTATAATAGGCCTATGTGAGATTAAAGGTCCGGGATGAGTAAGTAATTAGAGTTCTGACTGTATATGTGAGGATATGGGAAACATTGGAACTGAGTAAAGTGTAGATGGTCCGATTAGGTGAATCTTGATTCACTTTGTATTGGTGTTAGATATTAGTAGATATCATAGATAGATGATGATAGTGAGATTGTAAGAAGATCAATAGTATACTATAACGGTCTACTTGATTTGAAAAAGCTGAAGAGCAAGGTGCCTAGTGCCTAGTTGAGTGAGATAAAAGTATCTGAGATAAACTGAAATGAATTCATGAAATGGTTATGATCTGGACCGCATAAGCTTGAGGCTGAAATGGGTATCACGAATATTGTGCTAAGAGTTTAGAAATCGGTATAATAAGATCGTAAGGAAAAAGACATGATTGGTGATTTCTACTAATTGTATATCGAAATTTCGGATTTGGTTGAAAAGATGTATATGGACACGAAATGGTAAATGAATGGGTAAATAAATAGAGATCTGATGGAGTTGTAACAATGATTTTGTCGTGTTTTGGGAATTTGTGAATGCCTATCATAGATTGTTTGAGGATAATAAAGAGATACGTAACAATAAGAAGATGATATTGTATAAGCCAAATGGTTATGACCTTAAAGAGGTCAAGCTGACACATAAATGATATGAGAAGGAAACTAGGGAAATAAAAAAAAAAGAAACAATGATAGTGATATGAAAAGAGTTGTCACATTTAAGTCGATTTACTGTTGGGAATACCTATTGGACAGTAAAGTTGGTCATGATTAATGAAATATATGTGAAAGATACATAGAAATCATGGAGAAGATGATCAGTGAATGATTAAATACGTGTTTCTATGAGTGGTTATAAGTGTAAAGTTTATATGGGTTAAAGTATGACATGAGAGGGCTGAGTGTACTTATATGAGAGGAAATGAAAAAAAAAATTTCTGGTATCAGTCATTTATTTGAGGATTAGCATAAACGGAAAGGAGTCTTACGGAAGTCTGAATTGTATAGGTTACTAATTTGTTTAGGATAAAATGCTAAGGTATAGATTCTTGAATAAGTGGTAAAGAAAGTGTTTATGTATTATTACAAGAAACCTTAGTGTAAGGTGCAGTGCGATTTTTAAATTATGGCATAAACTTGTTACGATTGAGATAGTGCTTAAGAATGATTGAAATATAATTAGGGACACTAATTGGTGATGAGACTTTCGTGAGCAGTATAAAGATGGTAGCAAGACTAATGGACAAGCGGAAAGAAGTATGGATGAAATCAAAAGTAAAATTGAGGTTATCATCTGATATATACAGAAATGTAAAGTATCCAACAACATGAGTGGAAGTTTAATTTGAGGTGATCTTATTGCTATGTGAAGCGAATAGAGCTCCATTGGAAGACAAAGCGTAAAGTAGTCCCCATTGTAAAGTGGAATACTCGAATGAAGTGGAAATTGATGGAAGTCCAATTGAGATGATTAGGTATTGGTATATATAGATATATCGATGTGGATGACATGAAATCGATTGAAAGAGAAAATGAATAGAGACAAGAAGTCTAAAGGGAAGGCGATAATGGCGTGATGTAGTGTTATCTTCAAAAGGGTTGCAAATACCTAATTGTGGTGAATAAATTGAATGATGTTTGGTAATGTATGGAAAAGTTTAAGAGGAATGATGCAAAGTAAGCAAATGGTAGTGACTATGATTATAGACGGAATGTGTTTGAAAGAATTGAACAGTGAAAAGTAAAATGAACTATATGAATTATTGAAGAATTTGATACTGCTGATAAGCATACCTTTGGAGAGTGGACATGTGTGTTGAACTGAAACATAATGTTCAAACGGTAGTAGATAAATTGAATTGACGTTGATAAATGGTATGGGTGTCATGATCGCGATTGAAAGTCTTGGAGACTGTAGATTCCTATAAAGATACACTGTGTTTATTCGAGGAAAGACATTTCTGACTAGTGAACAAAAAAGGCTGCAAGGAATAGATTAATTATAGATATTGGGATTTGCAAAGAATGTCAAGTAGATTATGGGTTCTGGAAATTGAGAGACTGAATAAAGGTAAGAATGGTTAAGAGTGCAAGAGTTACAGTGGTGAGTCCTATAAGGAGTCTGAATATGTGAGTGAAGTCAGAAAAACGATACTGAATGATTCATAGAAGAAGTATGTGTACCCGACAAAAAGTGATAGAATAAGAAAGTGAACAGTCGAAGCTAGACATTCTAGTAAGTATATGCGAAAGGTGAATTGACTAACTACGGGTATAGAATAAAGTGATTATATATTCAAGTGCTTATAGGTTTGAATGTTCAACAGGAAAAATGCTTAAGTGGTTTGGGTTTCATAGGATTTTGATCGTACAGTGCCTAACAGGAGTCAAAGACCATAATGGATTTGAGACTGTGTTGGGTAAAACAAAGGACAGGACTTAGGAAAACTACATGGGTTAGCTGAAGTAAATCAAGATCGGACAAATGAAATAGAGTAATGTGTATATCCAAATAAAGTGCGTTAACACTTTAGAACAGTAAATTGTCTAAGGAGAATTGAATTTGAACAGAGAGTCAATGAGATATAAAACATGACTGCATTAGGTAAAGTATCACTGGTTATAGTGAAATGACGCTACATGTCACTGTATGGGTACCAAAGGAAAGTGAATCGTCGGGGACGAAATGAAGGAGGTTATGGTAAGTTGTACCCAATGGTATACGAATTAGACTGCAATGGTACTAGAGAAAAAGGGTATTGGATGGGTAAAACGTGATGAGTGAATAGGTTTGAAAATAATGTATTGAGTCATAGCATCGGAAACAAAGTTAACGGCTACTCCGAAAATGGCAAGTGAGATAGTATGATAGTAAGGTCACCAACTATGACCTTGTTAACCGTCTATTGTGATGAGTGATAATGAGTTAACCAAATAAGTGGTGAGCAATTTGGTATTTGTAGTTCTTGTGATCTTTCAAAAAATGATCCATTGAGTGGAAAGTATATGAAATTTGTAGAGACATTTGATAACTGTCATAGTGAACCGTTGAATGAGAATTTCGCGGACGAAATTTTTATAAGGAGGGGGGAGTTGTAACATCTCACCCCCGAATGGAAGGGTAAAATAGTAAATTGGCATAGGATGAGATTGATAGGGATTTCTTAGTATTGTTCAAGCATACTGGTACTAGTGAACAGCGAAATCTGTGCACATGAAATGACTGTATATGCATACATGATATTCCCGGTTTTTTGTGCCTAGTGTAGTTTTACTGTGATTAATATGGTTCTTATATTTGAAAAATTATTTTGAGTACGCTATTGAGTGTTTTGTATTTTACTGGAATTATAGGAATTTTTCTGAAATTTTTCGGAGAAAATTCCCGGACCGAAAAAAAATCGCCAAGTGGCGAACCGGTCGATTTTCGGTAGCAAAAATTGCTACCCAATGGCACTGTCATGTTGGGTATATTGTTTTGGAATTGAAATTAGGGTCATTGGACTAGAATGAGTCAAATTGTAGTAGGATTTCTAAATCCTATCTATCATTTTGTTTTATTTCTATTTTGTCCTTTTCCCATTTTTTTTGACAAGTGTCTTGAGGACACCTCATCAACACCTTAAGCCTTGTGTGATTCTCGTTGTTTCTAGTAAAATGAGTAAAAAAATGACTTAAAATGGCTTTGTTCATCCACTCATCCGAAACTCTCCACTTCCTTCATCTCCATCGATTTTCTCCTTCTCTTATCATTGATTTTGCTTCTTTCTTCACCTTCCTCCAACTTTGAGATTTTCCTTGCCTTCCAACTCAAATCTTCTATCCATGAGAAGCATGTATGGTGGTAGAAATGAGTAGAGAAGGTGTAAAGTGGGCATAAAGAGGAAATTGAAGATTGAGAGCTAAGTAGGTAAGTGTTTAAATGAAGTTTTGAATGGTGTTTTTAATGATGCTTAAGCATGACTTTATAAATCATGGTAGGTAGAAACATTGAAAGGGAGGTTTGGTGCATTTATTATGCTTAGGGTTGCATTAAATTAATGACTATAATGGTTTGAATTAATGGGTATAAGGTTAGGTTGAATTATGAATTGAAAGTAGTATGTTAGAAGTGGTTTTAGTTTGAATTGTAATTGCATTTTGATGATTGATTTTTCTTGGAAAGAAAGAATTAAGTGCTGCCAATTTTTGTATATTAGCCCTAGTACATGTATAAATGGTATAAAAACTGATTTGTGTTCATTTTAATGTTTAATGATGTGTTAATGGTATTGGAAATGATAGAACAAAGGTTAACACCAAATCTGGAAAATTAGGGTTTTTCACTGATTGTACTGTTGTTAGCATAATTAATTGTGTAGGAATGAAAATGAGGTGAGGTTTGTGCCCAATGAAACTTTGGGATGTTAGCTACATATTTGTGTGAAATAGGTGTTGTCAAATTGTAACTTTAAGAGGTTGAAATTTGGCTTGGAAAGTTATTGTTTTGACTTAGGTGAACAGTATTCGGATTAATACCTTGATTGTTTTGATGATTTTTCTAAATTAATTGATAAGGAATTAGGACAAATGGACTAAATGAAAGTTGAAGCCTATTCAGTTATCTTTCCAATGCCACTGAGTTTGCAATTTTTCGATATGTCTAGTAGGAGTTATGGACCAATAACTGTTGGCTGTTTTAATGCATTAAATGAAACCTAGTTGAAATGGTAGATTTGGTGTACATTTTGATTTGGAGGAATTTTAGTAATTTGTGTGAACTGAATTGGTGTTAGGGATCTACTGAAGAGTTTTATAAGACACATTTATCTTGAAAATGGTATATGGCATATAAGTTTTAGAGATCGAGGTGGGAGTTATGGATTTTCAAAATCGAACTGCATTAGGATGTTAGCTACGATCATGATGAAACTTGTATAACATATTTGAAATTATTAGAGATCGAATTGGATGTTGAGTTCTTCATGAAAATTGAAGTTTGAGATCTTATCTTTTCAGGGATATAAGGTAGTAAATTTGGTGACATTTTTCTTTGTGTTGTTGATTGGGAAAATTTCGAGGCGATGCTTTGGTGAATTATTTGACATAGTTAGCAAGTGAATTTGATTTTGGGTTGTTCATGAAAGTTGTAGATAACGTTGTGATCTTACTGCCTTATTTATTGTGTAATTGTTGACTGATGAATCAGAGAATTACTGAATTTGCAATGTCTTGCCTGTTTTGATAGGTTTTGAGTGGGCGATGGGTTTGATTGGATTTTAACATCCTTAGGGGTGAAATTGATTTTATGGTCTTCTTGAGAATTGTAGAGGGTTTCATTATCTTTCCAACAAGGTATAGTTTGCATTTTCTGAAATGTGTAGAAAGGGATATGATAGATTAAATTTTGGTTAGAAATCGGGAAAACAAAGAAGGAAATAAGGGTTATACATTTAATGTGAATTTTGGTTTCTTTCGTGAATAACTCTTCCGTCCGACGTCCGATTGACCTGATTCTTGAGGCATCGGTTTATGACACATTGAATTTCATTTTGCGAGAAATTGGGAATTTTAGGCGGAAAATTGGCGTGGCCCGGTAACGGAGACTGTAATCCTTATTTTGTTTAATCGGGAACCTATAGAGGTCGAATTGCGCTTTGCGTCGTCGCCGCCAATAGGTTTCTAATTTTAGGCGGATTTTCTGAGGAAAAAAATGAGATTAGGGCTGGGAATTCATGAACATGCATATTTCACCTACATGTGCACAAATTGCATATTTAGTGACTCGTTCTTTCTGTTTCTTATAGAGGCCCAAGTGGGCGTCGTTCGACCGACAGGTGAAAACTTCCGACATTAGCTCGGAGTAATAGGTGAGTAACCTAGGTGGTTACCTCAATCTACGTGTTCTTGTGATCTAATTGCCTACGGGATTGCTTGAATTACGTATGACGAGATAAATTGTGTGATATGGACTATTAATTGGTGATTGATCGCAAAATATTAGCATTAATTGCACATGAGATTCTTGATCATTGTGATGTATATCTTGTTACTATGGTGAATAGAATATTATTCTTGTGATGGGTGGTAAATGGTGTGAACACTAGATGGTTTTCGTTCTATCTTGTTTGCTATCTTATTCTTGTGTTGAATATTGACTTTGGTATATGCATCATACATTACTACATGAATCGATAATAGCGGTTGTGACCGTAGCGACTCATCGATATTGATATCGAGCCTTGAGCTCGAAGGAGAAATCCACTCCCCATCGCTTCTGGGAGAAATCCACTCCCATCGCCATTGGTCCACCGTAAAGCGCTCGGTCCACAACATGAACTAAATGGAAAGCATCACACGCGCATCGTACATATCTTGAATGAATAAGCGTGTTTCTCTATTCTTGTTGTGTTATTATTATTACTATTGTGATTGCATGATTTTTTTAATTATATATTACTATGATCGTATCGTAGTATTACATATCGCCGATTCTTGTAAATTGTTATATGATCGTGAATTGGGAGAACCATCGATGATGGTTTCTCATTGAGTTATAAACTCATCCAAAATTGCAATCTATTTTTCAGAATGGAAGAGTACCCGTTCAACGCGGAGTATGTCTCTTGTAAGCAAGTGAAGGTTAGAGGTCGGGATCGGTTAATATATGCATTAATGTCTTATCAAATTGTGTTCCGCAATCATTGTAGAACAATGCTTTGTATTTAGACTAAGCCCATTGTGGTGTTATTGTTTTACACATTGACAATTACATTATTGTTGCTGATTGTTATTAGTGTTGATTATCGTAATAAGCGAAAATAGTTTATTGTGCTGAGGGCTTAAATTACATCTTTGTTTTTACCGTTGTTTTTTTTAGGGCCTATGTATGTTATAAAAAAATTTGGATCTTGAGTTTCTTGGTGATGTAGTACTCCACCCGCAGAGCACGGACTCGGATATCACCAATGATATCGGGTTCGGGTCACTCGAGAGTGGGGTGTTACACACCGCGTCCTTCAATCTTAATTTTTTGTCATGTATTGTCTCAAAGGGGGAGAACACATTGTAGTGTTGTCTTCATTGTGTTGCTGGTGTGTTGTTGTTTTTATTTCTTGTTCTTTGTTCGGATATTCTTGGTTTGGATTTGTGACTTGGGAGAGCATCGATTTTGTTACATCCATGTCAATTCTTGATTTTGTGTTGAGACAAGAATGCCAAAAAAGGGGGAGATTGTTATGATTTATTTTTAATATATCCTATTTTCATTTTTATTTTTGGCATTTAAATTGGACATGAGAATTCTCATAATACTCAAAGATGTGCCTTAATTGGTAATTGGATAGTGCTTGGAATTAGATTTGGAAGTAAAGTCTTAATTGATATACTTTTAGGATATCAATTGGTTGTCTATCGTATTTCCATTTTGAAAAGGATTCTTGGCTTTCTAGTGCAATTCTATTTTGATAAGGATTCTTCCACGACAATTTTGGGTAGGTTACGTGAATAACTGATGTGGCTTAATTGCTTCTTGGCTGACGTGGAACAGGGCTTGTTGGCATCTTTTGATCTGCAGATTCTTTGCTAGGTTTTGGTGTGTGAGAAAGTGCGTGGGTTTTGGTTTTTTGGCTGCTGAGTTTTCTGCTCTTCATCTTTGGTTTTGAGTTGTCTGTTGGTGAGACATTCTCTGTGCAGCTGAATACAATCATCTATTTATGATTTACGTGACTACAATTCTCAGCTAAAGGAAGACTCTATTTTATATCAGTATAAATATTGTTGATGCAACTACTTGGCAGATGGGCGACAAAGTTCATATTTGAATTTGTCATATTCTTGATTTTACTTGTTTTTGTTTCAGAAGTAGAAATAGTTAGAAAATCCTCTGACGAGGTTAACACGAGTTGGTCGTGTTATTGGACGTGAAGATCTTTCACGGGTAGTTAGGTTTTGGGTTAGTTACATAGATTGGGTCTTACGGAGTTGATCAATCTTTGTAATATTTTTTGTGAACTAAAGTAAAAGAGATTAATCTGGGTGAGGGCCCCGCAGACGTAGGCAAGTTTGCCGAACTGCATTACCAAACGTCGGTGTGTTATTTGGTGTTTCACTCTTGCGATTGCTAACTTATTCGTGCTGAAAAATTTATCTTGGATAGTCTGCGAACTTATTGACAATTTAATTCTTTCAAAAAAATTTGATACGCTCATATTTTCATATATGTTTAGGACTTAATTGATAGTCTTTTACATTCATTTTATGTTCATCTATGGCTGGTTTATCGTGTTTTAGCATTATTTGAGGTCCGTTGACGTAAAATGCATAATTGAAACAAATAGACTTGAATTGCACTATTTTTGAGTTTCCGGCAGACTTGACCTCTAGTCATTGTGGGATTTTTATCTCGAGATTGGTTTAGCCAAAAATTCTGAAATTTCATACGTAAATTCTTGACTCATTGAAGAATTTTTGGGACCAATTGCAGATTTTTTGGAGCTGGAATTTAGGAGAAATAAATTAACGAAAATTCACGTCATATTGTAGGGCGCCAGAATGACCTATCGACGATGTTTCGGTCATAACTTTTGACTCAGATGTCGAAATCTCGTCATTCAAGTCTCATATCGAAGCTAACTCAGATACGAAGACACTGAAAAAATTTGATCTCTTAAGTTATCACCAATTAATTTTTATGCATTTTCGAAATTTACCTTAGAAAACTCATTCCAACCAGTCACGTAGCCTCCATCCTTGACTTTCTACTCACAAAGCAGCCATCATTCACGCATCACAAGACAAAGCAGCCTCACTTCAGCGTTCATTTTCTAAATAAGCATGCACCAGCCACCAAATATTCTCCACCCTCCATGCAACAGCCGAAAGCTTCACTCTTCACTAAAAAGCCAAGCAGCCTTTATTAACTAACAACTAGCCTCCAATAATACCTCCCCAATCATGCAAGCCACGCCACTTACCAGCTAAATATTTCAACAATGCATGCAGCAAGGTGGAGGAGGATTTTGATAGCTCACATACATCCAAAAAGACTAGCCTTATGCTACTCTTCCTAAAACAGAACAAAAGGCAGCAGCTCTCAACGTTACTCAATGAATGCAGTTGGAAAAAATTAAGAACACATTCCACGCAGCTCACAAACATTCCCCCACCAAAATAGATTCCTCTCTAAACTTCCATTCACCAGTCTCCACGCAACTCCATCAACGCAGCTTTCATCCATTAGAAGCAAGACAACGTTGCTCCCATTTCGGCATAATCTCCACCAACGTAGCAGTCTCCATTCATCGCCAAGGAAGCAACCACGCAAGGAGAGGGGAGAGCTTATTTTATTTTGCTGAATATTTGGAGCTTTGTTTTTAATTTTTATTTGATTCCGACATGAGTTTATTTAGGCTGTATGCTTGTGGATTGTTTGGCATGATGATTTGTGGCTAAAACCTTTAATTTCTCTTAGGGATTTGATATTTTTGATGATGCTTTAATATTAAATTTTGCTATAATCCATGATTGAATATTCATATGCTTGTTGATTTTCCTTGGATTTATTTGTTATTCCTTTGGACTTGGTATAAATTCGCCTTTGGGAGAAGGGAGTTTTTGCTAGAAGATTAAAAGAAATTTCGACTAGGATTTTCTTGTAAGTTGGGAGACCCAAGAAACTTAGGAGGTGAAAATTGAAGTTTTGGAACTTAAGAAACTCTAATAAAAACTTAAGTAAGGGATTACTAAGTGATGTCTAGAGTGGATAAATTAATTCATTTTTTTAAAAATGGCATTAATTATTCTTAAAATTCACCTACAAAGGTAGAATATTTCAGTTGTGAAAATAGCTAATTCAATATTAAAGTTGACAAAAATATCATTCCCTAAGAGAAAGTCATTCCCTTTGTCGTTAAAACATTTAATTAGCAAATTGTTGCAATCTTTTCTTAATTAGTTACTAATCTAATTTGTCATATTCATAGTTCTTTTGATCGCATTGAATTTGGTAGTTGTAAAGAAATTTATTTAACTTAATTTTGTTTTTTTTTTAATACATTAATTTTAATTTTCTAAAATTTCATCGAACCAGATTTCAAATATCGTTAGCTAACGTAGAATTAAATTTTCTCATAATATCTGTGGACACGACTCAGTTCTTACCGATTTATTACTCACTTCAACAACCGTGCACTTGCGGTTCACGAACAAGTTTTTGACGCCGTTGTCGGGGATTAGTTTGAATTTTTTATTTCTATAGCTAGTTTGATATTTACTTGTTGGTTTTCTTTTTATCCGTAGAGTAATTTTCTTTTTCTTTTTCTTTTCGCATTTTCGTTTTCCCGCGCAACTTGTTTATAAGAGGATTGTATGCCCCGAACCACTAGAGGACAAAAACGACAGTTTGACCCAGAGTTGGAAAAAACGGTAAAGTCAATTCATTGACAAAAGAAAATGGAAAATCAAGCAGAAGAACTTCAAAGAATTCAAAAAGAGAGGGCTGAAATGGCTCAAAGATTAGCTCAATTAGAGGCCAGACTTAGTGTAGCTAATTTAACCGAAAAAAATGGAAGAGGAAATAATGGAAATGAACAAGAACAATTGCACCAACGTCCTATCAGGGAATATTTTCAGCCTACAGTGGTTGACAATTATCACGGTATCCAATGGCCAAATGTTCGTGCTCAAAATTTTCCTATTTCGCCAGGACTCATCAATTTGGTTCAAACAAACCAATTTGGAGGAGCACCAATGGAGGATCCAAATGATCATCTTGCAAGCTTTCAGGAATTATGTAACACTATCAAAACTGAAGGGGTAACGCAAGATGACATTAGGCTCACTTTGTTCCCATTTTCTCTTCGGGACAAAGCAAAGAATTGGCTTCATTCAATTTCTGCTGATAAAATGCGAACTTGGCAGGAGGTGGCACAATAGTTCTTGATTAAATTTTTCCCACTTGGAAAAGCTACGAAGTTAAGAACCGAGATCAGTACATTTAGACAACATGATTTAGAACCATTGCATGAAGCTTGGGAAAGGTACGAAGATCTTTTGAGAAAGTGTCCACATGACGGATACCAAGAGTAGGTACAAGTGGAAGTGTTCTACAACGGGTTGAATGGCCAGACTCGAACCATTATAGATGCAGAAGCTGGTGATACTCTTATGAGAAAAACATCTCAAGAAACATGTGCATTGCTGGAAGATATGGCGTTAAACAGTTACCAGTGGCCCTCCAAGAGACATACTGGAAAGAGAGGAATTCTAGAAGTGAACCAAGTAACTCAGTTATCTGCTCAATTGGCATCCTTATCCAATCAATTTTCAAAATTCATGTCAAAAGAAAGACAGAATGAGCATGTGGCAGCTATTAGTCATTCATTCTACCCTAATGATGAGGAGGTGGAACAAGCTCAGTTTGTTAACCAAAAGAACTTGGGATTTAAGTCACAGCCAATGGGAAATCACTATGGTCAAGGTTATAATGCCAAGGAGCAATATAACTATGGTATTCAAAGGAACATGCCTCACCCACCTGGGTCTGGACCACCATAGGCAGAACGAAGACCTCCCTTAGAAGAAATGATTGGCAGTTTTGTCACTGAGACAAGGAACCATTTCCACAAGAATGAGAAGGAGATGGATGAGCTAAAGATGCAAGTCACCAGTATTGGGACTTCAGTGAAGGGTTTGGAAGTTCAATTAGGACAACTTGCAAATGCTGTTAGGAATTTGAATCAGACGACATTTTCAAGTAATACCGAAACTAACCCGAGAGAGCAATGCAAAGCCATCACTCTTCGAAGTGGAAAAGAATTGGAAGAGGTGAAACCTAAAGAAAAAAAATTCCACTCAGTCCAATGATAACAAAGAACAGAATACTTATGAAGAAGCAAGTGCACCTACACAATTTGAGAAGGAAGCTAGTTCGGAGAAGAAATTGGAAGGGGAAATGCAATCAAAAATCATCCCTAAGTTGCCATATCCTCAAAGATTTCAACGGAAGAAAATCAATGATCAATTCGCAAAATTCCTTGAAATCATTAAGAAACTTGAGATCAACATTCCCTTGATTGAAGCTATTAAGCAAGTACCGAATTACGCAAAATTCATCAAGGACACTGTTACCAAAAAGAGGAGATTTGGAAATTATGAGACAGTATTGATGACCGAGGAATGTAGTGTAGTCTTGCAAAGAAAGTTACCACAGAAACTGAAAGATTCGGGAAGCTTTACAATTCCATGAGAGATTGGCAACACGCATTTTGGTAAAGTGCTTTGCGATTTGGGGGCAAGCATAAATCTCATGCCTCTTTCCATCTTCTAAAAGCTGGGATTAGGAGAAGTCAAGTCATCGACAATTTGCCTTCAACTAGCTGATCGTTCTCTCACTTATTCTCGAGGAATTATAGAAGATGTTCTTGTTCGTGTTGACAAATTTATTCTTCCTGCGGACTTTGCGGTGCTTGACATGGAAGAAGATAAGGAGATCCCGATCATACTGGGGAGACCATTCCTAGCTACCGGAGGGGCAGTGATTGATGTGCAACAAGGAGAACTAACGTTGCATGTTAATGGCGAGAAGGTGAAGTTTAACATATATCAATCACTCAAACATCCAAGTGATACATTGACATGCAACCGAGTGGATGTCATATCCTCATGTGTGGTAAGATCTTTTCCTTCCATTATCTCTAAAGACCCATTACTGACATGTTTGGAAGGTATGTTTGTCAAAGATTCTATGGATGATGATGATGCTTGTTTGATGAAGGTTTTGGATTCTTTTGAATGCTTGAAAATTTTTGATCAAACCGAGCCTCTGTTCCATGTGACTAATGTTGATGATGTTGGCGATGTAAAAGATGTGCAGCCATCGATTGATTTGAAACCCCTGCCTGAAAATTTGAAATATGCATTCTTGGGTGCTAATCAAACTTTTCCTATCATTATTTCATCTTCATTGTCTCATTTAGAAGAAGAAAAACTGCTTAGGGTGTTAAGGGAGTTAAAAAATGCATTAGGTTGGTCAATTTTAGACATTAAGGGAATTGGTCCTTCTATTGTAATGCATAAAATTTTGATGGAGGAGTCATTCAACCCGAGCATTGAGTCTCAAAGAAGATTGAACCCAGCAATGAAGGAAGTGGTTAGGAATGAAATTCAGAAGTAGCTTAAGGCTGGAATCATTTATCCAATTTTCGATAGTTCATGGGTTAGTCCTATTCAGGTTGTTCCTAAAAAAGGTGGATTCACTGTAGTTAAAGATGCTAACAATGAGACTATTTTCACTAGGACAATCACTGGATGGAGGGTTTGCATGGATTATAGGAAGTTGAACAAAGCTACTAGGAAGGACCATTTTCCTTTGCCATTCATAGATCAGATGTTGGATAGACTTGTTGGACATGCATTTTACTGCTTTTTAGATGGTTACTCAGGATATAACCAAATAGTCATAGCACCTGAAGATCAAGAAAAGACCACATTTACTTGTCCTTTTGGCACATTTGCATTTAGGCGCATGTCGTTTGGTCTTTGCAATGCTCCTGCTACATTTCAACGTTGCATGATGGCTATCTTTTCATATATGGTTAAGAATTTCATGGAAGTCTTTATGGATGATTTTTCTATTTTTGGTGATTCATTTGATAAGTGCTTACATAATCTGTCTCTAGTGTTGAAAAGATGTCAGGATACCAACTTGGTACTCAATTAGGAGAAATGCCATTTTATGGTGAGGGAAGGAATTATGTTAGGTCACAAAGTATCTACCCATGGCATTGAAGTGGACCGAGCCACAACAACAGCTATTGAAAAGCTTCCTCCACCGAAAAAAGTAAAGGGTATCCGCAGTTTTCTTGGACATGCAGGATTTTACCAAAGATTCATCAAAGATTTCTCCAAGATCGCCAAACCCCTTTGCAATCTCTTGGAGAAGGACGTGAAATTTGAGTTCAATGAGAAATGTTTGCAAGCTTTTGAGTTGATCAAGAAAAAGTTAATTTCAGCTCCCGTAATGATCACATCTGATTGGCAAGAACCATTTGAAATTATGTGTGATGCGAGTTACTTCGCAGTGGGAGCAGCTTTAGGCCAAAAGCGAGAGAAAGTGTTTAGGGTTATTTACTACTCTAGCCGAACTTTGGATGATGCCCAAAAAAATTACACTATTACAGAGAAGGAAATGTTGGCAGTTGTGTTTGCTTTTGACAAATTTCGGTCATATATCATTGGATCCAAAGTTGTGGTTTTTACAGATCATGCAACAATCCGATATTTGTTTGCAAAGAAAGATGCCAAGCCACGACTCATTCGATGGGTGTTGCTTTTGCAAGAGTTTTATGTGGAGATCAAGGATAAAAAGGGGACAGAAAATGCAGTTGCTGACCATTTGTCTCGATTAGAGCTTGAGGAATCAAAGCCACCAACACCTATTCAAGAGACTTTTGCAGATGAGAAATTATTCAAAGTCGATGAAAAGCTTCCATGGTTTGCCGATGTGGTGAATTATTTAGCTACATGTTTGATTCCTCAAGATTTAAATCCATCCCAAAAGAAAAGGTTCCTATTTGATGCAAAAAGTTATCTATGGGATGAGCCTTTACTGTTCAAGAGAGGTCCTAATCAAGTGATTCGAAGATGTATCCCAGAAGATGAAGTCTTAGCAATTCTGGAGCATTGTCATTCATCACCATATGGAGGTCACTTTGGCCCAACAAGTACAGGTATCGAGGTTACCTAGCCTAGTTCAGTTGAGGGCACTGAATGCTGATTTGAGTTTGGAGCAGAATGATACATTGATAGCTACTTTGAAGTTGAGACCTGTTTTGGTTGAACGAATCAAAGAGGCTCAGTATAGAGATCCAGATTTAGTGAAGTTAATTGATAAGTTGAAAGTGAATCCCGATTCTGAGTTTGAAGCGAGAGATGATACCTTGAGATTAAAGCAACGATTATGTGTGCCAAATGTTGATAATCTGAGGAAAGAGACTTTAGAAGAAGCACATTTAGCGGCTTATGCTATGCATCCTGGTACTACCAAGATGTATAAAACGCTGAAACAACATTACTGGTGGCCTGGTATGAAAAAGCAAGTAGCAGAATTTGTTTCTAAGTGTTTAACTTGTCGATGGGTCGAAATTTGAACATCGAGGCTCGGCAGAAAATTGCACTCGTTTCCCATTCCGGAGTGGAAATAGGAACGCATCACGATGGATTTCATTATGGGTTTGCCTAGGACTCCGAGGCAACATGATGCCATTTGGGTCATTGTGGATAGACTGACCAAATCGACTCATTTCTTACCAGTGAGGGAGAATTATTCATTGGGTCAGTTGGCTCAGCGATATGTGGATCAAGTTGTGAGGTTACACGGGATTCCAGTGTTCATAGTATCGGACAGGGATCCTAGATTTACCTCGAGATTTTGGTGTAGCCTACAGACAACTTTGGGTACCAAGCCGAATTTTAGTACAGCCTTTCATCCTCAGACAGATGGTCAGAACGAGAGAACGATCAAGACTGTTGAGAATATGCTCAGAGCTTGTGTTTTGGAGTTTCAGGGAGCATGGGATAAGTATATAACTTTGATTGAATTCGCCTGCAACAATCAGTATCGTAGCAGTATTGGTATGGCTCCATATGAGGCATTGTACGGCAGGAAGTGTCGTTCGCCTATATATTGGGATGAAGAGGGACTACGAATTATCGAGGGCCCAGAATTGATTCAGGATGCAGTTGATAAGGTGAAATTGATCCGTAGCAGAATTAAAATGACACAAGATAGACAGAAAAGCTATGCGGATCAACACAGGCGAGATATGGAGTATCAGGTTGGTGACAAAGTATTTCTGAGAGTATCACCTTGGCGCGGTGTCTTGAGATTTGGCAAGAAGGGTAAGTTAAGTCCGAGGTATATTGGTCCATTTGATATCATTGAGAGAATTGGACCATTGGCTTATAGGTTAGCCTTACCTTCGGAAATGGCGCAGATTCATAATGTGTTCCATGTGAGTATGCTTAGGCGATATCGGTTGGATCCAACTCATGTGATACTGACTCAGGAGATTGAAGTCTCTAGTAATCTGAGTTATGTTGAGGAACCTGTGAAGATAATTGGCTATCAGAATAAGCAATTGAGGAACCGAGTGATCCCGATGGTGAAAGCCCTTTGGAAGAATCATTCGAGTGAAGAAGCCACATGGGAAACGGAGGAGCACATGAGGGATCAGTACCCCTACCTATTTGATCATTTAGGTAAGAATTTCGAGGACGAAATTTTTGTTAGGAGGGGAGAGTTGCAACATCCCGTTACCCATGCTATGGCTAGAATTGTGAATTTTGATATTTTGATGAGAAATTAGGAAAATGTCCATCATGCATTATTAATTGTGACATGCACATTTTTGCACATTTATAAGATTGTACATGCATTCCTTGACATTTTCGGGTACAATTGAATTATTAATTATGATTAAAATGTGTTTTGGTGATTTTGGTATTATTTAAGACATTTTGGAATTTTTAGTGAATTTTAGAAAAATATTTATTTTTGAACCAATCCTATTGTGACACGTGGACTAACTATTGTGTGACAAATGACTCACATGCATAGAGCCATGTGTCAAATTGACATTAATCCACGTAGGCACATGTTTAGGTAAGGAAGTTCAGCAGATTGCATGTTTCATTGGAGTTCTCCTTCGTCTTCACCGAGTGTACTAAATTGCTTCTGTTAAGAAGTGGCTTTTGAATCTTACACCAAAGTAAGGATTCCATTACTTATAGAGTGCTTAATCTGTTATCCTTGGTTTTCTTCATCCACCGTGAACTTCATTGCTGGAATTGGAGCTGAACCAAGTAAGTGTTGTTTTCATACAATGCGGTGACTATATGGTCTGTTTTCCACGGTATATTTGAGTGTTGATATAAGTCTGTTGATGCTTGAGTGATTGAAAATGAAGTTGTGCATGAGAGGTGTAAGATGAGTAGTTTCGGTGTTAAATAGATTAGAGGATTGATTTGAGAATAGGAATTTTTTAATATGGTGTTCAATGAACTCTAGATTGAAATATTCGTATATACTCTGTTCGGGTTAGAGAAAGCTGAAATAGGTGTGCATGCATTTTGTTAGAAGTGAAGTTGCATGTGTGATGGTCGGATTTTTATGTTTTAAATGAATCTTGAATTTGATCTTATGTAAATGTTTCGAACTGGACTAGGAGTTAATTGGAGTGAAATTTTAAAGATTATTTTGGGTATAGAAGTGAAAAATCTGGAAAAAGAAATCGGGGAAGACGAGTTTCAGAACTAGACGTCGCGACCTATTCTTTTTGAACGTCGCGACGTGTAGCTTATTCTTGTTTGTACGTCGTGGCCTCCATTTTTGTTCTCGTCGCGGCTCATTCCTCTTTGTACGTCGCGACTTATTCTTTTTGTACGTCGCGACGTGTGACTTATTCTTGTTTGTACGTCGAGACCTCCATCTTTATTCTCGCCGCGACTCATTCCTGTTTGTACGTCGTGACGTGTGACTCACCCTTGAGCTCGTCGCGGCGAACGTTGCAAGAAATCCCGAGAAAACTGATTTTTGGGCTGTAAGTCACGATTTCATCTTTTCTCCACGTCGCGGCGAGCACCCCTCCTTCGACTGCGCGAACATGCTTTCGTATTTTGACCATAACTTTCTCTATACTGATCCAAATTGGGTGATTTTTAATTTTCTGTAAACTAGAGACATAGGGATACAACTTGTATGAAGAAATGGAGTTTTAATTCTGTTTCTAAAAGTTTCAATATTTGGTTGGAATTTGAGGTATGAATTTTGCTGGAACTTATGAACCGTCTAGAATATTTTGAGGATATCTCTTGGTATACTGATCCAAATTAAATGATCTTGGTGTCTTTAGAAAGTTAAGAAATGGGAGAACAACTTTACATAAGGAAGTTTTGTCTAATTTGGTCATTCAATTTATCTGATTTAGTATGGAAAGTTGACCCGAATATGTTTTATAGGAAAAATCTGAAGTGGTCAATGAAGCTATGAAATTATTTGACATTGTTTGGTCCAATTCAATTGTAAAAATACATGGTATTAATGAGGGCTTTGATTCCTAAATGATTTTTGATAAGGATCTCATTATTGCACCCCGTAATTGTCATTGAACATGCATTGTGCATACATTCTATACATTGATATTTTTATAAAAGAACATTTGTGCAATTGTGCAAAGTGTGATATTTGTGAATGTGTTTTGCCTATTTTAGAGGAGCGTATCGGACGCCAATCAGATATTGCCGGACCATCCAGGCAATAGTTTATTGGAGCGTGCTATGAATCAACCTAGATGATTTCCTAGGATTGATTTAATTTGATTTGTTTAAGCTTCCAATATTGTTATATTGCTTGCGTTTTGATTATGAATTCCGGACTTCAATTTTCTGAGGAGATCAATATTCGGGAATGTATTGGAAGTGCTTTAATTGTGACTTTGTTTGCTATGGAATTCTGAACGTTATCCTGAATGTTATGTGAATTCTCAACGAAAGTTGAATGCCGGACTTAAGTCCGATGATTATGAGTTTTGTTGAGCATTATATGTGATTGTGATACATGCCATATTCAGTTTGATGCATTTCATAAAATGCATGCTCAAATAAAGGCGTTGTGACTTGAATTGCCAGTATGAAGCGCTTCCACGTAGAGCTTTGTTCCGTGATATACGTGTGTGCACGTAGAGCTATGCTCTGTAATTCTGTTCTAACTGAGCCCTATGGGCCAGCATTTGTATAAGTATGTGATAGGCATTCAGTCACAACCTCTGTTTTAAAAACCGGACCGGACTGGCTGGTTCGACCAGTGACCGGTCGGCTATCCGGTCCGGTTCACCCTTTAAAACCAGTTCTTAATTGAATCAGTGAGAATCGGTCAAAATCGGTCAATTGACCGATCAGACCGGTCCGACCACTGATTCAATAAAATTTTTATTTTTTATTTTTTTAATTTTTTGGTATATTTTTGTATACTTTTAAATATTATTAATATTATATAAAGTTAAATATAATTATTGCGTAATTATGACGTCATACCGAACCGGTCGAACCGGTAACCAGTAAGGCTTCCGGTTCAATGACCGGTCCAGGTTTCAAAACATTAGTCACAACAATAAGAACGAATGAGAGTCTCATATGCATATGTATTTGTTTATTTATGATCTGTTTGAAATGATTAAATGTTACACCCTATTGTGCGAGTTTTGAATCATAAATGTATCTGTTTATGAATGTTTTTGTAATATGTGATGTGTGTTTATGATCCGGTGAATTCATTAATGATGGTTCACTCATTGAGTTTGCAAAACTCATCAAAAATTGCAATGTGGCTTTTCAGGTACGAGTCAGGAGATCTAGTTCCTTAGTCAGGACTTAAGGAATCTTTTGGATAGAGTTATGGCTCAGAGGTCTGTCAGCTAACACCAGAAGTGCTCTAGCTTTATTTTTGTTGTTTTGCTGGAATTTGTATAAGCCTTTATAAATAGTCGTTTGGTGGTATCAGTGTAAGCTTTATGAAAATGAATGGATTTGAATGGTTTTTAAAATTTAGTGACTTTGAGTGTGTTAGATGATGCCATGTGTAAGTTGGATTGCCATGTGTAAGTCGGATATGTTTTGCTCCAACATACCATTATCATAAGGTATGTACTTGAATGTCCTTCGGGTGTTCGGTTATTTTCCTTATGGAAGTGGGATGTTGCACAAAGACCCGTGATCAAATAGCTATGTCGAGCTATCGACGTTCAACATAGCACCTGTTGGGAGACACCCCAATCTTATCCTTTCATTTTAGTTTTTGTTGTTGTTTCAATTTCTTTTTATTGCTTTCATTTGAGTACCTTATTTACTTTTTATATGTTTGCTAGGAATGCAAGATTGGAGCTGTGAATTATGATTTCAAGTTGCTGAGCCTTCTACACTCCAGGGAGTCCTTATGGTCTCATTTCCTTATTATTATTATTATCTTTTAGACATTGAGGACAATGTTATGTTTAAGTGTGGGGGGAGGCTTTCGTTTTTTCTAGGTTATTTGGATTTGTGCTGTATTGTGAGGGGTAAATGGGGCACCTTCTTGCTCTTGCTTGAACTTAAGACAATTTTCATGCTAGTTGCATGTTTTACATTAAAACCATAAATTAAAAAACACTTTTAAAAAATTTGAAAAAAAACAACATAAAAAAAATTAAAAAAAAATTCGACAATTATACCAATATTTTTTTCCTTGCATCTTAAGTGTGTTAGCTTTCTTTAAGAATCCCAATCATTGAATGAGTTCGAGTATTATGCGTGAGATTTGGTTAATAACGATAAATGTATAAACTTGATAAATGAGTTTTAATGTAACACTTGAGCTTTCTAGATAGTAGAGTGATCTTGAAACTATGTTGTATTGACTTAATAAATGACCTATGTGAGCTTTTGGGCCTTCAACATTATTCTTTGTTGTGTGCATTCTTTCAACAATATAATTCTCTAGAACTTGCTTAATATCTTGATTTGGCATGCTTGCATGAACATGATAAAGGCATCTAGGTTAAACCACTTGAACTTAAAAAACCAACCTAAAGCATGATTTCCATTAGAAAGCCCTTTTGAGCTTTTATCCTTTTCTTTGCTTTCCACATTATTAACTTAGCCTTGATCCCATTTTTATACTCTATACCCTATGGCCAAGGTTAGTAGAGCATCTATTTGGCAAAGTTAAAGATGTGAGTTGATTGACATATGATGACGTGGTAGTAATCCGAATGTTTGGCTACAAAAAAAAAACAACAAAAAAAAGAGTTTCTACCTTAAAAAAAAGAAAAAAATGTTTCCCAAGTGTTTTGAATTTTATACTTGTCTATGGGAAATCCAAATGGAATGAAAAGAAATGGAGTTGTTTGTGTTTAATTTGCAGAATTATGTGCCTGGATGCATACATGTACATGAGTTCTATAATATTATGTACAACTCTATTGCCTTTGCTTTAGTCTTCTCTTTCTTTTACCTCACCTTTAGCCAAACCTCATTACAACCATTTTAAAGACCTTTTGATTTGTGTATAGTATATGTGCACTTTGATAGTGTTGTCAAGATTGAAAAGCAAGCATATGGTAGAATGTATTCATTGATCGAATTTTGAGAGTTACACATTTGACCCTAAACAGTTTGAATGTTGGAGTGTATATCAATGAGAGGACGTATTATTTCGATATGGCATAGATTTCCTCTAACTCTATTATGGTATATTAGTTTAACTGTTACATAGAAACCGAGTTCATTGATTTTATGTGTTGATCGTGGTAAACCAAGTTCTAGTTATCATACTTGAATTAATTGATATGGTTGGGGATCTGATTTGAATGCTGCATACTTAAGTATTTTTCTTCGCATTGCATGTCTTTGTTTTTCTTCGCATTGCATACTTAAGTATTTTTCTTTTTCTTACTTGAGGACAAGCAGGAGCTAAGTGTGGGGGAATTTGATACGCTCATATTTTCATATATGTTTAGGACTTAATTCATAGTCTTTTACATTCATTTTATGTTCATCTATGGCTGGTTTATCATGTTTTAGCATTATTTGAGGTCCGTTGATGTAAAATGCATAATTGAAACAAATAGACTTGAATTGCACTGTTTTTGAGTTTCCGGCAGACTTGACCTATAGTCATTGTGGGATTTTTATCACGAGATTGGTTTAGCCAAAAATTCTGAAATTTCATACGTCAATTCTTGACTCATTTTTGGATTTTTGGGACCAATTGCAGATTTTTTGGAGCTGGAATTTAGGAGAAATAAATTAACGAAAATTTACGTCATATTGTAGGGCGCTAGAAAGACCTATCGATGATGTTTCGGCCATAACTTTTGACTCAGATGTCAAAATCCTGTGATTCAAGTCTCATATCGAAGCTAACTCAGAGACGAAGACACTGACAAAATTTGAGCTCTTAAGTCATCACCAATTAATTTTTATGCATTGTTGAAATTTACCTTAGAAAACTCATTCCAACCAGTCATGTAGCCTCCATCCTTGACTTTCCACTCACAAAGCAGCCATCATTCACGCATCACAAGACAAAGCAGCCTCACTTCAACATCCATTTTCTAAATAAGCATGCACCAGCCACCAAACATTCACCAGCCTCCATGCAACAGCCGAAAGCTTCACTCTTCACTAAAAACCCAAGCAGCCTTTATTAACTAACAACTAGCCTCCAATAATACCTCCCCAATCATGCAAGCCACGCCACTTACCAGCTGAATATTTCAACAATGCATGCAGCAAGGTGGAGGAGGATTTTGACAGCTCACATACATCCAAAAAGACTGGCCTTATCCTACTCTTCCTAAAACAGAACAAAAGGCAGCAGCTCTCAACGTTACTCAATGAATGCAGCTGGAAAAAATTAAGAACACATTCCACGCAGCTCACAAACATTCCCCCACCAAAACAGATTCCTCTCTAAACTTCCATTCACCAGCCTCCACGCAACTCCATCAATACAGTTTTCATCCATTAGAAGCAAGACAACGTTGTTTCGGCATAATCTCCACCAATGTAGCAGCCTCCATTCATTGCTAAGGAAGCAACCACGCTAGGAGAGGGGAGAGCTCATTTTATTTTGCTGATTATTTGGAGCTTTGTTCTTAATTTTTATTTGATTCCGACATGAGTTTATTTAGGCTGTATGCTTGTGGATTGTTTGGCATGATGATTTGTGGCTAAAACCTTTAATTTCTCTTAGGGATTTGATATTTTTGATGATGCTTTAATATTAAATTTTGTTATAATCCATGACTGAATATTCATATGCTTGTTGATTTTTCCTTGGATTTATTTGTTATTCCTTTGGACTTGGTATAAATTCACCTTTGGGAGAAGGGAGTTTTTGCTAGAAGATTAAAGGAAATTTTGACTAGGATTTTCTTGTAAGTTGGGAGACCCAAGAAACTTAGGAGGTGAAAATTGAAGTTTTGGAACTTAAGAAACTCTAGGAAAAACTTAAGGCATTACTAAGTGACGTCTAGAGTGGATAAATTAATTCATTTTTGAGAAAAGGGAATTAATTATTCTTAAAATTCACCTACAAGAGTAGAATAATTCAGTTGTGAAAATAGCTAATTCAATATTAAAGTTGACAAAAATATCATTCCCTAAGAGAAAGTCATTCCCTTTGTCGTTAAAACAATTAATTAGCAAATTGTTGCAAACTTTTCTTAATTAGTTACTGAACTAATTTGCAATGTTTTGAAACCCGGACCGGTCATCGAACCGAAAGCCTTACTGATTACTGGTTTGACCGGTTCAACTATCGGTCGAACCGGTATAACGTCATAATTACGCAATAATTATATTTAATTTTATATAATATTAATAATATTTCAAAGTATAAAAAATATACCAAAAAATAAAAAATAAAACAAAAAATAAAATTTTATTGAACCAGTGGTCGGATCAGTCCGGTTTGACCGGTCCGACCGGTCAATTGACCGATTTTGACCAGTTCTCACTGGTTCAATTAAGAACTGGTTTTAAAGGGTGAACCGGACCGGATAGCCGACCGGTCACCGGTTGAACCGGTCGAACCGGCCGGTCCGGTCTGGTTTTCAAAACAGAGCTAATTTGTCATATTCATAGTTCTTTTGATCGCATTGAATTTGGTAGTTGTAAAGAAATTTATTTAAGTTAATTTTGTTTTCAAAAAAAATTTACATTAATTTTAATTTTCTAAAATTTCATCGAACCAGATTTCAAATATTTTTAGCTAGCGTAGAATTAAATTTTCTCATAATCCCTGTGGACACGACTCGGTTCTTATCGATTTATTACTCACTTCGACAACCGTGCACTTGTGGTTCACGAACAATTTTCATATTTATTTTATATAAAGAAGATGATTAACAATTAACATCACAAAAACAAGTTTACTTTAAATTAAAATTAGCACCAATTTTGAAATTAAAATAATTAAAAATATTTGTTAATATAACAAAATTATTTAGTTTTATATAAAAAAATAAAATGAATTTCTCTAATTGAGTAGAGTAATTGTGATATTTATTTATTAAATACATTAAGAATATGGGCTTTTTATTGACAATTTTTCTATTTAAGTTTGTTAAAGTCAAAATGTTAATTTAAAATTAAAATTATTTTAATTTATTAATTTCAAATCATACTCAACTAATTTATTTTGATTAATATGATGTTAAAAATTTAAGTTCAAATTTGAGTTTAATCAAATTAGATTTAATTTATCAAATTAGATTAGAGTATTTATTTTAAAACATTAAATTATAAAATAAATAATATTCGTCAAAACATTTAAAAATTATTAGTCAGATTAAAAAGAAAATATGGCCTCTTTTACACTCAATTTGAGCACTCTAAATGACTGAGGGAAAAAGGTAGAAAAGTTACTATTGCTCGCCACTCTCTAGAACGTCTGATCAATTACATTTCCACAACTAAAGTGATATTATTTCTCTTTTTCTTCTATTCTCTTTTGTAGTAGTTTTACTTTATGGACGACATGTCGTTATTGTTAGTCAACGTCGAGGAATTGTTTTTTTTTTAATTACAAGGGAACAAACGCTACAAATTACATAATTAGACGTAGGAGACTAATATTAATAATATCCTCTACAAGGATCGAGTTATACCCTGAGGGTGCATATACAAAAGTGGTAACCCCTATGTCAAAATTAACAGCATAGTTGACAAGCCAGTCCGCACATCAATTTCTGATAAGTGCATATTTGTCTAATATTTATGTTTTAATTATTCCTTTTTATTCCTCTTGTTGATGAAATTATTGGGACTTAATTTGATTTAATATTTCCTTGTAGGGAATTACAATCTTCGCATAACGTGGGGAATTAAGAGGAAAACAACAATTAAAATCAAGGACGAATCCCCAGACGAACAACTCTTTGTCGCACAGAAGCCTATCCGCGATCACATACGGGATCCTGTTACCACAGGAATTGCAATCTTGATAACATGGAGAATTAACAAGGAAAGCAACAAGATTAAAAATAAAGCAACGTGGCAGCCCAAAAGAGGAAGATTTTAAAGCTTTTGGTTAATGGGAAAGGGGCCCACGTTGTTGAGGAAAGAGGCCATCAAGAAGGGGCCCACGTTGTTTAGGAAAAGAGACCATCAATAGGGGGCCCACGGAATTAGAAAAAGAAGACAAAAACCTAGGAGAAAAGAGGGTGACGGCAGCCAAGCAAGGACTCTTCTTTTTGGGTTTTGAGATTTAATGAAGCAGTGGAGGACGCAAGGCATCATCATCGAGGATCAATTTTCAGAACTTTATTTTTTTAGTTTTTCTTCTTTTCTTTGTTTTAGATATGTTAATTAAGAACTTTGTTAGGTTTAATTTCGTTATGAGTAGCTAAGTTATTTTTAGTCGGGGAATTCCAATTGTTATGCTTTGACTCGTGAGACCTATTGTTCTGATTATTTAGTTTACAATATTCGTACTGTTTCTGATTTACTGTCATTGTTTATTAATTGATTCTGCGATTGAGGCCTGATTGTAGAGTTAGTTAATTTACATATCGCCAACTGATTTACTTGGTGGAGTCTAACTGGGTGATCGGTGTTTGTGGCAATTGGCACTAGGACATAGTACTTGTCTGATTTCGTGTGGAGAAACTTGCGATCTAATTCGATGAAGCATGATTCAGTGCGTAGTCAGTTAGGGTTAGTATTTCTTTAGAGTTTGATGTTGTTAATTAATTGAATCTCGGAGAGAGTCTCGAAGGGGTTATTAATTAATTAGGGAATAGTTTAAAGGAGTCTCTTTGATTGTTCTAAGATTAAGAAAGCGAGGAGCCAGAGGAAGTTGGTAACCATAGCTAACCTATTATTAAACCAAAGAAAATATTTGAGTCGATGATCGTGGTCTGCGATAATAATTAGGAATTTCACGCTAGTTGTCGTTTATTGAGTTAATCAATTTTATTTGTGTTCTTTGCTAGTCTAATCGTAGTTGTTATTTTATTTGATTTTCATTGCGTTAATCATTTATTTGTGGTCAGATTAATTAGTAGTTCCAGTAGAAAACTTCAAACCCCCCATTTTAATTATTTTCATTCTTTCTTTGGCATTTAAATAGAATCAATTATTCCATTCTCTGTGGATCGACCCCATTTACCACTGTGCGCAATTTATTTTCGTTTGGTGTTTGGGATTTATTTTTGGTGGATTCGACACCCATCAAATTTTGGTGAATCCCCAGACGAACAACTCTTTGTCGCAAAGGAAGCCTATCCGCGATCACGCACAGGATCCCTGTTACCCTGGGAATTGCAATCTTCGCATAACATGGAGAATTAACAAGGAAAGCAACAAGATTAAAAATAAAGCAACGTGGCAGCCCAAAAGAGGAAGATTTTAAAGCTTTTGGTTAATGGGAAAGGGGCCCACGTTGTTGAGGAAAGAGGCCATCAAGAAGGGGCCCACGTTGTTTAGGAAAAGAGACCATCAATAGGGGGCCCACGGAATTAGAAAAAGAAGACAAAAACCTAGGAGAAAAGAGGGCGACGGTAGCCAAGCAAGGACTCTTCTTTTTGGTTTTTAAGATTTAATGAAGCAGTGGAGGACGCAAGGCATCATCATCGAGGATCAATTTCTAGAACTTTATTTTTTTTAGTTTTTCTTCTTTTCTTTGTTTTAGATATGTTAATTAAGAACTTTGTTAGGTTTAATTTCGTTATGAGTAGCTAAGTTATTTTTAGTCGTGGAATTCCAATTGTTATGCTTTGACTCGTGAGACCTATTGTTCTGATTATTTGGTTTATAATATTCGTACTATTTCTGATTTACTGTCATTGTTTATTAATTGATTCTATGATTGAGGCCTGATTGTAGAGTTAGTTAATTTACATATCGCCAATTGATTTACTTGGTGGAATCTAACTAGGTGATCGGTGTTTGTGGCAATTGGCACTAGGACATAGTACTTGTCTGATTTCGTGTGGAGGAACTTGCGATCTAATTAGATGAAGCATGAGTCAGTGCGTAGTCAGTTAGGGTTAGTGTTTCTTTAGAGTTTAATGCTGTTAATTAATTGAATCTCGGAGAGAGTCTCGAAGGGGTTATTAATTAATTATGGAACAGTTTAAAGGAGTCTCTTTGATTGTTCTAAGATTAAGAAGAAACGAGGGAGCCAGAGGAAGTTGGTAACCATAGCTAACCTATTATTAAACCAAAGAAAATATTTGAGTCGATGATCGTGGTCTCTGCATAATAATTAGGAATTTCCTGGCTAAGTTGTCGTTATTTGAGTTTATCAGTTTTATTTGTATTCTTTGTTGGTTATTATTTTTATTAATTGCGTTAATCATTTATTAGTAGTTAGTTTAATTAGTAGTTTTAGTCGAAAACTTCAAACCCCCCATTTTAATTATTTTCATTCTTTCTTTGGCATTTAAATAGAATCAATTATTCCATTCTCTGTTGATCGACCCCATTTACCACTGTGCGCAATTTATTTTTGTTTGGTGTTTGGGATTTATTTTTGGTGGATTCAACACCCATCAAATTTTGCGCGATTCTTGGGAATTGGTAACTAATTGATTTTGTTTTGTTTTATGCCTAGGAACATTCATCTGAGATTCCATCTTAGACGACCCGAGATCGAAAAAGGCGCTAAGAGGTTAAGGAAGTTGAGCAAACTAAGGAAGAAGCAAGGAGAAGCTCGTGGATTCTGAGACCCGGTTGAGTCGGATCATTGAAGCGAGTATCGAAGAGGAGATTGAAGTTGAGCAATGACTGACGGGAAGCTTAACCGTGACCACAGGCGGGATATGGCTCTTATGAGAACTCTCGGGACTTGGTAGCCCATCAAGCGTAGCATCCGCTGTCATAGACTTTCGAACAAGAAGGGTTTGAATTGAAGTCGAACTCATCCACTTGTTGCCCACCTTAGTGGTGCGGAAAACAAGGATCCGAATAAGCATCTGAAGGAATTTCACCTCGTTTGTACTTCCATGAAGCTCCATGATGTCACGGAGGACCAAATCAAGCGAGAGCTTTTCCATTCTCTGCGGGATGCGACCAAGGATTGGCTCGACTACCTACCTCGAGGACAATCAACACTTGGGAAGGATGTCTCAGCAGTTTCTAGAAAATATTTCCAGCATCCCGAGCCACCAACATCAAGTGTGAAATCTGTGGCATTAAGCGAAGGATTGAAGAACCTCTACTAATCTTGGGAGAGGTACAAGAGAATTTAGCAAGCTGCCCGCAGATGGCATATCTGAGCAATTGATCATCCAAAGTATTTCTCGAGGGTCCGATTCCAATGGGCGCAGGATGATGGGCCGCAAGAGTGGCGGGGCCATCGTCAAGCAAAACCCGATTGAAGCCCGGAGTTGATATCAACCATGGCGACAAACTCCCGACAATTCGGTGCTCGACAAGAAATACCGCGAAGAGTGAACGAGGTAATTGTTACTTCTCCAAATGAGGTCAAGTCTTTGCTAACAACTTTGGTCCAGAATTTGAATGTAGGTACTCCTCCACCTGTGAGGGCGTATGGCATCTGCACCAGCCTAGCTCACCCAACCGATGCGTGCCCAACACTCCATGATGAAACACCGGAGAATGTGAATGCTATTGGGTTCCAACAGAGGAAGTTTGATCCCTATTCAAATACCTACAACCCCGGTTGGAGAAGCCATCCAAATTTCAGTTATGCTAACAACCAACCGACCCAACAGAACTTCCATCACAGACCACCACCACCGCAACAGCCTTCGGGCTCAGGTAAGCCTCTTGAAGAAATTGTCCGTATGTTAGCTACTAATACTGAGAAATTTCAATAGGATACTGCAACCAAATTTCATAAGATGGAAGAGAGTATGAAGACTTTAGAGACTCAGATGAGCCAGATAGCATCCTCAGTTAGCAAATTGGAGACTCAAGGCAAGTTGTCGTCTCAGACACTCGACCCGAGGCATAATGTGAGCGCGATTGTCTTAAGAGATGGTAAGGAATTGCAGCCCCCAGTCGGCAAGAACCCTACACGTGACCACGCTCAGGGTTCCGTCTGAAACAAAACAGAAGTCGAAGGGAGTTTACGTGACCACGTCTGATTCAGTCCGGTGGAAATCCTCAGAAACCCAAACCTCTAGTGGTTCCACCACCATTCCCCCAGAGACTGGCTCAGAGCAAGAAAGAAAAGGAAGATAAAAGCATCATGGAGTTATTCCAAAAAGTTGAAGTAAACATCCCGCTCCTCGAGGCCATTAAACAAGTTCAGGCTTCGCCAAATTCTTTAAGGAATTATGCACAAACAAGCGTAAGTTAACGGTAATGAATGGGTGAGTGTGGGTGAAAATGTTTCAATTTGTCTTACTGAGGAAATTACCTCTAAGTGTCGCGACCAAGGTATGTTTTCCATTCCTTGCAAAATTGGGAATATTGGTATAAGTAAGGCTATGTGTGACTTAGGAGCCTCTATTAATGTGATGCCTTTATCCGCTTATACTTCCACGGTGCTGGGTCCATAACTAATCTATCGAGTTATAATTCAATTGGCGGATCGATCGATTATCTCATCTGAAGGTGTTTTAGAGGATGTGCTAGTTCAAGTTAATGGATTAATTTTTCTGCTGATTTCTTTGTTATTGATATGGAAAATGATAGTTCATCTGAGTCTTCTGATATCTTGTTGGGTAGGCCTTTCCTTAGTACGGCTAAGGCAAAGATAGATGTGCATAGTGGTTCATTGACTTTAGAGTTTGATGGTGAAGTGGTGAAATTCAATGTGTATGATGCCATGAAACATCTTTGAAGAAGTGTCTTGCGTTTATAATGTTGATATCATTGAAGATTTGACTCATGAGGTTTCGATTTAAATTATGATGATGAGTTGAATTACGCTTTGTGTCATAGCATGTCCGTTGATAAAGTTGGGAGATTTCTTGATCGGTTTGAATTTTACGATGATATGTTTGACGTGGTTTACGCTCCGAAGCTCCTAAGACTACAAGTATGAAATTTGTGCCTATTAAGCTATCACGATCGTAATCTACTGTTACCTTCTATTTTGCAGGCCTCAAAGTTGGAGCTCAAAAGCTTCCGAGCACTTGAAATACGCATACTTAGGAGCGGTGAGACTACGCGTGATCATATCCAAGATGCTCGATGGCACAGGAGAGGAGAAACTAATTAGAGTGCATCGAGACGAGGTTAACATAGAAAACAAGGATCGTCGAGCCTAGGACGTTAAACAAGGGCGCTAATGGGAGGCAGCCCATATTTTTATTTTTATTTTTCTTTCTTTTCTTTTTCTTTGTTTTGTGTTCTTTCTGTCTCGTTTGTTTCCTTCTTTCTTTGTTTTTGATTTTTTTCCCTCATTCCCTGTGTCTTTCAGGAGGGTCGGCATTCGATCAATTCGGAGTTCTTGGATTACAGCTGGCGGGAGTCCTTTATATGATCATATGTTGGGTCTCATCCTCATCAGACTATTTGTACCCATGGCGGGATGCCTAAATGAGCTCACGTATAAGCCCTCATCTTCACCACCAGACCAGCCCAGCACCATCGCCCCCGGATTCAGGGAAGTTCTCAGTTTACCTTTTCATTTACTTTTACGTTGAGGACAACGCATGATATAAGTGTGGGGGGTGATTTATAGCTTTTGAGATGCATGCTGTTTTTGTTTGATGCATTACTTTGGGCTGTGCCCTCCGTTGCCATTTGGTATTTTTGGACTTTTAACTATTGATGCCGTGGAGGAAAAAAAATCCTCTTTTGCTTGATGAATTGTTGTACCTTAGGTAATGGTGGATTGTTTTAAAGGATTCGAGAGTATGGTTGAGTCCCTTGTTGCTTAATGTTAATTAAATGTTAATGATTTTGTCTTATATGGTGAAGTTGCGGGCCTGAGTTAATTGGTTAGAATTTTAAAATTTTGTGTGATTAATCGGTGCCTTTCTTGTCTAGAGTCATGTTAAGCTTAGAAGTTGAGTTGGTATATGTGCTGAACTTTGGATTGATGTGGGAAATTATGGTGAGAAAGGGAATGAAGAATAAACATAAAAAGGTGTTAGATTCGTTCCGCCAATCGCCAAAGGTGGTTGTGAGCGAAGCCAAAAATCCGTCTAAAGGTTGGTCGAGATTGAGTAACCGGGTGACATTTATCACAAATGTTTGCGCTCGCGTAAAAAGGTCTCGAACAACTATGACGTGTGAGGCAACCAACTACTCCCCTGATTACTCGAAAGAAAAAAAAAAGAGAAAATAATGCATTGCAAGAATCTGAGTAATTACGAGTAAGGCTAAAGCCACTTGGCGTTGTGATTGACTGAGTAACCGGGTGACATTCATCACAAATGTTTGCATTCGCGTAAAAAAGGCCAATGACAATTCCGAGTAATTTATAGGTAAAAGCACCTAATCAATTAATTAAGATTAACCTGATCTTTCCATAACTACCACTTAGATTCGGAGTTCCTCGTATATATTAACCACCTGATAAGTGAAGTGTGATTCTTAGACCTGATTGGTTTTAATTAAAATTGGTAATTCATGCATGCGCTTCAATTTGATTTCGGGCTTGTATCTTCTCGTGTGGAAACTTGTTGCATTTATTTGACATTTCGTTGACATTGGGACAAGATTAGCTCTCATTCCTAGTTTACATTACCTCTGCATGTTTCATTTATTGGAGCGGTTTTCATTGTGTCTTAGTTCTCTTTTATGCTTGAGCACAAGCATCGTTTAAGTGTGGGGATATTTGATAAGTGCATATTTGTCTAATATTTATGTTTTAATTATTCCTTTTTATTCCTCTTGTTGATGAAATTATTGGGACTTAATTTGATTTAATATTTCCTTGTAGGGAATTACAATCTTCGCATAACGTGGGGAATTAAGAGGAAAACAACAATTAAAATCAAGGATGAATCCCCAGACGAACAACTCTTTGTCGCACAGGAAGCCTATCCGCGATCACGCACAGGATCCCTGTTACCCTGGGAATTGCAATCTTCGCATAACATGGAGAATTAACAAGGAAAGCAATAAGATTAAAAATAAAGCAACGTGGCAGCCCAAAAGAGGAAGATTTTAAAGCTTTTGGTTAATGGGAAAGGGGCCCACGTTGTTGAGGAAAGAGGCCATCAAGAAGGGGCCCACGTTGTTTAGGAAAAGAGACCATCAATAGGGGGCCCACGGAATTAGAAAAAGAAGACAAAAACCTAGGAGAAAAGAGGGTGACGGAGCTGCAAGGACTCTTCTTTTGGTTTTAAGATTTAATGAAGCGATGGAGGACGAGGCATCATCATCGAGGATCAATTTCTAGAACTTTATTTTTTTAGTTTTTCTTCTTTTCTTTGTTTTAGATATGTTAATTAAGAACTTTGTTAGGTTTAATTTCGTTATGAGTAGCTAAGTTATTTTTAGTCGTGGAATTCCAATTGTTATGTTTTGACTCGTGAGACCTATTGTTCTGATTATTTGGTTTATAATATTCGTACTATTTCTGATTTACTGTCATTTTTATTAATTGATTCTACGATTGAGGCCTGATTGTAGAGTTAGTTAATTTACATATCGCCAATTGATTTACTTGGTGGAATCTAACTAGGTGATCGGTGTTTGTGGCAATTGGCTTTAGGACATAAGTACTTATGCGATTTCGTGTGGAGGAACTTGCGATCTAATTAGATGAAGCATGAGTCAGTGCGTAGTCAGTTAGGGTTAGTGTTTCTTTAGAGTTTAATGCTGTTAATTAATTGAATCTCGGAGAGAGTCTCGAAGGGGTTATTAATTAATTATGGAACAGTTTAAAGGAGTCTCTTTGATTGTTCTAAGATTAAGAAGAAACGAGGGAGCCAGATGAAGTTGGTAACCATAGCTAACCTATTATTAAACCAAAGAAAATATTTGAGTCGATGATCGTGGTCTCTGCATAATAATTAGGAATTTCCTGGCTAAGTTGTCGTTATTTGAGTTTATCAGTTTTATTTGCGTTCTTTGTTGGTTATTATTTTTATTAATTGCGTTAATCATTTATTAGTGGTTAGTTTAATTAGTAGTTTTAGTCGAAAACTTCAAACCCCCCATTTTAATTATTTTCATTCTTTCTTTGGCATTTAAATAGAATCAATTATTCAATTCTCTGTGGATCGACCCCATTTACCACTATGTGCAATTTATTTTCGTTTGGTGTTTGGGATTTATTTTTGGTGGATTCGACACCCATCAATTTCCTTCGCGGTAAGTATGACGAGGGATTACGACCTAGTTGCAATTAAGCAGTTCATTAATGCCCATGATGAGAGGATTGTGCGACATGGTGCGTTTGGTGGAGTCTGACAGAATCCTTATCATTATCGAAGAGTCAAGCTCTAAAACTATCTTGCGGTGTCCCAGGTCTCATGCTAGGTTCAGTTCAGAGAGGACGTCCCAAAGTTCTGCAGAAACTAAAGAGCACCAGCCGATGTTCTGAACCAAACCGCCTAGCCAAGTGCCCGATCTATCCCGAACAAGGCCTCCTGCTGCAGCCGATAAGGTGGAACGTTTACAAACCCCATTAGTGTTTAATTTCACCCAACTTGGAGTCGGTTTGCTCCATCCAATGAGATGCTCCTGTTGGGGAGGTCGACCCGGAAAGGCACGGTTGTGCCATATCTCCGCACGGTGGATCCTATGCGCATAGTCCATAATAATTTGACCTGGTGAAGTCGGCCAAGCAAATTGTGGATCAAATAAGGACTTGTTTCTCCAGGTCCAAATGAACCAGCAAGCGGTGCCAAAAATTAGGGGCCAATCCAATCTAGACCCGATCTGGTGCTGTTGAAGATTGTTGTGAAGCTACTCCTGGCCGTGAAGAGTAAAAAAATTGTTGACTGGCTGAGGGAATTGAAAACACACACTCCTCGCTTTGGGACAGTCACGCATAGCATGAAGGGAGGAATCGTCGGCTTGGCAGTGATGACACTCCAAATTTAAAGTCAGTCCACAACAATGTTATGAATACCGTCTGGGACTCGATGCATCGGATTGGGCTCGAACAGGAATCGGTATCGATTGATGCAAGCACCGGTACTGTTTGGGATATTTTAAAATTTATAAATAGCCCCTAAATTTTTAAAAATTGCAAAAAGTCCATATTGATATATTATACAACTGTACTGTATACTTTACTAGTTTACTGTTTACATCAACCATACTTTAAAAATCTTAATAATAAATAATAATGACAATTAATTTAGAATAACAATAATTTTAAATATTTTACATATAAATAATAATCACAATTAATATAAATAAAGACAATCATCATCATACAATTATAAAACTATGAATAATACAAAGCATTTAAAATATTACAATCATACAATTTTATCATTATAATAAATAATATTACATATTTACATCAAAAGATTCAAAACATCGATAAAAGAACAATAAATATTACAAAAGGTTGATGACGAATAAGCAATCAAATAGAAGTTGAACTGAAACAAAATATTACATTTACATTACATACATATAATTTAACATAAACATCAATGATCAAATACAAGTAAAATTAAAAGAAGAGGAAAAATAAAACCTAAAGTTCAATCACAACGATGGCGGATACCCGCTTGAACTCAGACTTGACCTTAATCGATCATTTGGTACAAAATCCTCATCATTGAGAGGAGCTTTATCATCATCATCATTCAAATTTAATGCACCAAATGACATGTCAATGCTTTCCCATCCAAGATCATCTTCCACATTCAAATCACTCACATCAACCAAATTAGGTTCTTCAGAAATCCAATCCGCCAAAATATCAATATTATCAATCACAATTGGATCATTTGAACAACTTGTGCTACTAAGAGTCCTAGTAAACAATTACATTTAATTATTAAAAAATTATAAGAAATTATATAAAAATTAATAATGAAAATAACATACCTTTCCCGAAGCTTTAAATTGTAACGAACAAAAACCAAGTCATTCAACCTCTTATGCTCCAATCTATTCCTTTTCTTGGAATGGATAAATTCAAATGTGCTCCAGTTTCGTTCACACCCAGTTACACTCACACATTGACTTAAAATTCGAATCGCAAACTTTTTCAAATCTGGAACACTACATCCGAAAAGATCCCACCAAGCAACTGCAAGTTATAAGAAAACAAAAGTAGTGTTATAAACAAAATAAAGTGATAAATAAATTTCAACAAATAAGAAATAGGAAATAAGTAATACCTGGAGAAAGAAGTCCTCTTTGTTGAATAGCGACCGACATTCCAAAATCTCCATAAGAGTACTTATAAGCCTCCATTTGTGTGGTTAAAGCAATTTGCATTGAGTCATGAGGAACAATTGTTGTAATTGTCATAAGCATTCCTCTATTAACTTCAGCTTGCTTTTCAACATCGATCTAAAATACACTTTGGGATTCAAAATGCCACACTACAAACAATGGAGAAGAAAGTTGTCTTTTCCTTCTCATTAATGATTGAGATATATGGCTCGTATAAAGAAGGCTTATGTTTCAGATTGACCTTGATTGCTTCCGTTGCTCTCTCCATAGCATCAAAAATAAAACCCATTGTTGACTTTTCTTCACTATCAGCCAACCGAAGCACCCTCACCAAAGGCTCACAAACCCGGATAATGAATTGAGATGCCCAGTAAAATTCCCTATCTTCCAGTATGATACTACAAACCTCCATTCCAGCATTAGACCTAGCATGCTGAGATGTTACCCACTTATCACCTGTAAACATTTGCCTTAACTCCTTCCTCAACAAAAGAAAAGACTGAAGTGATAAGAAATTTGTTGCAAATCTTGTCACAGCAGGGCGACACAAATTCCTACCATTGGTAAATTCCCTTCTTATCAAATTTAAAACCCATGCACGATTATAAATAAATTTTGTCACCTTCTTTGCCTTCTACATGGTCTCATCAAAAACAAAAAAATACCTAGGATTTCCTATATCCTCCAGTATTAAGTCAATGCAATGTACAACACAAGGAGTCCAAAAAAATGAATTATAGGTTCTCTGCAACCTTTATCTTGCCGCTTTATAAGCGGAATCATTATCAGTAATAAACTGAACAATGTTTTCCACCCCTACTTCATTCACAACTTGATCAAATATTCCAAACAAAGTATCAGCATTTCTAATCAGGCTAGATGCATCAATCAATTTTAAAAACATAGAGCTATTAAAACAATAAACCAAAAAATTTATGATAGGCTCTTGTCTCCTATTTGTCCAACCATCACACATAATTGAGCATCCATTAATACCCCAATTCGCTCTTCTTTCAGCCAGATAAGCTCTTATTTCAGACACAGCACAACTCAAAAGTTTACCTCTTAAGTCATCAACCGATAGCCCTTTGTATCCTGGACCATAAGAGGCTATGGCATCTATCATAGGTTGATAATAATATGATTGAGAAGCATTAAATGACGAACCTGTATCATACCACCATCTAGCTACTGCCATATCCAAATTGTGAGCCGCATCTCTTATCTGCATTGCACTACGAATTGAAGGTTGGGCTCCAGGAGTTGTTCGTGGTGCAAAGAAACCAGGCAGCTGCTTTCTTCTCTTCCTCACTTCAGATTGTACAGGATCCTGAGACTGAGATGGAACACTACCAGTATCACTACCACTTCCACCTTGAACATCTCCATAATCACCACGGAAACCGGTAAATGAACTTCCACTACCAATTTCAAGATTCAATCTTTCCCTTCTATCTTTCTCAAATTGATGTTTATCAAGCAATGTCTTCATCTGCCACTTCACATCATGACTTACTTTTTTACACGCTTCCACATCTCCTTTAACCCCAGCTAAATGTCTTTTCAATCGGGTGATTCCTCCACCTTTCAAATGCTTTTTACAAAACAAGCAAATGGTATGATTCTTTTGACCATGAACCACACCAGCATGAGCCCAAGCTGGATCACTGTATCTTCCTGAACTAGGTTGATCGGAAGTATTTCAACTTCCTTTCATTTATCTGTACACAAAAATGAATAACACATAATTTCAGTACATAATGACAATTCAATTCAATTCAATCCAATCCAATTCAATTCAATCAAATTCAATTCAATCAAATGCAATCCAATCCAATCCAATCCAATCCAATTCAATTCAATTCAATTCAATTCAATTCAATTCAATCCAATTCAATTCAATTCAATTCAATCCAATCCAATCCAATCCAATTCCAATCCAATTCAATTCAATCCAATCCAATCCAATCCAATTCAATTCAATCCAATTCAATTCAATTCAATCCAATCTAATCCAATTCAATTCAATCAATTACAATTCCAATTCCATTCACTCCATTCAATTCAAATTCAATTCAATGCAATTCCATTCCAATTCAATTCAATTCAAATCCAATTCAATTCAATTCAAAACAATTCAATTCAATTCAAAACAATCCAATTCAATTCAATTCCAATACAATTCAATTCAATCCAATCCAATCCAATCCAATCCAATTCAATTCAATTCAATTCAATCAAATCCAATCCAATCCAATCCAATCTAATCCAATTCAATCCAATTTAATTCAATCCAATCCAATTCCAATTCCATTCAATTCCAATTCAATTCAATGCAATTCCATTCCAATTCAATTCAATTCAATTTCAATTCAATTCAATTCAATTCAAAACAATCCAATTAAATTCAATTCAATGCAATCCAATCCAATCCAATTCAATTCAATCAAATTCACTCCATTCCAATCCAATATAATCCAATTCAATCCAATTCAATCCAATCCAATCCAATTCCAATTCCATTCATTCCATTCAATTCCAATTCAATTCAATGCAATTCCATTCCAATTCAATTCAAATCAAATCAAATTCAATTCAATTCAAAACAATCCAATCCAATTCAATTCAATCCAATCCAATCCAATCCAATCCAATCCAATTCAATTCAATCAAATTCAATCCAATCCAATCCAATCTAATCCAATTCAATCCAATTCAATTCAATCCAATCCAATTTCAATTCCATTCATTCCATTCAATTCCAATTCAATTCAATGCAATTCCATTCCAATTCAATTCAATTCAAATCCAATTCAATTCAATTCAATCCAATCCAATTCAATTCAATTCAACGCAACTCAATTCAATTCAATTCAATTCAATCCAATCCAATCCAATCCAATTCAAGTCAATCAAATTCAATTCAATCCAATTCAATTCAATCAAATTCAATTTAATTCAATTCAATCTAATCCAATTCAATTCAATCTAATCCAATCCAATTCAATTCAATTCAACTCAATTCAATTCCAATTCCAATTCTAATTCCAATCCAATTCCATTCCATTTCATTCAATTCCAATCTAACTCAATTCAATTCAATTCAATTCAATCCAATCCAATCCAATCCAATCCAATCCAATCCAATTTAATCAAATTCAATTCAATTCAATTCAATCCAATCCAATCCAATCCAATTCAATTCAATCAAATTCAATTCAATTCAATTCAATCTAATCCAATTCAATTCAATTCAATCCAATCCAATCCAATTCAATTCAACTCAACTCAATTCAATTCCAATTCCAATACCAATTCAATTCCAATTCAATTCCATTCTATTCAATTCAATTCCAATCATATCCAATGCAATCCAATCCAATCAAATTCAATTCAATACAATCCAATTCAATCCAATTCAATTCAATCAAATTCAATTCAATTCAATTCAATCTAATCCAATTCAATTCAATCCAATCCAATCCAATCCAATCCAATTCAATTCAACTCAACTCAATTCAATTCAATTCAATCCAATCCAATCCAATCCATTCAATTCCATTCCATTCCATTCAATTCAATTCCAACAATTCTCAATCCTAACAATTTCAAAACATTCATAATTCCATTTCCAAACAATCCATTCCCAACAATTTTCAACCCTAATAATTACAAAATATTCATAATTCCATTTCCATTCAATCCATTCCCAACAATTTCCAATCCTAACAATTACAAAACATTCATAATTTCATTTCCATTCATTCCATTGACAACAATTTCCAATCCTAACAATTACAAAACATTCATAATTTCATTTCCATTCAATCAATTTTCAATCCAAATTCCAATTCCAATTCCATTCAATTTCATTCCAATTCAATTCAATTCTAATTTAATTTACATTCCAATTCAATTCCATTCCATTCCAATTCAATTCAAATCCATTCTAATTCAATTCAATTCCAATTCCCAAATACCCAAATTTATACTTAACTAATTATTTATCAAAATTCAATACCCAAATATAAAAATGAATTACCATATAACAAATATTAACAATATGTCAATTAATGATTTAAGTTTTTTCAATTTTACTGATTTTGATTATTAATTGTACAAACTTACATTTAATTATTTATTTCACATTTGATTATCAATTTTACAATTAAAATTAGGTTTAAATGTTAATTTGATTTTGATTATCAAAGTATCAAACTCAATCTCAAATTCAATTGCATAAATTAAAATTAAATCTCATTCATCCACAATTCAACAATTCAATCACAATTACCATTCTAAATTTATTTTCCAATGGGACATTCGGATCAATTCAATGCCAAAATCCAAAATCAACTTCCATAATCCAAAATGCCAAAAACCAAAATGCAAATGTCAAGTTCACTTCAAGAATGCCATTCAACATTTCAACCGAAATCACCTTCACCATTTACATTTTACAACTTCACTTCAACGGTTCAACACTTCAACCCAAATCCATCATCAATTCATCATCGATATCCAACGCAAAAATAGAAGCAATTTCCAACAACCACAAATCCATCGTCATCCAATTTTTAACAACAAATCTACCATCATCCAACAACCAACACAATGACTGAAGCAATTAATGTCAAAAATCCATGAAAAATAAAACAATACATTCGGTCTTCACAGATCTGGGTTGATGTCGGGTCGGCTGGGGTTGACGTCGAAGGAAAACGGACAAGGCCGCGAAGGCTGCTGCTCACGGTGGAGGACCAACGATGCGAGGGAGAACCGACTGAAGCTGGCGTGGAGGACCGACGAGGCGACGACGCGAGGGAGAAGAACGAAGAGCCGAAGACTCGACAGACGGACGGGAAGACCACCGGAGTCCAGATCCAGACCAGGGAGGGCAGCAACGTGGCTGGAGAGCGACGGACGACACGGATCTGGTGGACGAGGGCGGCGGAGACGGACGGAGCGTAGGCGAGAAGAGAGAAGAAGAAAGGAGTAGGTCGGGCCGTCCGGAGGGGGGGTTGGGTAGATTTTTAGGTTAAAAGTTTTTGTTTTTGCAAATAGGTCCCTAGGAAAACTAGAAATTACCATAATCACCGGTATTTTTCCGGAATCACCGTCTCGCCAATCTCGATCGAAAGCGGCGGTATCGGCGGAATTTATACCGGTAACCTTGCGATCAAGATCGGTACGGTTTATGGCGGTACCAATCGGTCTGATCTGAAACTTCGGATCATTGGTCCACGGCGGAGTCGATGTTGGTTAGTCAGAAGTTGATCCTGTCCAGAGAGCCAAAGAAAAGAGCGGATGCATTGAGGACCTTTCCAGTGCCAGATGAGTTTCCAGAGGCCGCTCAAATCGTGGGGTGGGAGGATCATTGAGCATGGCGTAGGCACAAGCAAAAGTGAACTATCTCGAGTCAAACTTTCCCCAGATCCGTTTGTCCGGCCTGAACTGTGACTGGGGCTGTAAAATGCTTGCAATGGTCAAACAAATAAAGTTAGGGAGAAGGAATTGAAATTCATTCCATCGCCAATTACCTGTCAGATCCACAAAGTGTTGAACGCGTAGATCATGTGCTTCCTGAGGTAAGGGTCGTCAAGTGTGCGTTATGAGAGGACCTATAGCTTCCACCCAAGGGTCTATCCAAAATATAGCCTTAGAGCCATCATAAATAACACATTGCAGACCGTTGAGCACGGTCGACCAAACAATTGCTATGCTCCTCCAGGTCCTCGAGCCGCCACTAGTTTTAAGGGCAGCAGGGAGATTGTCCGCATCAAAATTATATTTCGATGCAAGGATGCACACCCAAACCGCATTCGGTTTTGAAATCAGAGCCCAACCTAGTTTAGTAAGTAAGGCATCATTGGTTTCGCGGATACTGCAAATGCCAAGGCCGCCTCATTCCTTCGATTGATAAACTTTATCCCAGTGGACCAGGTGTATCTTCTTTATTCCCTGAGAGGAACCCCACAAGAAGTTGCACATCAGTCTTTCCAAATCGTCGCATAGGCATCGAGGTAGACGAACCGTCTGCATTGTGTAGAGAGGGAGTGCAGCGATAACAGTTTAAGTTAGAGTGGCCCGACCTGCCAACAAAAGCTGGTTACCAGACCAGCCAAAAAGTCATTGTTGAGCCTTATCAAGGATGTGTTGGTACGTTCATTTCTGGACTTTCTTGTGGAGCAATGGAACTCCAAGATAATAGCCTAAGTCGGTAGTTTGTTTAAAACCCAGCTATCGGCTCAAGTCTCTAGCAAGCGTTGGGGACACATTTTTGGAGGAGTAGCATCGAGATTTGCTTTGGTTAACCCGTTGCCTTGAGGCTATACAGAACATGCTCAACACTTCTTGAATAACAGCGGCTTGGTGAACAGAAGCTTCGACAAAAAGGATGAGGTCATCTGCAAAGAAGAGATGTGAAAGGCGAGGACCCCTTCTGCTAATTCTAATGGCCTTCCATTGTCCTTGGGTGATGGAGTGATTAATGAGATGACCTAGACGTTCCATGCACAAGATAAAAAGGTCGGGAGATATCGAGCCTCCCTGACGGATTCCTCAAGTGGGGGTGAAGGTGTCACTGAATCCTCCTTCCCAATTCACTTGCATGGTCGTCGAAGAAACACACTTCATAATGAGAGAGATCAACGAGCTCGGAAGACCAAGATCAATGAGGGTATCGTGGATAAAATCCTAGGAGAGGCGATCGTACGTTTTTTCCAGGTCCACCTTGATAGCCAGGAAACCCTTTTTGCCTGATTTTCGTGCCATGGTGTGACTAATTTCTTGTGCCAAGATAATGTTATCAGTAATCTGGCACCCCGAAACAAAAGTGACTTGGGTCTGAGCAACAAGAGAATTGAGATGGGGTTTCAATCGGTTAACGATGATCTTCGTAATAGCTTTATAAACCATGGAACATAGAGCAATGGGACGAAATTGAGTAATCGACGTCGGGGAGGGGATCTTGGGGATAAGAATCATGATGGTGCGATTGAGTTCAGACTCCCATACCTCATGTCGGAAAACTTGTTGAAGGAACCGAGTCAGAGAAGGTCCTATGATGTCCCATTGGGATTGGAAGAATAAAGCGTGAAATCTATCATATCCGGGTGTTTTATTCTAGGTCGTGTAAAAAATGGCCGATTTAACCTCAGAAGGAACGAGAGGACTAGCCAAGTCCTGAGTGGCTCTGGTTAAGAAAGGGGAAAAATGACCTTGAAGTGGAAGGTGCATATGGATTGAAGAATCAGCCGAAAACATCTTTGCAAGGTAGGCCTTGGCTGTTTATTTGAAGTGTACAGTCTACGTAAAAACCTGAGGGATCTTGAGGTTCCAAAATTTAACTCCTCTAGGATCCTTAGGGTGGGGTCTTAGGGGTTTAGGATTAGTCCGACTAATCTGGGATACCTAATGTAATAAAAAAAAAGAAGGGAAGAGAGACCAGCTAACAAAAAAGTCGATGACGATAAACTGATGATGATTAGATATTTGGGCTTGGACAAGCTTCGGGTCAAATTGCATTTTTTTTCTCTGTTATCATCCCTATTGACAATTGTTTTGTTTGGATTTGTTTAAATTAAAAAATTTTATCTTACATTTTAAATTTTAAAATTAATTTAATTTATTAATTTCAAGCAATACCCGACTAATTTATTACACTTAATATGACTTTAAATTTGTTAAGTTCAAATTTAAGTTTAATTGAATCATATTTAATTTATTAAATTTGTTTAGAGTATTTATTTTCAAAATATTAAATTATAAAAATATTAGTCAAATTTAAAAAATTATTAGTCAAATTAAAAAGAAAGTGTGCCCTCTTTACACTCAATTCTCTCTTTTTTTTTGGGTCTATTTGGAAGACTTACCTAAGATGCAATTATTAAACGTCACTCTTAGGACCACTACAAGTAAAAAGGAAAATAAAAGCCTAATATCAAAAGATTAAAAATCAAAACACAACGCACTACATAATGTATATGTTTAATAAAGGGATAATGATTAAAAGGTTTAATTGATATTAAATTATTATAAAATTAAATAAAATTTAATAAAATTAAAATTTTGAAAAATAATTGAAGAAGATTATTGTTATCTATAAAAAATTAAAATTTAATTTAAAAATTATTAAATAAAAATTAATCGATTATTTTAATTTATAAAATTTAATTAGTTTTTAACATAAAATTATTAAATTAATTCAAATTACAATGTTAAAATTAAAGTTTTTCAGCGGGCTAATTTTTTACGTGAGTCAATGAAATAGAACTTCTTTGAGGGGCTCCATCAGGTCGTCGAAGACTTGGAAAGGAGAGGTTGCTAATGGAACAAAGGAATATCATCGACCGACACAATTTCTTACCTTATCCATTGAATGTCTCTATCCTTCATATATGCCCCACCCCAACCCTCTGAAAGTTACACACTAAACTCGTCTCGTCTTATCATTCTTAAGGTTTTTGTTTGTTTGTTCCTGATTAATATCTCGTGAAGACAAATGATGACAACGTACCAAGTCTAATTGAATCCATAATAGGTTCTTCCTAATATACAACTCAATTTTGTCAATCAGATCATTGACGAGAGATCAGTCTCTAAATTTGAATATAACTCAAATTCTGATTAAATCGAATTTAATCTTGTTAAGTTTAAGATAGATTAATTTTAACTAAATTTTAATTGTAAGCTTCTAAATTTACATCTAATTTAAAATTTGAATTGAATTCGATTTTATTAAATTTTGAATAAATCGAATTAAACTCAATTATTTACAATACAATATATGTATATATGTTTATAAATATTAATACGTAATATATTATATTAAAAATTGTGATATATTTGATAAATTATTGAAAAGGTAAGTATAGGTCATTATTGATGGAAATGGAAATGGAAATACAGAAGTATTATTAGCGAGGGATAGCTCGATTACATTTCCTCCTCTAAAGGGAGTATTCAACTTGGAGCTTTATGATTAACTATACGAACTAGTTCCAGGTTCTCAGACACTTGCTTTAATGGCGGTACTATAACCATTCTGGTCATCATAGTACTTTGACCAAAGCATAACACCTCCATACTTGGCTGACCTCTTTATCACCGGCAAGATTTGAGAAGTCAACACGTTCGGTGGGATATAACCGCTTCCGGCTGCCTGAGGAGACGCCGGTAACCCCAAAAATATCTTCCCTGCATTCACCGAACTAGTCCACCGGTTCCATGAGCTTATGATGTTATTAACATTGCCGGATGAGTATTGACATGGAGGGTTGTTATAGAACTGAACCCATACATAATCAAACAGACCTGTGTTCAAAGCAGCCCCCATGAAACTATCAGGGTACGGACACTGAGGAGCTGCTGTCAGATACACTTTCCTTCCTCGTGCACTATAAGCAGACAAGAAACGGGCAAGATCGTCATAATACTGACCCGACCCTTGCTCGATATCAAAATCTATACCATCTAACACAGCACTACCTAAAGGACGAGATGAAGATTGTCCACCTAAGAAGTTGTTCCATAAGTAATCAGCAACGTTTTTGGCATCATCTCTTGAAGCCAACCCGTAGTTTCCGACGCCGCCGCCGAGGGAGAGCATGACCTTAACTCCACGGCTTTGGCAGCTCGTGATTCCACTGCTGACTGAAGTACAGCCACCGGAAGCAGGGTTGCAGTGTCCGGCGAGGTTGAGTGCTGGTGTTCGGCCATTGCCAAACGTAACGAGAAATGCTATGTTCACGTAAGCATATCTTCCGGTGGCACAGGTTTGGGCTAGAGTTCCTTCATTTCCGTTCTGGCCCCAGTAGATGGCTATGCCTCCGGCTCCATGAGAGGGTTTAATAAGCAGGAGGAGTAGTAATGGAAGAAGTATCAGGAGGCGTTGAGTGTTCATTTGGCCACTTTCGAGTACTTGCAAGATATTTTCGAATGCCTGTAGACAGTAGTGTAAGGGATGGTCCATTTTATAGGCACGTCGGTGAGAATTTAATGCCTCTACCGTGCTGCCCTTAATTTTGAGCACTAAAGAGTTAAAAATCAAATTTGACTTGCGGGCTAGTTTGGTAGAGAACGGATAGCTATTTTTTTTTAACAAGCTGTTTGACTTATCAAATAGCTAAAAAAAATTGGTAGGTAGCTTTTTTAGTTTCTTATTTATCAAATAATTATAAAAGATGTTTGGTGGGTATTTCTTTTAAAATCTTATTTAACATAAACAGTTATTAATATAGGAACATTTTTCAGCTAAAGTTTTAAGTATTAAAAGTTAAATTTATTCTTTATACAATTATAGGTTAGAAACATTTGTAAGTTTTTGTAAAATTTAATTTTGTTCTATTTTATTATTATCAAAATTTTAATTTTATCAAATTAAATATTTAATTGTGATCTTATAAAATTTTTAAGTCATATTTTTAAGTTATTTTAATTTATTAAATAATAAAATTCATACATAATATATAAAAATACTAATATAATGTAGCTCACTATATCATTCATATTAATAAAAATTTAACATTGATTATTATTATTATTGTTGTTGTTGTTGTTGTTGTTGTTGTTGTTGTTATTATTATTATTATTATTATTATTATTATATGTCCTATGTTTTTATTAGAGTTGTAAATTTGATTTTGTATAATTAAATACCTAAAATATAAATTTTATAAGAATATTCAAGAAATAATATAATATATAATATTCATATCTTTATAATTTTTTAAAGTCATGTCATCTTAAGTTATTTTACACATAAACAGCTAATCCTAAAGAGCTGCTTTTATCAAACATCAAATGACAAACAACTAATACAATCCGCTAGTTAAATCAATTGATAAAATCACCATCAACTAACAGATAATGCAATCAGTTGATTGTTAAATAGGGTCGAAATGTACTCATTCTTAAATAATTTTTATAATTTGATATTAAAGTTTTCATATTTATTTTATATAAAGAAGTTGATTAACAATTAACATCACAAACAAGTTTACTTAAATAAAAATTAACATGATTGTTTCAAGTTATATCTTTATGTCACATCTGCGTGTGAGTTTATCGGAAACATCATCTCTATTATATAAGGGTAAGATTGTGTCTATCTAACCTTATCAAACCTTCTCAAATTCGGCTTTATTACGAAATTTTTATTAGATTATAGATATGATTATGACGACGATTGTTTCAAGTTAATTAAATTTTGAATTAAATTAATTTTTATTATTGATAACATATTCAAAATTAAATTTTAATACCAAATTTGAAATTAACCTCTCTTATAAATAATACAAACTTTTTTGTTGATATAAAAATTATACGGTGTTGTATATAAAAGAATAAAATGAAATTCGCTAATTAATTAGAGTAATTATGATATTTATTTAATTAAAGGCAGTAAGAATATGAGCTTTTGGGCCTGAACAACCTTCTTGTCAAATTGGGATATTTTTATCAGTTACCGTTCCTATTGAAAATTGTCTTGATTGAGTTTGCTTAAGTCAAAATTTTAATTTCATTTAAAATTAAAATTATTTTAATTTATTAATTTCAAATCATACTTAACTAATTTATTTTGATTAATATGATATTAACAAAATTTAAGCTCAAATTTGAGTTTAATCAATTTATCAAATTATATTAGAGTATTTATTTTTAAAATATTAAAATATAAAATAAATAATATTAGTCATAAAAAACTTGAAAAATTATTAGTCAGATTAAAAGGAAAATACGACCTCTTTTACACTCAATTTGAGCACTTTAAATGAGTGAGGAAAAAAGGTTCAGAAGACTCTTACGATTGCTCGCCGCCCTCTAGAACGTCTGACCAATTACATGTCCACAACTAAAGTCATACAAATCAACAAATAAGTTTCTCTCTTTTTCTTCTAGTATGGACGACATGTCGCTATTGTTAGTCGACGCCGATCATTTGTTTTCCACTTCTGCTTGAAGTTATGACTAGAGAATTGCAGGCCGAACCAATCACGCTTGGAGTCAAGTAAACGATTTGTTAATGAATTCCACCGCAGGAAATTGTGACTTCTCTTTGCAAAGAATGTTCTGATTCGGTTTTTTTTCTTCTTTTTTTAATTGTCATTAATACACAGTCTATGATATTTAAATCTTGATATAATGAATTAAAAATTATCAATTTTATTTTTAATCTAATTATATTTAAAATTTTAATTAAATAGTCAAATTTTTTAAAATTAAACAAATCAGTTCAAATATCAAAATTAACATTTGAAATAACTGATGCACTATATAAAATTAACATTTGGACATCTTTTTATTTTAAAGATCGAATAGGCGACTATATTTTAGTACATTAGTAACAATGTATTGATTATAAAAATAAAATTATGTTAATGATCTCGAAAAATTAAATAATCCTTTTCAATATTAGTTACATTAATGAAATATTAAAGAAACAACTTTTAAACCAATTCATCTTATTTTTAAAAATATAAACTCGTGATACGTAGACCAGAAGCGAAAGCCATTCGAAGGTGGGGTATGTCCCTTACACAAAAAAAAAAAAGAATTTAACATTTTTAATTTGCTATTTTAAAATATTTTATAAAATAAATTTGTATTTTTAACTAATGCAAGAGTTACACTGCTACCATTATAATAAGTATATATAATAAGAGAGTAATTATTAAAAATTAAGGTGTGATTATAATAAATTGAAAATTAATATTATAGTTTAAACTATATGTTAAACTAAAATCTTAACCCCAATTCCTTGGTGATTCTCTTGCTCAAATCCTTGCTTCAAGAACCAACCCCTTAAACAAGGTATTAATAGGGATAGCACCGTAGATCTGAAATAAAGTGACCCTATTATGTTTAATTAGGCTTCAGTTAGATTTAGGATTTTTTTATTTTGTCAAAGTTCAAAAATTATATGTGAAATAATGTTGTTTTCTATTTTTAATTTTAAAAGATTCAAACAAAAGCCCATCATATTGTCATCTCTAATAATTAAAAGAAATTGGAACGAGATTATAACATAAAGACAATTTCTTAAACTAAAATTAGTTATAACATATGATTTGTATTGATCAAAACTTAGGGAATTCAATAGCCTCCGAACAGAATTGATCGAACTTTCAATTAATAGTATCAAAAGCTTTATAGAAATCAATCTTTCAGCAGTAACTTTTTAATATTCCTTCCAAATTGATAATCCTTTAAAAGCTCTTACATAATCAGTACGTCATCCCTTATAGATCTGCTTTGTATAAAGGCACTCTATTATAAGTGATAAATTAAGATAAAGTAATCTTTAATCTATTAGCTAGAAGTTTAGCAATTACCATATAAATCGTGTTGCAACAAGATAGGTCTGCAGTCTCACATAGTATCATGATTAAGCTTTTTAGGAAGTAGGCATAGGTATGTGTGATTTATCTCTTTCAACATACGACCTGAGGATAAACACTCTAGTACTGCTTCTGTAGGTATGATTCTCGTGATCACCCAAGTTTCTTGAAAAAAACCATCGTTGAACCCATCAGGACTAGGAGCCTTAGAAGGATGTAAGTGAAATAAGGTTTCCTTAACATCGTTGTTAATGAACACAGTTGATATTGTTTCCTTAAGTTCCTATGACAGGGACTATTGAAGAGTGTACAGGTAAGATTAGTGTCATTGGAGCTAATTTATGTGCCCATAAGTTGCAAAAAGAACTCACTTGTAGGTCTGGATAAAAAAAAACCAACTATGGTTTACTATTGCCCTATCTACTTCAGTATAATTGAAAATGAAATTATAAACTCCAAACAAAAGCTGAGGATTAAGAATTGTTGTTGCCAATGACTATAATCTTTGCCATAAAATGGCTCTTTGGAACTAGAAATTAGAGGCATAAATAATTGAAATATCAAAACTCATGGCTGTCCCTTCAATCTGTAATTCAAATGGATAGGTTGCTCATTTTCCATCATAATATTATCTATGATTTGGTTGATATTGTAGAAGCATATGATCCGACCATTGAAGTGCGAGAAATGATCTGAAAAATGTTAGGTAAGGGACTTATTCCCATATTAGAAATAAGTGAGAGAAGGGGGTGGCTTACAACCTATAAATAAACCCCTTCCTCCTCCCATTTATCTCATCCAAAACTAAGACAAAAATATTTACTCTTAGTAAGAGTAGTAAATTTTTGTGAGTAATTTTTTGGGTGTATTGGAGTAAGAGTTGAGAGTGTGTGAAAACACTAGTGAGTTGAGTGTTGAGTATAAACACTTGTAAGTGTTGTTTTTCTCCCTAATGAAAAGGATGTACAGTAGCCCCGGAGAAGTAGGCGCAATTTAGCCGAATTCCGTTATCAAATTTTGTGTTGTTTTACTGGCGTTTTTCGTTACGTGGAAATAGTTTAATTTTCTAACAAAAAAGCCTTCAAATTTGCTCCCAAAACCCTCAAGATCGAATCCAAGTGTGTTGATTTTATTTTAGTTTCTAAAAGCTCGACTATTAAGGGTTTCTTATCCAAAACCATCTCTTTCACCATGGCTTGTTTAAGAAGGTCATTTAATCCTCTAACATTCCATACTAGGATCACTGGGAGAAGATACCCTTATGAGCTTGTTTTAGCCCTTTTCCTAGATGATCGTCTTTTTTGAGCAAGCTGTTTGGGCTACTAATGTAGCACTTGGATTAGTCTCCGACTTGATGACCGATTGCATTTGTAACTGATGCTCCACAATGATTTCACACTCCTCAACTTGTTGTTGAATATTGGTTTATGAAGAAATTTGTTGGGCCCCATATTTGTTTTCTTGATGTTTTAAGTATGAATTAAGTTGATTGTGTTATTTATGGCATAATTTGATTTTATTGAAAGTATTAATGAGAAATTAAGATTTATTTGAGATTAGTGTGGAATAAATGGTTATGGAAGAGTAGATTTTTATAAGGGAAAAATGGGCAAGGCACTTAAGGGTAAGAGGTTTTAGGCTTAACTAAGAGGGGCATTTTAGTCATTGCTCTTTCTTGTAGGTTTAAAGAATTAAAAGAAGAAAAGAAAAGAAAGAAGAAAAGAAGAAGAGAAAAGGAGAAGAGGAGTCGTAAGAGAGGAAGAAGAGGAAGAAAAAGAGGAAGCTCCAGTTTGTCGATTTCCAAGGATTAGAAGCATTCTCCAGGTAAGTTAAACTCTTTTATCCTTGTTTGAGATGGATTGAACCTTGGTATTGCTTGAAATGAGTAGGAATCGATGGTTTAGGGTTTATGGTAGAACTTGGGTAGAAATGCATGGATTGTTGTGTTTGTTGATGATTTGGTGTTAGAATGAGCTTAGAAAGGACGTATATGACTGGATTAAAGGGTTAGATGTGTTGTAGTTGAGAAAGGGAAGGATTAAAGGTTGAAAAATGTCGAAAATCTGGGTTCGGGAGTCCACCCTCCCGTCCACACGTGACGACGTGCGTAAGGCCGCACGCCGCGATGTACAGAAGACCGCACGCCGCGACGTGCAAAAGGGCCGCACGCAGCGACGTGCCAGGCCGCTCGTCGCGACGAGCGAGCCTCATCGCGGCGAGGCCAGTTTTTCCAGCAAAGATGATTTTAGTGTTTTCAGCATATCTTTTGTTATAGAAGTCCTTTTGAGGTGATTTTTGAGGCGTTGTAAACTAGAGACATAGATCTACAAGTTTTGTGAAGTGATGAAGTTCTAAATCAGTTCCTAAGGATGTGAAATTTTGGATGGAAGTTAAGAATGGAAATATTGTTTCAGCATGAGTTATTGAATGAGATTTTGGTTCTTATTTTAGGAGATCAAGTGAGGCAAGATGATCAATAGGCTCAAGAAGAAACTCATCTTTTGGAGTATGAATTATGGATTTGTTTGTTTAAATTAAATGAAAGCAGGTTTCAAGTTTGTTTTCCAGCAGGTCCATTAATCTTCCGCGGGTCTTTTCCTTAAACGTATAAATGTCATGTTTCACGCCACACTCTCATGTCCGATGTTGGGCTCCGACAGCGGGGTCCAACAAAATTACTACTGGGCAAATTGATATGTTTTCCCTGGGGCAATCCACCATTTCATCTACTGACTCAACAGGATCAACTCTCGGACTCCCCATCTCATCTTTTTCATTTTGGGTAACTACCATTTGCATCAGGTCCAAGCTTACCCATTTGATGTTTGTTGATGACTTGGTCTTGCGGCTTCATGATCTTCCTATGAAGTTCATGATCTTCCTATGAAGTAACTAAGAGTTCCTATCTCGTATGCCAAGCCCAAGTACTTTGATTGTATTTCTCTCAGTGTCTTGAAAATCAAACAAAATCGATCGGTTGGATCGAAGAACCGGTGACTCGGAGCATGAAACGGTCCATTTTAGCCCGTATTTTTTATGAGTGATTAGCTCGTTCATTTTATGATCGGATCTGTAAAAGCCACTGAATCAGTGAAAAAAAGGACCGGCCGGTTCATTTAAAATGTCTTGATTTTGATGATTTTAACTTGGATGAATATTATGATTAATAATCTTTTTTATCTTTTTGATGAAATATGACTAATAAGCTTTATTATCTTATTTTGGGTTGTGTTGGTGAACTTAAAAAAAACTTGTATATTTAAGTTAAGTTTACAATTAGATAAATAATTAAATAGTGTGTTTAAAAATTATCTTATATATATAGCATATAATATATAAAATAATAATTTATATATTTATTAATCACCGGTTCGATTACTGTTGAATTCCAGTTGAACCATTGACCCTTGAATCAGTTGCTTCTTCTGTTCAGTTACTAGTTCGGTTTTTAAAACATTGATTTCTCTCATTAAAAGGTTCAAAACTCGAATTAATGCCTGATAAAACAGATTCCTGTAACTTGTTGCAAGGGTTACTTTAATTACTTCTATGCTGGGAAATCTCTATGTTTACCGGATGTCACATGTCATCCTACTTAAAAAAATCCTTAAGGAGATATATGGAATCATGAAAGCTTTCTTATGGACTGGAAATTCAGAAAACTCCAAGAAGGCTAAAGTCAAGTGGAGTGAAGCATAGATGGATCCACATTGGGGGCAAGTGAGGGCATTTGCCCCTACTACCTTCAAAAATTTTTATATAAAAAATTATTATTTTAAATTTTGATCTTATAAAAAAATAAAATTTTGCTCCCATTAAAATTTTGCCCCTACTAAAAATAAAATTTTGCCTTCACTCAAAAACTTTCTAGATTCGTCCCTGGAGTGAAGTACCATCCCTAAAAGGCAAAAGAGTCTGGGGATTACCCTAATATCTCTTATGCAAAAAGTGCTTATGTGTAAAAGGATTTGGAGACTATTTGTGGATAAACAAGCTATATGGGTGAAATGGCTACATGAAACATATCTGTATAATGCAATATTTTGACAACTTTCAAAATCAAGGGAGTACTCTTGGTTCTTCTTGCAAATGTTGAAATTAAGACATGTGATTTTTCCTTTGATTAAATATATGCTAGGCAATGGAGACAATATTTATGTATGGTTTGATAACTGGGACTATTCAAAGCCCTCTCATCCAAAGAATTGATTTCCTCTAACAAGTTGATTTTCTCTTCTTTTTCTTCTTCTGTCTTCTTCCCTCCAAGCTTCTCTTGCACACTCTCATGAGCTCTCTCTCTTCTCCTCTCTTCTTTCATGTTTTTCTTCTCTTTTCTTCTCTCCACATTTTCCCTTCTTTCTTTCTTACTTCAAGACCATTTATTTGGTCTTTTTCCTATTTTACCCTTTATTTACTTTGTCCTTCCCATTTTACCTCTTATGTTTATTAAAACTAACATCTTATACTTCTAACTCCTTCAAAAAATTCAAACCTTTTCTGATTAGGTAATTGAAGGAATTTGATAACACTTCCTTATAGAAAAATGTTTGTCATTGTCTTAAGTTTCTAATGATATCAAAATTATTCAATTTGGTTCAGAAATTTGAAAGTTATACTCCAAATATTTTTGGATTGTTCTTATGCTGAAACAATATTCTATACTCAATTTCCATCGAAAATTTGAAATTCTTAGAAATTGAATTAAAACTTGATTTCTTTAGACAATTTGTATCCATATATCTCTAGTTTACTTCAAATCAAAAATCATATCATTTGGATAACTAGAGAAAAAGTTGTGGCTAAAAAATCGAAGCATACTCAATGAACATGTTTCAATTACATTTCCAGCTTTTAACTTCCAACATTTTACATATAACTCATCTTGTACCTAAACTATCTTTTGTACTTCATTTCTAATTCAAGAATTCTCCTTTTTCTTACTAATGACTAATCGCTAACAATTTCTCATTTAATAGTTCTAACTTTCAAGAAAAGTTCGGGGCTCAACACATCTGCATCAAGTCCAAGCTTACGCATTTGATGTTTGTTGATAACTTGATCCTATTATCAGGATCGAATATCCAATCGGTAGAACTCTATAGAATTATTGGTCTTTAACTTCATGATCTTCCTATGAAGTACTCAGGAGTTCCTATCTCGTATGCCAATCCCAAGTACTTTGATTGTATTTCTCTCATTGAAAGGTTCAAAGCTCAAATTAATGCCTGTCACTTGCTGCAAAGGTTACTTTAATCAATTCTATGCTGGGAAATCTCTATGTTCACTGGATGTCACATGTCATCCTACCTAAAAAAGTTGTTAGGGAGATAGATGGAATCATGAAAGCTTTCTTATGGATTGAAAATTTGGAAAACTCCAAGAAAGTTAAAGTTAAGTGGAGTGAAGTACCATCCCTAAAAGGCAAGGGGGTCTGGGGATTACCCCAATATCTCTTATGCAAAAAGTGCTCATGTGTAAAAGGATTTGGAGACTATTTATGGATAAACAAGTTATATGGGTGAAATGGCTACATGAAACATATCTCTATAATGCAATATTTTGACAACTTTCAAGCTCAAGGGAGTACTTTTGGTTTTTCTTGCAAATGTTGAAATTCGGTTATGTGATTTTTCCTTTGATTAAACATGTGTTAGGCAATGGAGACCATATTTAGGTATGATTTGATAACTGGATTGTTCAAGGCCTTGTCCTCCAAAGAATTGAACTATCTAGGCTATTTAATAGGATTCCTATTATTTCTAAATTGTCTTCTTTACTGCATCAAGCGCAATGGATAGGCAACTTCAGAGGTTTCAACTTATTGGAGCCTTTGCTTCCTCATATTAATGATATTAGCAGGCAAGATTTTGTCACCTGAATCCCATGTGTATCAAGTAATTTTAGTAGCAAATCTTGCTACGAAGCTTTGTAGGAAGGTGAGAGGAATGTTGCTTGGTTCAATCTTCTCTGGAAACATTCTTTCAATTACAAAGCCTCTATTTTCACTTGGCTAGCCATTAAGAATAAGCTTTGTGCAAAAGATAGGCGGTTTGAAATTTACGACCCTATTTGTGTTCTTTGTAAAGAGCGAGAAGAAAATAGAAAGCATTTATTCTTTCAATGCAGTTATTCTAAAGCAATTTAGAGCAAAATTTTACATTTATTGCCTGATGCTTTCTCAAATTACGATTATAATTTATCGCTCAATTGGATCATTCGTACTATCCAGTTGAGATTAAATGATGCCCCTTGCACAAAATCGCCTTTGCAACTTTTATCTATTCTATATGGAAGGGGAAAAAACATAAGAATTTATAGGAAGGAAGAGGTTCATAAGTACCTTTTAGTTGATGAAATTGTCAATTGGATCTTAGTTATTATGATAGCTAATTCTAATCATCTTGCATTATCCATTAGTACAAAGGCCATATGGAATTTGTAATGCCTTCTATTAAATTATTTTCTTAAACTTTGATTTGTTTTAAGATGGTACATTAGTCTTTATTCTTCTTACGGTGAACTCATTAACTTTGCTCATCATCATCATCACACTCAGTCTGAAATTTCGCAGTGAAACAAGGTCTAGAGAGGTCTAATAGTGATAGTACGCAGCCTTACCCCTACATAAAAGAGAGGTTGTTTCCGGTAGACCCACATGCAGAACGTGACAATAAAAGAAAGATGTTGGTTTTTTTAAAATAATGTTTGAATATATATATATATATATATATATATATATATATATGTATGTATAGGACATATCTTCATTAGGAGATGCAAAAATAGAAAACAAAGTTTTACGAAATTTATAAGACAAATATACCTTATATATGTTGCAAAGTTTTGCTTATACCTGATGCGGTGCAAAGATCTGCTCACCATTTATCTGAGTTGTGTGTATCAATCTTGCACAGGGCCATCCTTGGACTCGAAAATTTGGATAGTTGGCGACTGAAGAAGCACTGTATAGCTTGGCTAACCTTCTTTCATCCAAGCAATACCAAATCTTTTCAAGTGTCAACAGCGGTTTTGGTATCGAGTATTAACCAAAATACATTTATGGGAATTAAACTTCAAATATAATAGTAGAAAATTTATATACAAACCGTTAGAGGTTGTTATTGTTTATTAATTATTTTAAATTTAAAAACATTTTGGAATGCCTAAATTAAATAAGAATTATTATTGGATATACTTCAATAATACTCCTTGTTTAAATTTTAATAAAAATAAGAATGATAACGAGTTATTTTCAATATGATTTCTTAAGAAATTAATTTTAAATCTAAAAAATTGTAAACTCAAGTCTAAACTTAAATTAAATCAAATTTGAATATGTAAATTTGAGTTCAATCCGAATTTACTTGAAGTTTCCTATATTATAATTTCAATTTGATTTACTAAAATACAAAATTTATATTTTATATTAAAACCACATGACATTATAAAAAGATAAAATAATTAAAATATATATAATTTTGAGATAAAGAACTTTAGACATAAAATTCATTTGAGTTCATTTTTAATTTAATTTGAATTTAAATCTTATTAAATCATACTCCACCAATTGATTATATCAGATTAAATTTTTCGATAGAAATGTACATATTTTCTATCATTCTCAAAATTATTACCTTTTCTTTTATTTTCAAATTTAATTATAAAATATAGTAAAATCTCTCTTATAAAAACATCATTCCAACTTAACAAATATTTAAATTTAAGATTTTGTATAGAATTATAGAGAGCAATATCATTCACTATAGTACCCTCTTTAACTTTCTTAGTCTCATTTAAAAAAACTTTTTAAAGCTTATATTCTGTCCTAAATTTTTAAATAAATAATTTAAATTTCTAAATCAAATTTAAATCAAGTAATTTGAATCTTATTAATTAATTAATTTTAGATTAAACTGAGTACAATTAAAATATCTACTCTATAATATGGACTGCATTTGCATGCTCATTTAGCTCGAAATAGTTTTTTTGGATTCGAGGAAATCATGTAAACAGGTCAAGCAGGTACACCTTTACAAAGACTCAATTGACACACTACTCTACAGGTAGGTCAAGCGGGCACACAAATCATCATCGAGGGCCTAACTAATGCTCTACTTACAATTAAAACTCCGACTACCCCAAACTTTTATAAAAAAGGCTAGCATAAAATCGAACTTAAATCTTGATCAAAGTTAAGTCCCGCTCTCAACCACCTACCCTTTGAGAGCTTACCTCGAAATATGCTGCTGCAGTTCTAACGTGAACGCTCAATAATATATGGTATAGCTAACAGGTTCGAACCTATTAATCTAAGCCTATCACGATTTTTTAAGTTCATGACTGAGTTTTAACTTTTAAAAATTTTATAATGTACTTCGTTTCTTTGTTCTCCCATTATGATACGGATGATATCCTAAGTAATTAAAATACTTCAACTCCTCAAAAAGAACTTGAACTAAACAAAACAAATTTAATGATCATTGAAAAGCACCTGTTATATATCTGGGGAAGGATTTAACAGGGATTTACGGGGAGTAGTGATCAGGGGAAGAAACATCAAAAGCAACCAAATTTTGTAACTTTGTGGGGAAGGATCGAGGACAATGCATGTGCAGTATGTTTTGTATCTTTACGGGGAAGTATTTAAAGGGGAAGTGAGTATGTGTGTATACACGTATGTTGTGGACTATTCTTTGTATCCATGTGGGGGATGAGTGATTTGGGGAAGAAGAGAACAATAAAGATTAAAAAAAAAAGGAGGATAAATATAAGAGGGGAGAGAAAGGAATATTGTTTTAATAAATTATTTTTAGAAAGGAAAAAAAAAATGATATGTATGACGGAAGCTTAGTTCGTTAAAACTTCGTCGTTTAGCAAGGAAAAAGAATGTAAGAGAAAAGAAATGTTAAAAGAATTCGTTTTGTCTTAAAATTATATTAAATTTTACGTTGTTAAATGTTTTAAAATTTTAAAATTATCATTTAGTATCATACAATTTGTTATTTCATATTCAATTAATTGTAGTTTTAAAATATATTGTAACTTAAACATTTTAATATTGTATCTTAAATAAAATAGATAATAAATAAATAAAATATTAAAAAAATTGCGTGATAATTAAATGATATGAATACCTTTAAAATAAAAATTATTTTTAAAAATTCTTCATCATCCCAAATCATGATTCTTAACTAATTATACATCTCGTCCCCAGAAAATCTCATCTGTGTGTTGCTAAATTCACAGGTTAGTGTGTGACAAAATGATCTAATTAGATTAGCTTTATGCTTCTCTAATCTCTATTATTTAACTTTTATATATTAAAAAAACCATGTCTTAGTCATTCGGTTAACTACCAATTTCGAACTTGTTGCCTTTTCTAAGGAAAATTTGTGACAGAGAGAGGAGTCTAGATTTTCTGTCTAATTTATGGTATTTTATTATATCTAGTAAATTTCAGTCATTTATTTATATAGATCCCATATGAATCTAGCATAAATAAATGTGAATTTCGTATAAATAAATGGTTGAGATTTACTAGACACAGTAAGACACCGTAAAATTAGATATAAGACTTTTTATCGAGAAAGAGAAAAGAGACCGTGGCATCCTATGTTTGACCATATTCAGAAACTTTTCAATGTACTTTTGCATGCACATGCCACGTACGGCTGGTACTTTATATATTTTAATACTTATTTTTTATTACATACTTCCTCAGGTACCACCTGCATGGAAAAAGTGTGTAAGCTTCGAGTAATTCCGAAATTTAAAGCATTGGATTTCGTACATAAATTGTCATTGTCGGTATAAATTATTGAATTTGAAGGGTTTTCAAGATGATACATCAATCTCATTATAATTGTGATCATTCAAGTAAGAACCAAAACGAAAGCTTATAAATCCAAACCCGTACACGTACTCTTCCTTGAGAGCTTATGATAAGCTGCCTTCTCACTAAGGTCAATTATTACTTGTCGTTAAAGCATCTCTTGTATATGCTCTTGCTCATTACCTTGTGCATGCGTGCCTTGTTAGCTATTCTTCAGGTTTCTGCTTCCAGCTAAATTCTTACTTGGAAGTTCTCTTCGGACAACATGAAGCCAGCGTACGTAGCTATCGTCATGAACTTCTGATCGATGATCACACATCAAAGATTCTGTAAGTCATGTAGTATTCCTTGAAAACAAACTTTTTATAAAAGAGTTCTATTTATTTGCATGATTCTTGAAACTTTTTTAGGAAATTGACCAAAACTTGCTCGTATTTTACCAATATACAATATCAAGCGTTTCGTTTTCTTTGCTGGAATTATATATACGTAATAGGGTATTGAATTAGTCATAACTATATACTACTTCTTTCAGAGGATTTACCGAGTTGGTTTAGGCCGGTTTCGTTACTGAAGTTTTACTCAACAAGCTTATGTTTTTGACTGGGAGTCTTGGTCTTGTGTTTCCAAAATTCATGTACACATTTCCCTTCAGGGAGCAAAAGTTGATGAGCTTTTTACTTGGTTTTAGTGTTATTGCGTACCCATGGAAGTAAAATTTTAGTGTTCTTTACTCGTTGATTGGCATGTCAACATGACCTATTATACAATCTTTGATGATCTGCAGATCATGTTCATAAACTTTTTCAGTGTCTTGTCTCTAAATACCCATCACTTCATTGGAACTACTTACGTATATACCAAGTAATTAAACTGCTAATTTCTCGTTTGGTTTAATTTTTTAAAAATCTCCCTTGACTGCTGTCTTGTCCGGTTTTACCTGACTAACAAGAAACACCTATGCAACACACGTGCGTTCCCAGATACCAGGTGTCCCATAATCCCAATAGCATGTGAAAACTGTATAATGTTAGAGCAACGGAAAATGGATTATAAAAGTTAGGATCGAATTTGGTATTCAAAGAATCTCGTTAGAAGCAAGTACGATATCATTTTCCGTAAGCATAGCAATTATATATAGAGGGTTGGTTTTAAGGTCTAGATTAGGAGGATTGAGAGTTGACTTTAGTCATTTAGTGTTTATAGTTTAGGCAATAGGATTTAGGGTTGTTAGAGGATTGAGAGTTGACTTTAGTGATTTAGTGTTTATAGTTTAGGCAATAGGATTTAGGGTTGATTTTAAACTTTAAAGTAGAGGGTTTGAGGTTGATTTATGTGACTTTAGAGTTTAGGATCTAAGACTTAGGTTGATTTTGAGGTTTAAATAGAGGGTTGAGGATTGATTTAGAGTTGGTTCAAGGTTTAGAGTAGTCTTTTGGCAAACAAGCCTTTTAGATAACAATGAAAGTCTTGATCATTCTGATCTACAATATCAACTGTAGTCCTTCGTGCTTCTCTAATAGGATCTTGGCCATCTTCTTGAACAAATGCTTCATATATAAGCTTTCTCTGTCTGCTTCATTGTACTTCTTCACCCGGTTAGCTATTCTTCAGGCTTCTGCTTCCGAGTAAGTTCTTACGTGCAGACCTCTTTAGTGATAATAAAACCATTTAGCGTTAGTGCATGTGCTCAAGTCTTATGCCATGTTTGATTAGATATAAGGTTTTTAATAGAATGGAATTATTTATAATAGAATGGAATGTAAATGAATGTAATGTTAGAAAAATATTGTTTTGGATCGATTAAAGAATTCATAATGTAAAATAGTGACATGTTGTTCGGATGAAGGATTTATAATATAATATAGTGTAAAATTATATATATATATATATATAATATAATATAATATAATATAATATAGTATAATATAATACAAGAAAAATAGTGTTTAGCGACGGAATTTATTCACAGAAAAAGACGTCGAAAATATGGTCGTCGATAAATTTATCGACGGAAATTTTCCGTTGGTAAATTTACCGACGGAATTACCGACGGTCGATAAATTTTTCTGTTAGAAAATTAGCAACGGAAGGTAAATGTACCGACGGAATTACTGACGGTAAAATTTTCCGTTGGTAAATTTACCGACGATTTTTTGTTCAGTCGATAAATTTTTCTGTCAGAAAATTAGCAACGAATTTGTAATTCGTCGGTAATGATGTGACGGAAAAATTCCGTAGGTAAAATTCAATATATTTACCAACGAATTTTTTCCGTCGATAAATTCTTGAAAATTATTTTTAAAATTTATCTGCAAACTGTTTAGTTTTCTAGAAGCCACCATGTAGAGAACTTCATTATTTCAAGTAAAATAATTAAAATATTAAAATTCATACTAAAATGAACTAAAATAAAAAGTGAAATCATTTTTTAAATAACAAACATTTCATCAAACACCGTACATGCATCAGAAATTTATGAACACATCACAACTAAAATCACGTTTTGTCCCTTCTATCACTAACATTTATATCTTAAAGTTGTTTTTGAATAATAACATACATAAATAAACGAAAGTAATAAATACCCAAATTAACTTTCATCTAATATATGAAAAAACACATGACAGTAGTTGCAAAAATACCTCTACGAGGACACGATGACAATAGCCAGAGAAGACAACATCTTTGAGCAGAAAAGGAGTCTACAACAGAGAAATGAGCTAAAAAAAACGAAGAGAAGATGTAGGAAGAAGGAAGAAGAAAGAAAAAAGAAGATAGAAGTGGGAGGGAGATGTCAGGTGAGCTTATATTTAAAAAGAATTTACCGACGGAATTACCGACGGAAAGTTCCGTTGCTAAATTCAAAAATTTTATACCGCCAATAATTTCCGCCTTTTTACCGATGGAAAGAAAATTCAAAATTTTTTATTCCGCCAAAAATTTCCTCCAAATTTAGAGACGGAACGTATACCGTAGGTAAATTCCGTCCCTAATTTTGCCGCCACGAATTCCCTCCAAATGTAGCGACGAGTATTAGTACCGTCGTTAAATTACTCAATTTTAGCGACGGAAATATACGTTCTATCGCTAATTTCCAACGGTATGTTTTCCGTCGTTAATAAATTATCGACGGCTATATTGTTTCATCGCTAATGTCCGTCACTAATTTTGCCGCGATAAATTCCCTCCAAATTTAGCGACGAATATTAGTTCCGTCGTTAAATCACTCAATTTTAGCGACGGAAAGCATATTTTCGTCGCTAATTACCTATGAAAATGTTTCCGTTGCTAAATTTCCGTCGCTAATTTACATTTTTCTTGTAGTAAATCATTTTACATTCTATCTGAAACCTTTCAAATTGAAGGTTTTTTATTTTTACTATTTAAGATGAAATGTGATATAATATGAAGCCCTCATTTTTCATCTCATTCCATTCCATTATATTAATAAACCCCAACTAAACATAGTCTTAAGAACTTCTCTCATCAATAATTACGTTAAGTTATAATTTTTTGTGACGGATTATTTGAGTTCACTTTTGTATTTTTATTGTAATTTTAATATTTTTATACTTTTGTTGAATAAAAATATTTTTGGTAGTTAATTTCAATCTGTTTACATTTTATTGTTGATAATAATTAAGCATTAAATATAAATTAGAATAAATATATGAATTAATTAAGAAAGTAATTTTATTTTAATCTTTTATAAAATATTAATTAATACATATGATTACTAATAAGTTATTAAATAAAGTTTATTCTAAATTAATATTTATTTATTCATATATATTAACTGTTTAAATCAATATTATTTTAAATTAAATATTCGAAATTTTACATTATTTCATAAATAGTTATTTAAAATTTTAAGTTTGCAATTTTAAAGACTTTAAAACTTGATTTTTATGATTTGATAAGTTATGAAAAAAAATAATAATGAATTAAACCAAAATTCATGGCAAAATTCTTTTCTCATAACTAAAACAAACTCTTACAAGTTTATTAGAATTATTCAAAAACTAATCTATTTCACCATATTATTAATAATATAAAATATTAAAATATAGATTTTAAGAAATTAATTATATAATTAATAATTAATAGTCCTGGATTATAAATTTTCATTTTTTAAAATACATATTTATTATTTACAAATACAGATCAAATAACTTTTAAATATTTTTATTTAGTAGATGAACTCTTTTTTAAAAAAAAAATTTAAGGGACACTTTCTCTTCAATCTTCTTTGACCAGAATTTTGATCTTCAACACTCTTGTAGTCATCATGGCAGAATTATTTTCTCATAGCTTCCATAGTCGTCACGTAAATGTTGGCCTTAGTTCCCATATTTAGAGTTGCTCCTTTATACTTCGTCGGAAAAGTGAAAAGCATCGTCACAAGCTCGAGGCTCTTCTTGCATTTGTTCCCTACACTCAAGAAATAGTAGGGAAGCTTTTGAAAACTAATATAAGTTCTCCAATGGAAGCTTTCAAATAGACTTCCACGGAATTTAGGTTTTTCACTCTGACATTATAACTTCCAAGAACATACAGCATAAGACAACCATAAACAACCAGAGTCATCGCAAAGTCGCTTAGGCCTAGAACCAAAAAGTTCATAATTAAACATTAGAGGAATAGGAGTCAAAATCTAGTAATTTCAAACCTCTTAACTGTAATTCAGTACTCAGTCAAGTGGCATGTACGATAACACTTGAAATCTGGTTACTAGTAGAACTTAATTTGTAGTAAACAGAGTAATTACCAATCTCTAACTCTTGATGCCACACTGCCATTAGACATGTATGGATACACCAACAGCCTCTCGCTACAGGTACCACAGTATCCTGTCGACCTTAATAAATTCCTGTGGACAGCAAGAGCATTCATTTCCAAGTCTGTCCTGAATTGTGATTCTCCAGCAGTTCCAGCTACATCCTTTAAGGGCTCCACAGCCACCGCAGTACCATCTCTAGCTTTCCCTTGTATACATTGCCAAAACCTCCTGCGCCAAGTATGTTCTTTGAGCTGAAATTGTCTGTAGAAACTTGGAGCTCCCTGAAGGTGAACTTCTTGAGGTTTCCTAAGCTTATTAGCCCCTCTTCTTGTTTATCTGCGATAAAATGCCATGAGCCTCAAGAATTACCAACTTTTCCATGTTGGTAGGTAACCTATGTCTGTTACAGAAACCGTTTATTGTATTTAGCTCCATATCCAAAAAAGTGGAGAAAAAGACCTACCCCATTATGAGAAAAAGGCAGCCATGAGGTTCCACTCCAAAGGGTTCTTAGATCACCAGGATCCAGATATCAGATATGCCTAACTTTTCCATGTTGGTATAGGTAACAAAATGATGATGGTAGGTAAGTCTGTTACAGAAACCGTTTATTGTGTTTAGGTCCATATCCAAAAAAGTGGAGAAAAAGACCTACCCCATTATGAGAAAAAGGCACTCATGAGGTTCCACTCCAAAGGGTTCTTAGATCACCAGGTTCCAGATATCAGATATGCCTAACTTTTCCATGTTGGTAGGTAACAAAATTATGATGGTAGGTAAGTCTGTTACAGAAACCGTTTATTGTGTTTAGTTCCATATCCAAAAAAGTGGAGAAAAAGACCTACCCCATTATGATAAAAAGGCAGTCATGAGGTTCCACTCCAAAGGGTTCTTAGATCACCAGGTTCCAGATATCAGATATGCCTAATTAGCTTTCTCTACCCACGCACCCCCACCACAAGTGGGTTTTTTACAGAATGCAAAATCATGCAAGAAACTGTGATTTGAAGCATATAAAGAATGTGTTCTCAAGTATTTTCTCAGTTCAGGAGTCAAGATTTTGGGTATCTTTAAGATTCTGATAACTATGTTTATCAAATAGATAACAACTATACCATAAAGCACGCCATGAACAGAATCCTACCTTTGTCTTATAGTTGATTCGGGAGTTTAAATATGATGAAGTTAGAGCAAGCAGGACATGTAGAATGCAATTATGTTAATCGTATGTGTAATTCTTTTCACTTACTGAAAACATTGGCGCAATTCTTCGAATAGGTTAAGGACATGGAGAACCTGTAAGCCAAAGCACAGGAACTTGTAAACCTTTAACTACTTCCGTCCAACAGGCACAAAGGCTTTCCCAGAGATTGTGCTGACAGGCCCTTCAGAGGGTGCTCCTCCAGCTCCAAAGGTTTCAGGCGTAAGGAGATGGACATCAGAACTCCATGAAAGGAGGCAGTACATAAGGCCCAAGCTCGAGATCATCAAACCTGCAATGAATTTCAGACCTTGCACATCACCAAGCCCTGTGGGATCACATTCTTCAGTATTCACGAAACTTGTTCCCATTGACATCACCCACAACAAGTAAGAAACCATAACTTAGAAGAAAATCAACCTCTTCTTAGACATGGAAGCTAATATGCTGCTAATTCACATTCACTTGTCAATCTGCAAGTATTCCTATATAAATAAATATATGACAGTAGTAAATAATCTTTAGTAAATAGATATTTGACAATTTCAGACGCTGCATATATAAGAATTTATTGAAATCATTTTTTGTATTGTTGTCTTTTTTATATTAAACAACAAATTATTATTATCTTTACTTTTCGATATATTATTAAAGACAATGTTTTAGAAACTGATGCATTATATTAATTTTTAGCAATACTTTGCTAAACTGTTACAGAATAGGTCGTTGAAATAAGTATAGGGTTGTGTTGTTTATACATTTTGGATGTCCTTTCTTGTGAAAGAAGCAACCAATGTGTTTTATGCTTTCGAGATTTAGTGAATGAATTCGTCGGAAAAATATCTTCAAGAAAAGTGTATGACGAAAACAAACTCTTATAAAAATATTTTAGTCACTGGCACGTTCCTTGAAAAATTTTCAGGTGGTTGATGTTACTTGTTTATTTTTTGCAATAGTTATATACGATCTTCATGATGTGGGAGCCTATTGTTTATACTATCACTCCTCGCACGTTGCAACTATTTATTTGCTTTTCATGTGTAGATTTTCCTTTAACAAGCATAAAAATTGTCTAGATTTGCTGTTCTGGATGACTTGATGAATTGTCTTGACTTTTTCTTGTTTTCTGGGTGCTCATGAATCATCAGGAATTTGCAAGAGTTTGTAAATTTACTGAACTTGTTTGTTTTTTTCTTGTGAAAAAAGCAACAATGGTGTTGCATATCTTGGAAACTTATTAGTGAATGAACAAGTTGTTTCTGAATCCGATGCAATGCAGGATTTGAGAACAAACAAGAACATGGGAGGGTTGTGGGCTACGTTTTGCGGGGAAGGTGGCAGTTCAGATGGTGGTGGAAAGCTTTCAGGATTTAGTTTTCTATTATTACGACAACCTACGTCGTGTGTTAATCAGGCCTCCATCATTTTAATTGATTTGTTTCTTATAACCTTGGTCTTGCTCACTTGGATACACAAATCATGGTCGAGAAACCATAGAATTTCGGTTCAGTTTCGGGGTTTCTCAAAATTACAAGTTGCTTCTGTCATCTTCAATGGCTGCCTTGCATTGGCATATCTGTGCTTGGCCATATGGAGCTTAGAAGATAAGTTGAGGAAAAGTCACAGTGCCTCACCTATCAGAAACTGGTTATTACTGTTGTTTCAGTGGTTTACTTGGTCTTGTGTTTCTTTAACAGTAAGTCTTGGAGGGAAACATCTTTCAAGAATGCCACTGCGACTGTTTTCCATTCTCTCATTCCTGCTTGCGTTGTTCGTCAGTGCATTGTCTATAATTTCTGCTATCTTAGCAGGAGTGTCTGGTAAGGTTGTTGTAGACATTTTGTCACTTGCAGGAGCAATCTTGTTGCTCTTGTGTGGTTTTAAGAAGTACAAACATAAACAAGGCGATGGAGGAGAAACCAGACATGAAGCTTCTTTAACGGAGTCAGTTGATCAAGTGACTCCATTTTCAAAAGCAGGATTGTTGAGCAGAATGGCATTTTGGTGGATGAATCCTCTGATGCAAAAGGGCAACCAGCAAACTCTTAAGGATCAAGATATACCCAAGTTGCGACAGATGGATCGAGCAGAAACTTGTTATTTCCAGTTCCTGGAGCATTTCAACAAACAAAAACCAGCTGAATCGTCATCAAAACCATCATTGCTAAAGGCCATTATAACGTGTCATCGGAAGGAGATTCTTATTTCTGGGCTCTTCGCTTTTGTGAAGATAGTCACTCTATCAGCTGGTCCTCTACTTCTGAATGCATTCATTCTGGTGGCACAAGGAAAAGGAGGTTTCAAACATGAAGGGTTCTTGTTGGCCTTCACCCTTTTCGTAGCCAAAATCATAGAGTCTGTGGCTCAAAGACAGTGGTATTTTAGATGCAGGCTTATTGGTTTGAAGGTCAGGTCTTTGCTCATAGCTGCAATCTATAAGAAGCAACTAAGGTTATCTCATGCAGGTAGGTTGATGCATTCTGGTGGTAAAATTATGAACTATGTTACGGTTGATGCTTACCGAATCGGCGAGTTCCCGTTCTGGTTTCATCAGACTTGGACTACAAGCCTCCAGCTTTGCTTATCACTTGCAATTCTCTTCCATGCGGTGGGGCTTGCAACATTTGCAGCCTTGGCAACTATACTGATTACTTTGTTAAGCAACAGTCCATTTGCAAAGTTACAACATAAGTTTCAGAGTAAACTCATGGTGGCTCAGGATGAGAGGTTGAAGGCTAGTACTGAGGCTCTGGTGAACATGAAAGTGTTAAAATTGTATGCTTGGGAAACCCATTTCAAGAATGTCATAGATAAATTAAGGAAGGTGGAGTATAGATGGTTGTCTGCTGTGCAATTAACCAAAGCATTCAATAACTTCCTCTACTGGTCTTCTCCTGTTTCTGTCTCTGCTGCAACCTTTGGAGCTTGTTATTTCCTCAAAATCCCTCTACATGCTAACAATGTTTTCACTTTCGTGGCAACTTTACGCATTGTTCAAGATTCAATCAGATACATTCCTGATGTTATTGGATCAATAATTCAAGCAAAGGTGGCCTTTGCACGTATTCATAAGTTTCTCGAAGCGCCTGAGTTGCAGAACTCTAATGTCTGCCAAAACCAGAAGGTTGGAGATGCCAGTCATGCCATTCTTATCAAGTCAGCCAACTTTTCGTGGGAAGAGAATTCATCAAAGTCTACTCTCAGGAATTTGAACTTAGAGGTTAAACTTGGTCAAAAAGTGGCTGTGTGTGGAGAAGTTGGCTCGGGAAAATCAACACTTTTAGCTGCAATTCTTGGAGAAGTTCCAAGGACCTCAGGAATAGTAAGTTCACAAGCAAATTTCCTTTTCCACACAGATAAAACCTTTAGGATTTTGTATTTTAATGTAAAGATAAGTGTCCGAAATGAGGTAAGTCCACAATCTGTATTGTTGCAATATACAGGTTCAGGTTTCGGGGAGGGTTGGCTATGTTTCTCAAACAGCTTGGATCCAGAGTGGAACAATACAGGAAAATATACTATTTGGCTCACCAATGGATACCCAACGGTATGAAGATACAGTTGCAAGATGCTCTTTAACAAAGGACCTTGAGCTTCTACCGCATGGAGATCAGACTATAATAGGAGAACGAGGAATCAACCTGAGCGGAGGTCAAAAACAACGTGTTCAACTTGCTAGAGCGCTCTATCAGGATGCTGATATATATCTGCTGGATGATCCATTTAGCGCTGTGGATGCAGAAACTGCCACAACCCTATTTAAAGTAATGCTAATGCCGCGTTACTCTCTTAAATTTGTTACTGCTTGGTCTCCCTACTTATTGTCAAATGGAAATATTGGCAGGAATATGTCACGGGAGCACTTTCAAGCAAAGCAGTCTTGCTGGTGACACATCAAGTTGATTTCCTTCCTGCATTTGACTCCGTTTTGGTTAGTAGTGTTCCAAAATACGTATATTTGGCTCCCAGAATGTCTAATCTTTCCATGGCTTATGGAGTTTTAGTTACAATTTTGTGATTTTGATGATCTATCATTTGTTTTCTGATACAAGTTGATCTTTCTGACAGTTGATGTCAGAAGGAGAAGTACTAGGAGCAGCTCCATACCATCAGCTACTGGAAAAAAGTCCAGAGTTTCAGGAACTTGTCAATGCTCACAAAGAAACGGCAGGTTCTGACAGGCACAACGATGCTGTTGATCCACAGAGTAATGGATCCTCTACCAATGCGTTTAACAGGACCTCCTACGAGGTAGAACAACTTAACGGATCGAAAGGTGATCAATTGATCAAGAAAGAAGAGAGGGAAGTGGGAGATACGGGGTTTAGGCCCTACATTCAATATCTGAATCAGAAGAATGGCTACTTCTACTTCTCTTTGGCTGCTCTTGGTCACTTCATTTTTCTGATTGGTCAGATAGTACAAAACTCTTGGATGGCAGCTAATGTGGATAAGCATCATGTGAGCAAATCGAAGATGATTGTGGTCTACCTGATTATTGGGTTTATCTCAACAATGTTTCTGCTATGTAGATCATTCTTCACAGTTGTCCTGGGACTTCAGTCAGCAAAATCTCTGTTCTCCAAGCTGCAAGACTCCCTGTTTCGTGCTCCGATATCGTTTTATGATTCAACGCCTATCGGGAGGATACTTAGTCGGGTAAACATCTCTTTCACAAGAAAAAGAAAATGATCTTCAAAAGATGATATGGAACTAATATCTTTGTATGATGTGGTATTTCTTTTCACTAGGTCTCAGCTGATCTCAGTATTGCTGATCTTGATGTTCCGCTCGGCTTAATCTTTGCTGTTGGGCAAACCTTTAATGCTTACACTAATCTTGGAGTGTTAACTGTTGCTACATGGCAAATTCTATTTGTCTCAGTGCCTATGGTCTATCTGGCAATTCACTTGCAGGTACATGTACTACAAAATTCTTCAATGTCTATTCTCCGACATGAACACACACTATGTTGTATGACTAATATTGTTGTTTGCCATCGTAAAATATGCATAGAAATATTACTACGCCTCAGCGAAAGAGTTGATGCGGATAAATGGCACAACCAGTTCTTTGGTGGCAAGTCATTTGGCTGAATCAGTAGCTGGAGCCATGACTATAAGGGCATTCAACGAGGAAGAACGTTTCTTTGCACATAGTCTAGAACTCATTGACACAAATGCTGGTCCTTTCTTCTTCAATTTCACAGCCAAAGAGTGGTTGATTCAGAGGCTAGAAGTCGTCAGCGCAACTGTTCTTGCCTCAGTTGCACTCTGCATGGCCTTGCTTCCTCCTGGAACTTTCGCCCCTGGTGAGTATGTAGCCACTGAGAACCTATCAATTTGATATGTTATATTATTTCATGTACCATAATAACTGTTGTGATTTTTCCATCAGGATTCATTGGAATGGTACTATCTTATGGCCTGTCATTGAACCTGTCTCTGGTTTTGTCCATTCAAAACCAGTGCATTCTTGCAAATTACATCATTTCGGTTGAAAGACTGGATCAATATATGCATATACCAAGTGAAGCTCCAGAAATAGTAGAAGATAATCGTCCCCCTCATAATTGGCCTGAAGTTGGTAAAGTGGATATCTGCGATTTGCAGGTGAGTTTGGCTTTCCTAGTTTCATACGTCAGTGACAACTTTCAAATGTGCGTGTAATGAGAGACTTTAGTTTCAAGCAGATCAGATATAGGCCTGACACACCATTAGTACTTCGAGGGATTAGCTGCACAATAGAAGGAGGTCACAAGATTGGTATTGTTGGCCGGACAGGTAGTGGAAAAACTACTCTTATCGGTTCTCTGTTTCGTCTGGTGGAGCCGGCAGGTGGGAAGATTGTAGTAGATGGCATTGACATCTCTAAAATTGGACTTCATGATCTGAGGTCACGATTTGGAATTATACCCCAAGATCCTACACTTTTCAATGGGACCGTGAGATACAATTTGGATCCCTTATCTCAACACACTGATGAAGAGATATGGGAGGTAAGTCTCTGATCCTTGTTAATTTGAGCAGTAAATGTTGGGATGGTTTGTTTTGCAAAACCTGCTGTATTGAAGCTTGCTGAAGATCTTGCAATGTCAATCAAGTTAAAGAAGAAAAGAAGAGTGAAAATCAAGTGGAATCATCCTAGACTTGTCAAAAAAACTGAAGTTGATGATACTTGACATAATTCAAGGCTGCATGGTTAGAGGGAATAAAGGGCAACTTCAAATGAGTGAAATTCAGTGGAAAAGTGAAGATGGGGTTAAGATAGAAGCAATTAAGAAAAAATTGAAAATGTGCTGTTTGACAAAACCAGTAGTTGCAGTAAAAAGAAGAGCAGAGGAAGAAGTGCAGCGCTGGAAAATGTAAAACCTGAAGCAATGAAGTTGGTTTAATTAGCATAATTGAGATTTAATGAAGATAGCAAGTCAAGGGGAACTGATCCATGCATCAAGTTTTTTCCTTGTGGCCTGACAATCAGATTGCATGTCTGTTTTGGGAGCTGAAGAATCAAGAGGCTGCTGGAAATTTATTTAATGTTCATGCTGTACAAGTTTCAGTTTTTTGCCTATGTTAGTGTTAGCAATGCAAAAGACAAAATGAAATGCTTTTGTGTTTAGACAAATTAGGAAATGTCAGTATTAGTCAACTTTACTCATCAGTTTGTGTCTTTGTCCTTTAGAAAAATCATGAGCTTGTATTTGAACATGAAGAAGCTGCATAAAAAGGGCATCTTGCTGTTCATTTTTCGTAGGAGAGTGAAAAAAACCAGAAACTCTCAATACAATCCTTCAAGTTTTCAATCTTCTTGTTATGTTTTATTTTTCCTGTGTTGCCTTTGATTTTCCAGCAGTAGAGAATAGTGCAGAAACCAAAAATTCAATAAAAGGCCTTCTGTTCATGTTTTTATCCTCTTGAGCCTTGTTTTTACTTGTCATTTCGGTTTTTGATTTTTCCAGAAGTAAGTATTAGAAGTTGAGCATCAGAGGTAGAAAAGTAGCATTTGATGTGTGTTCTGTTTTGTAAAACCTGAAGCTAGTTTTGAAAGTTCTTGAAAGTGAAAAAACGAACTCCATCAGTTTTAGCAAGTTGCAAACCCTTATCTTTGATCTGTTTAACATCTTTCCATATTGTTTATTCCTTCGGAAGCAAAGTTTCATTTTGAGCCACAGATAGTTGAAGCAGACTTTACACATTGAGACTGCAAAATCGAATTTCACTGTTTTAACACAACAGTAGCACTAAATTCGTTTTTTCCAGTTTACACAAAACCCTTCCTCATACATCTACCATATTGTGAGCAATTTCAGTTACAAAATTCCTAGACCTCATACATTCAGATTACATAATAGTGGAGACAGAAGTTGCGATTTTTCCTTGTGTTGTGAGCAGACATGAACAGTGCAAACCAAGTGCTTGACATTTTGCATCGGCAGACTTGAAGATCGATAGGTTCTGTGCTGAAGGAGCTGTCTTCATTCCTTTGAGGGGGCAACTTTCAAGAGTGGTATCAGAGCGGCACGGTTCACCTAACCTGGACTGATCCGAAGCATGGCAGGGACAACCATTCCGGCAATGAATCTGCAGAGTATCCAAGCTAATATACCCGTATTAACAGGTGAAAACTACAAGGCTTGGGCACTTAGAGTTGAAGATTGTCTCAAGATTTGTGAATGCTGGGATGTGGTGAATGAAGGAGTTGCTGATTTTGGAGAAATATCAAACTTGACAGAACAACAAGAGTTGAGGGTGAGACAAGATAAAGACAAAGACTTCAAAGCACTCATCTTCTTAAGATCGGTGGTGAGTGAGACCATTCTTTTGAGACATGCTGGATGTAAGAACTCCAAGGAGCTATGGGAAACATTGAAGCTAGAGCATGTGGGGTCTGCACAATCCTTGAGATTAAAGAAGCAAGCTGTTATGAGGAGTTTTGAGAACTTTTCCATGAAAGATGAAGAGAATGTAGCTGCTGCAAAGACAAGATTCATGGGGCTAGTCCAACAACTGAAGGAGTTTGGTGAAAATACAAGTTCGGAGAGGTTAGTAGACAAATTTCTCAGCAGATTACCTTTAAGATTTGAAGCTAGCATAGCTCCTGTTGAATGGCAATTTAGTAATGACCCTGATTCTGTTACATTGGAGCAAGTTTTTAATGTTTTAGAAATGCATGAAGAGAGGCATGGGGTGAGAAGAGAAGGTGAGGAATTTGCCTTGAAGGCTGAACGGTTTAAGGTAGCAGAAACTCCACCATTCCAAACCCAAACAAGAAACTTGAATCCAAACCAACTTGAACCAAATCTGATGCATTCCCAAACCCATCATTTGCCACAAACCTTCCCACAAAATAACCAAAATCAGTTCCAACCTTCAACCTTTCCACAGCAGCAATCTTATAAGCTTCAAATGCATACTCAGCCACCTCGATCCTACCCTCAAACTCAACATCAAACACCTATGCTTTATCCAAACCATCAAACCATGAATCATTTTTCTGGCAATGCAAATCAGATGCAAAGTGGAGCAAGAGTGTCAAGATGGGGCATGTATCCTAGCTGCAGATTTTGTGGAAAAACCAACCATGGAGCTGAGGAGTGTTTTTGGAATGAAAATGCTGATTGTGTTCATTGTGGGAAGAGAGGACACTCAAGAAGAGTATGTTATGAAAGGTGGCAATCCGAGCAACAAAATCCCCTAAGCCCTATCTATGGAAAACCCCCACCAATCCATCCCTTCCTAAGACAAAACACCTCTCCAAACCCAATACCAAATCAGTCCAAACCTTACCAAAATTTTCTTGAACACCAAATGTATCAAGCACACCATGTTAGTAGCTTAGGAAAGCCACATACTCCACAACCTTATCAAAACCAGCCTCAAATGATTCCTCATCAACCAATTCAGCCACAAATGAGCCATCCTTACATGTTACAGCCCAACTACACACAACAGCCACAATATCAACCAATGCACATCCAAGCCTCAAACCAAATGCCACAAAACACCTCTCAAGTTACTCAAACCTCTTCAGAAATGTGCCTAAACTCCCAAATTACCCCACAGCCAAACTCCAATACCCAACCTGGATCGTCAAAAACCAATCAACCATCAGAAAATTCAGTTATTGAGGAGAGTGTATTTGTAGTGGAAACTTGTCACAAAACCATGGAACATAACCCTACTGTTGAAACTAGTGTTGTTGAAGCATGGAAGCAAGTGGAAGTGGAAAAGGCTAAGGTAAAAAGGGAGAGGAAACGTGCTAATATTGAAAGACTGAAGGCTGAGGAGTATCGCCTTCAGTTGGAGTCATTGAAGGAAAAATTTGAGAAAGCTAAGTTGAAGTTTGAGGAGGCAATCATGAAGTTAGAATCAAAAAAGGCTGATATAGCTAAAAGGAAAGAACGTGTTAAGATAGAGAGGGATAAAATAGAGGAGCAAAGATGTGTGGCAAAGGAGGAAGATGCTGGACGAATTATTGAGAAAAAACAAAGGGAGATTCAGAAAATGAAGCTTTTAGATAATCCTAAAACTACAGCCAAGAAATCAGAAGATGAAGGGAATCAGGAGGAGTTTTCAGCAGATGAAGCAGCAACCATTGTTGTATCTGCCCTAAACATTGAATTAAAACCGAAGTCACTTAAGATGGATGTAAGTGTGCAGTTTTTACAAAACAAAGGAGGAGCTGTTGGGATGGTTTGTTTTGCAAAACCTGCTGTATTGAAGCTTGCTGAAGATCTTGCAATGTCAATCAAGTTAAAGAAGAAAAGAAGAGTGAAAATCAAGTGGAATCATCCTAGACTTGTCAAAAAAACTGAAGTTGATGATACTTGACATAATTCAAGGCTGCATGGTTAGAGGGAATAAAGGGCAACTTCAAATGAGTGAAATTCAGTGGAAAAGTGAAGATGGGGTTAAGATAGAAGCAATTAAGAAAAATTGAAAATGTGCTGTTTGACAAAACCAGTAGTTGCAGTAAAAGAAGAGCAGAGGAAGAAGTGCAGCGCTGGAAAATGTAAAACCTGAAGCAATGAAGTTGGTTTAATTAGCATAATTGAGATTTAATGAAGATAGCAAGTCAAGGGGAACTGATCCATGCATCAAGTTTTTTCCTTGTGGCCTGACAATCAGATTGCATGTCTGTTTTGGGAGCTGAAGAATCAAGAGGCTGCTGGAAATTTATTTAATGTTCATGCTGTACAAGTTTCAGTTTTTTGCCTATGTTAGTGTTAGCAATGCAAAAGACAAAATGAAATGCTTTTGTGTTTAGACAAATTAGGAAATGTCAGTATTAGTCAACTTTACTCATCAGTTTGTGTCTTTGTCCTTTAGAAAAATCATGAGCTTGTATTTGAACATGAAGAAGCTGCATAAAAAGGGCATCTTGCTGTTCATTTTTCGTAGGAGAGTGAAAAAAACCAGAAACTCTCAATACAATCCTTCAAGTTTTCAATCTTCTTGTTATGTTTTATTTTTCCTGTGTTGCCTTTGATTTTCCAGCAGTAGAGAATAGTGCAGAAACCAAAAATTCAATAAAAGGCCTTCTGTTCATGTTTTTATCCTCTTGAGCCTTGTTTTTACTTGTCATTTCGGTTTTTGATTTTTCCAGAAGTAAGTATTAGAAGTTGAGCATCAGAGGTAGAAAAGTAGCATTTGATGTGTGTTCTGTTTTGTAAAACCTGAAGCTAGTTTTGAAAGTTCTTGAAAGTGAAAAAACGAACTCCATCAGTTTTAGCAAGTTGCAAACCCTTATCTTTGATCTGTTTAACATCTTTCCATATTGTTTATTCCTTCGAAGCAAAGTTTCATTTTGAGCCACAGATAGTTGAAGCAGACTTTACATTGAGACTGCAAAATCGAATTTCACTGTTTTAACACAACAGTAGCACTAAATTCGTTTTTTCCAGTTTACACAAAACCCTTCCTCATACATCTACCATATTGTGAGCAATTTCAGTTACAAAATTCCTAGACCTCATACATTCAGATTACATAATAGTGGAGACAGAAGTTGCGATTTTTCCTTGTGTTGTGAGCAGACATGAACAGTGCAAACCAAGTGCTTGACATTTTGCATCGGCAGACTTGAAGATCGATAGGTTCTGTGCTGAAGGAGCTGTCTTCATTCCTTTGAGGGGGCAACTTTCAAGAGTAAAATGTCTCTTAATCTATTACCATAACATCTCTTGACATAGAGTTTTGCTTGTACATCATGCAGGTTCTTGGAAAGTGTCAGCTGAGAGAATCAGTACAGGAGAAAGCTGAAGGTCTAGATTCCTTAGGTAAGGCTTGAACACTTTGAGCATGAGATGCATGACAAGTCCAGTCTACTTTCTATTTTCACAAACACCAGAAATTTTCCATGCAGTTGTTGAAGATGGATCTAACTGGAGCATGGGGCAGAGGCAACTGTTTTGCTTGGGACGAGCACTAATAAGGAGAAGCAGGATATTGGTGCTTGATGAAGCAACAGCATCCATTGACAATGCAACTGATACGATATTGCAGAAAACTATTAGGACTGAATTTGCAGATTGTACAGTTATAACAGTAGCACACAGGATTCCGACAGTTATGGACTGCAATATGGTTCTTGCCATGAAAGATGGCAAGTGTCCTTCCTCCAACTACATTGTTTGAAATATGTTTAGAACCCACATATTTAGTCAAAACAACTAAAGCAGTAAACTTCCCCATATAGAGGAAGGATTGCAGAGAAGTGTACTAAAACAGTTTTTGCTACATTTCAGGGAAAGTAGTGGAGTACGATGAGCCAAGCAAGTTGATGAGGACGGAAGGCTCATTGTTCGGACAGCTGGTTAAGGAATACTGGTCTCATTTTCACTCTGCACAGTCACTTTGAAGCCACTGGCTCATCCTTACTCCTGATACCTGCCTCTCGTTTCTGGTTTGGCCTCTGTAAAGTTTGGAACTTCTGTGTAGGAATAGAGAAGTATGACCCTTAAACTCTTAAGTTCGTGCATTTACATGTATCCGTATGTGGTTTGTAATAAGAGTAGTAGTTAACTTCCCTTTTGTTTCTTTCATTATTGAGCAAATGCAGTTCTCTGGTTCGTATCACCTTGTCATACTAATCTAGCTTGCGAATAGCCGAATAGGTTCCCTCTACTGCCATGGCTTAAACTATCCAAAGTTCCAAAAAATCAAAGAATGATATTTCACCCTCGGCACCTGCTGAGAAGCATAATACCATTTGGGAAATCTAAGATAATTCAGTGAAACTGCGACAAGCATACCAACTTCATTGTATCGAAGAGAAACAATAGAAAATGGATTCAAACTTGGCAAACACGTTAGTACTTGATACTGTACCTGCTACTAAAGCTAGTAAGATGGCCTCGAGCAGAATCCAAACCATATGTTTACATGATCGAGTTGATAAACTGAATCAAACTTGATCGTCAAAATAGTTTATGAAGTTTTCAATCTTGACTTACAGAAGGCAAGAAATAAAAGAAAAGAAGCAGGCGACCATCTTGCTGATTAATATATGAAACTTCAGTAAACAAAATATCAGTTCCAACAAATTTACAATTGCTTCAAAAAATTTCAGAAACATATCTACATTTAGTAATAGTCGGGTTATATCTGAGCAACAGGTCTTAGCAAGCAAGTGCTGCGTCAGCAATTTTTTGTTCCCTTTAGATTCGTATTTGTCTTTATAAAGAACCTTCCGTAAAAGCTGCTCATCAGGGAAGAAACTTCTGCGTAGCTTGAACCATTAGTCATCTTGAAACAAAGCCTTGGAAACGGAATCATGGTGGCCTTTCTTATTGTTTCTGCTTCCTCCACTGTCAGTACGAGTATTTCCAGTCATTGGGGTCTCACACACTCGGCCATAGCCTCCATCTCTTTGTCCCTTCCTGTTTGCTGGCTTTCGGAAAGGGTTAGACTTCACTTTCATTGCCTTTGACTGTTTTGGCGCCCAAACTCTCTGCAAATCTGGTACCCAGCTGGTGAAAGATGCAAACCTTCGAGCTCTTTGTCTCCTCTCCTGAGCTTCTATTAGTTTACGGGTGTGCTCATCCTGGTTTAGTCCTGTAAGGCTTTGATTATCTTTTTCAACCAATCGAAGGGACTCATCTTCTGCTGAAACCTGGCCACCATTTCTGTAACTTTCATCTAATTTATCTCCCTCTAGCTTTCCTCTCCATGACTGATTACTGTCCTCACTGTTGAGTAAAGGATTTGGAGATTCATCCTCCTCATCAAACAACAAGAGGTCCATTTTTGAATAGATTCTATGAACTACTTCCTCAAGGCTGTCAGAGTACCTACAATTTTTTTTATTTCAATTAATTTTCTCAGGATAGGAACTGTTCAATCACCATATAAACTACAGCAACATTAAAATCTTTTGAGAATAGTTCCTGGAAAAATACTAGTGGAATAGCAAACACCAGAAATGTCCATTATACATGGATCCAATATGGACAACCTCTTGGTGTGTTAGGGAGGTTAATATATTACCTGCTTTTTATGATCTTTTCCACGTACTTATCAAGGTTCCAATCACCAAAAAAGCCTCCTTCAAGATGACATTGGATTGTCTCTAAAAGCAAGCAAATGTGTTTCACAAACTTCTGCTTCGTAGACTCCCCAACACTTCCTCCAACCTCTGACTGTAATATCTCCAAACGAAACAAAATCTGTAATTCATACCTTTCTCTGGTTAAGGCAAGTGCTATTACTATTTGTGCATTAAGTAATTACATAAAATAGCAGAAGCAAGTTACAGATGGAACATGAAATGAAAAGAAAGAGTAAATGCAAATAAAAGGATACTCTCTAGTCGTTTTTCTTGCAGCATCCTCAGAAAAACCCAAAGCCGATACTTGGAAGGAGGGATTACTAGCTCTATACATAGCAGCCAAGTCCTTAGGTTCCCTAAGTAAGAGTTTTATCAGCTCAAGACATACCATGCTAGTTGAAGCATCCTCTTGTTTTACCAGAGGCTTTTGAATCTCTGAAGCGGTTACTCTTTCCCCCCTTTGGTATATCCAATAGATAGTTGAATTAACAAGTCGCTCGGCCAAAGTACACAAGTCAACTTCTTCAGATTCAAGTCCTTGCTGGATCTTATGTGGAAGGTCACTAAAGAAACTTTCCGCAGATTCTGGCCGAAAATCATTTGCATCTTCATCTTGTATTCTAGAAGCCCCAGTCAAAGAATCTTCTCCTGCAGAGGCACATGAAGCGATTGGCTGTTCATTTTCTTGGAGGGACTCACTTAATCTGTTATTCTCTGCTTCTTTCGATGGCGCCTGATATGGCTTGAAACCTTTTACCTGGGTCAACCTACATTCGCTAGATTTCTTGCTCTGTTTCATCCAGCACTTCAGAAATTTCATTTTCTTCAACTTGTAGGAACTCCTAGAAATGTAAGCCTCCTCCAAATCTATCTGGGGTCCTTCCAAGGCTGCCTCACAGAAGGCATCCCACTTTAGCTCCCGAAGCATATTTAAAATCCTCTTGTCCCTCTTCCTTTTCTCGACTCCAAGTTCATTGCATTTACCAGCCAATGGAGGACTAGACTGAGACCCGGTAACTTCATTGCAGAGGTTCAGATCACTCTCTTGCCTGAAGCTTTCACTGTCTTTTTTTACAAGAAAAGTTCCTAAAATTTCTTCAATGGATCTATTTGTCATACCATGAGGGTACAATGCATCTTCCATAAGCCAAAGGAGGGCTAAAGAATGTGTGAAAGGCTTTAGAATTCCCATAAGATTATAGCCTTTGACATTTGAAAGGGAAACCATAGCCAAGAAACCTTCTTTATACAGAAAACTTAACAGAATCTGCCAAATCGGTTGTGAGCTTCTTGGCGCCAATTTACCCATTTCAGCTCCTAGAATGTCAAGAACCCTATCTTCAATAAAGTCACTGCAACTTTCTTTTCCATCATTCTTATTATTCCCTGAAGACTCACAAACAAGAAGGGGATTGGATGAAAAACTGTCAAAACTCACTGGCTTATCGTAGATTTTGACTGCCTTAACGTGAAGCTTTGTCAGCCCCTCATGAAAATGATTCCAAAACACTTTCTTTTCTTCACAACTACCTGCCTCTGAATCCGTGAAATTCAGGCTAACTCTATGGCACATTTTTAAACTAACCAATTCAAGATCACAGAACTTGCATTCCAAAGGCTTGCCACTAACATCTTGTATCTCAAGATTCAATTGTGCATGAATTCTCTTACTACAATCACTGACATCAAATAATTTAGGTGAGATACCGATCTTCGGATAGATCAATCCAAAGGGAACAAAAACAGAACCCAACACAACACAGTCACTTGAACAAAAACCCCAACCCAAATCCGTAATTACACTCTGAAAACACCTCAATCCCGGATCAAATTGACAACAATCCCCCCTATCTTGATTAGAATCGATTTCGCTTTTCACGTCAACCCATGTAAAATGAATATCCCTGCTAGCAAATGCCTGACCAACATTCTCAAAAAACCCTCTAAGCTTCGAAGTAAACACATTCACATCTCTTAAACATTCATCACTAAAACCCACGCCCATAAACTCTGACAAACATTTCAAATCCCTCAAAACTGGAGAGAACAAAACTACCAAATTCGATCTAACAACAGAACCACCATTAAGAATCGTACCCGTTAACGAATCACAGATCGTGGAGTCCCAAGCGTAGTCATGAACAATCTGCCGCATAGACGTCGCCACATGAGTAGCTTTCGGGTAGAGAGGTTGAACCGAGCCTCTATCGAGTGCAGAGTCTATGGACGTGAAGAACTGAGAAAGAGAGTCAAGAGTGGAACTTGGGTGGTCAAACGAAAGAGAGAGTGAAAAAGTTGGAAGCTTTGACGAGGAGAGAAGAGGAGAGAGCGAGGAGAAGAAGGGCTTAAACGAGAAGAGAGAAGAAGAGAGTTGAGGGAAAGAAAGGAGAGTTTTAGCGGCGGAGAGTACGGTTGTCCGGTATGAGTCCGGTTGTTGGAGGTAGAGAAGTGGGTTTAGGTCTATTAGAAGAAGTATCCTCTGTGTTCGAGTGTAGTCGGTGAGGGAGTCCACCACAGCCATTGTCGTCTCTCACCGGACAGACGAAAAGAGAGTGCAGTTTTGCAAGAAAACAGGTGAAGTCAAACGGCGGCGTTTTGTTCTTTCAAAAATTTTCAGAGAGTGTTGTGGCGGCTGGTTTTGGCGGGAGAATTTCGCACAATCCACGTGGGTCCCATCTTACTAAATCTCCAATATATATATATATATATTTTTTATCGCCTTCTACGAAGCTCTCTCCAATGGCTATGGTTCGATAAAGACTAGGAATTTTAGAACAATGTCCGCAATTTCTGCGTCTTTGTCTACCTGCAGTGATTTGCTCAACGGTTGTTCCTTAACTTCTTCGAAATTCCCTTATTTGGCCATTTCATATCCTTCACTTTTCTCTGAAATCTCCTTCGTTTACAGCAATCTGTGTAGCTATCCAGGAAAGCCCATGAGACTGGTTTCTTCGCAGAGGAGATGATAGAGCAATTTGGTTGGTTGAAAAGCCTGACTGGCACCCTCAATCCTCCATTGATGTCACTGACCTGTATAAAATCTTGGTTTTTGTCGGTTTTTCTTTGATGCTTTTCATGGATTTCTTCTTTTCAGCCTTGCTGAGTTCGTTGTAAAGCTAGGAAATTTTCAGATTGCGTTTAAAAAGTTATGCTTTTCCTCATAGAAACTCGAACTTGAGACTTCTAGACTGGTTTGCATATGGGGAGTAAGCTCTACCGGACCACCTCCTTGATGTATTTTCTCTGGATTTCATCTCATACGTTGGTTGTGTGTTTTGTAATCATGGTATGTTTGCTAATGGAGGTCTGATTACTTTCGGATTGAAGTCCTGGTTGACGACCACTATCGGTCAGGAGCTATAGGGAACTTAATATATTGAATCAAAACATCATATTGAATTGCCACTGAGAGGAATAAGCAAACCTAGGTTAATAACTAAGATAGTCCAATCCATATTAAAACATGCCAAATTTTCTACTTTGAATGATCTCAATGATGTTAATGCTCTTGTTTCGATGTTTCCTTTGGACGTGTTATTATATCATATGTAACTAGTCTCAGCTGGAAGGTAGTGGCTCATCGAAGTGAAGTGATCTGGCAAGGAACTAACTTAGTGAGATAAGCCAATAGGCCTGGTTTGGCCTTGAGATATTGCCTGCAGGATTTCGAGTAAAAGAAGATAAGGCTATCATCACTTAGGTGCTCTTGATTAAGATTTTGAGAATTGGTAACATCACTGGACAGTACTAAGATCTGAATGATTGAAAAGAAGATGATCTGGGATAAGTATTGTTGTTGGAAAATTCGGTTAAAGAAGACTTTGTTCAGCAATTCTTTTGTTGGAAAATGATGTTTCCTATGAAACATCACTCCTAGTATGGTAACTTACCTTAGTAGAGGATATCAGTGTTTAGATACAGCTATTTAAACCTTGTACTGCAATGTATGGAACCTAGAAATTCTGACAAAAACTTTGTTTCTGGCAGAGGATGCTCATGTTTAGATACCGGTACAGAGCTTGGGATAGCACCATGTAGTGTCTTCACTTTGACTTGTAGTTGCACTGCTGTAGTTGGAACATGCCCATTGCTGGTTCCAGACATTTATGTATCTATAGAAGTTCTCATTTCTCTCATATGTGTGCGTTCTGCTTCCTGCTTAAAACTCCTTGTAATTCCCATGGGTCCCAAGTTTGGATTATGGACGAAAGGACATATTGACTAACAAAAAGGCAGTCTGCAGCTTCAATGTGATTGTGCAGATTGAAAATGAGACCAATATTCCCTCACCAGTTGTCCAAACAGTGAACCTTCTTTCCTCATCAATTTGGTTGGCTCATCGTACTCCACTACAAGTCCTGAAGTTCAACAGAGACCAAGTGATACATCGAGAAAATTTTACCCTTTAATGTGTATGCATTTTGTTCGAATGTTTCATTCCCAATTTCCAGATGAACAAAGAAAGAAATGCCATTTAAATATATCTACATATTTTCTTGTTCTATCAATATGTTTTTGAAATTCCCAAAAAAGTTAACCAAATCATATGCTGAGATGTGCATTAGTCAGACGAGTTCAGGAATGAGAAGAATGTGACTTACCATCTCTCATAGCAAGAACCTTGGTGCAGTCCATAACTGTTGGGATCCTGTGAGCCACCGTGATCACTGTGCAATCTGCAAATTCAGTTCTGATAGTTTTCTGCAAAATTAAATCTGTTGCATTGTCTATAGATGCAGTTGCCTCATCAAGCACCAATATCCGACTTTTTCGCAGAAGTGCACGTCCCAAACAAAATAGTTGCCTCTGCCCCATGCTCCAGTTCGATCCATCTTCCATGACTACATGGAAAATACTTTGATTATATTGATACAGAAAGTAAACTAGCCTCACCTGAAGAGCTCAAGATCTAAAAACTTACCTAAGGAGTCTAGACCTTTCTCTTTCTCTTGGGCAGTCTCACGAAGCTGGCACTTCCTGAGGACCTATATCATTTACAAGCAAAACTCTATTGAAAAGCATCGGCAGAACTTAACTCTTGTTTTTGACAATTCGAAATGAGATTGGAGACTAACCTCCCATATCTCCTCATCAGTATGTTGAGATAAAGGATCCAAGTTATATCTCACAGTTCCCTTGAAAAGTGTAGGGTCTTGAGGTATGATCCCAAGTCGTGACCTCAGATCATGTAGCCCAATTTCTGAGATGTCAATGTCATCCACAACAATCTTCCCTGCTGCTGGCTCCACCAGACGAAACAGAGCACTAATAAAAGTAGTCTTTCCACTGCCAGTTCGGCCCACAATACCAACCTTGTCTCCACCTTCAATTGTGCAAGTAACTCCTCTTAGTACTAGCGGTGTGTCAGGCCTATATTTGACCTGTTTAAAGCACATGTCTTTCAGTAGACAAATATTTCTAAATTGTGAGCTAACGTATCAATCAGGAAGTCATACCAACCTGCAAGTCACAGATGTCCACTTTACCTACTGCCGGCCAACTGGGAGGTGGATGATTACCTTCGATGACTTCGGGGGCTTCACTTGGTATATGCATGTATTGATTGAGCCTTTCAACAGAAACAACGTAATTTTCTAAGCTACACTGGTTTTGAATAGCCAAAACCAGGGACACGTTCATTGATAAGCCATAGGATAGTGCCATTCCAATAAAACCTGTAGTGATTGCAAGTTATTATATTATGAGATGTTTATATCAATCCATTTGTTAAAGCATTTCAGGACTGAAATGAAGATTGTTCAGACTGTCCCATACTCACCAGGGCTGAAGGTTCCATGAGGAAGTAACGCCATGCACAATGCTGCAGATGCTAGAACAGCAGCACTGATCATTTCTAGCCGTTGAACCAACCACTCCCTAGCTGCAAAGTTGTGGAAGGAAGGACTAGCGTTAGTGTCAATGAGTTCAAGACACTTTCTGAAAAAGCGCTCTTCCTCCTCAAAAGCTCTAATTGTCATGGAACCAGCAACAGATTCAGCTAAATGACTTGCCACCAAAGACTTGGTTGTGCCATTGATCCGCATCAACTCTTTTGCAGAGGCATAGTAATATCTCTATAGGTACGGAAAACCAAACTCTCAGGTTTTCAGTCTAAGATAAATTTGATGCTTACAACAATTAAAGATATCTTAATGAGTACCTGCAAATGAATTGCCAGATAGACCATAAATATGGAAACAAACAGAACTTGCCAGGCAACAACAGTCAGAACTCCAAGATTAACATAAGTATTTAGAGTTGCCCCCGCGGTATAGATCATTGACATTGGAACATCAAGATCAACAATACTCAGATCAGACGAGACCTATAGCGGTGCAAGAAACACGGCATTGGGAGATATTAGTTGTACATCACCACCTTAAAAGATCAACATTTTCTGGGATGAAATTTACCCGACTAAGTATTCTTCCAAGAGGGGTGGAGTCGTAGAAAGTCATGGGAGCACGAAAAAGAGAATGAAGCAGCTCAGAGAACATTGACTTTGCTGCTTGAAGCCCCAAAATGACTGCAAAGACAGATCTAAAGACCAAAACCATTGTTGAGGCGAATCCTATCATCAAGTATACCAGAATCAACCTCAATTTACTAACATGTGGGTTATCAACATTAGTTGCCATCCAGGAGTTTTGCGAAATCTGACCAAGAACGAAAGTTAAGTGAGCAAGTACACCCAAGGAGAAGTACAAGTAGCCTTTGTTCTGACTGAGATATTGGATGTAGGTCTTAAATCCTGTATCGCCTACTTCTCTCTCTTCCTTCTTGATTAATTGATCACCTTTGGATCCTTCAGGTTGCTTCTCCAGAAAGCTCTTCTTAATCTCCCCAGTACATGACCTCCCCTGTGGAGCAGCAACATCAGTTTGCCTGTCAGAACCTGCTGTTTCTTTATGAGCATTGACAAGTTCTTGAAACTCTTGACTTGAAGCTAATAGCTCATGATAGGGAGCTTGCCTTAGTATTTCTCCGTCTGACATCAACTGTTAACAAAATCAACTTGTATATTAGGGATAATACTTGATCAGTAAAAAAATCATTGACCATAAATTACAAATAAGTAGCAAAATTAACTGTTACGACTGGACTAACCAAAACAAAATCAAAAGCTGGAAGGAAATCAACTTGATGTGTCACGAGCAAGACTGCTTTCCTGGAGAGTGCTCCCATGACATATTCCTGCCAAAATTTTATTCACCATGTAATGAGCTCAGAAAGTAAGTAAATTTCTGAGCTCTACAGATAAAAACTGCTTTTAGGAATGTGTGTTTACATTAAATAAGGTGGTAGCTGTTTCTGCATCAACAGCACTAAATGGATCATCCAACAGATATATATCAGCATCCTGATACAGAGCACGAGCAAGTTGAACTCTCTGCTTTTGACCTCCACTTAGATTGATTCCTCGTTCACCTATTTCAGTCATATCTCCATGAGGAAGAAGTTCAAGGTCCTTCAACAGTGAGCATCTCTGAAGTGTATCTTGATATCGTTGCTTATCCATTGGTGCACCGAATAGTATATTGTCCTGTATTGATCCGTTCTGAATCCAAGCTGTTTGAGAAACATAAGCTATCTTTCCACTGACCTGAACCTGTATGTCCAGACAATCAAAAGACATGGATAATTTGTCAGTAATAAATGATTATCCGATCGTGCAAATTCGGAACTTCCATACATTCTTTCCCATACCATTTTGATGTGCTTTAAATGGGGTGGAAGAGAATATGTCAGTGAACTTACAGTTCCCTGTGTATTTGGAACTTCTCCAAGAATTGCTGCTAAAAGTGTTGATTTTCCTGTGCCAACTTCTCCACATACAGCCAACTTTTGACCACATCTGCTCTCCAAATTCACATTTCTGAGTGTGGGGTTTTCTGATTTCTCATCCCATGAAAAGTTAGCTGACTTAATAAGAATTGCAGGACTGATGCTTCCCTGATTCTGCTTTTGTCTGATACTAGAGCTCTGCAATTCAGGCGCCTCAAGAAATTTTGCAATACGAGTAAAGGCTACTTTTGCTTGAATCACTGCTTCAATAACATTAGGCATAAGTCTAATTGGATCTTGTACAATGCGTAGAGTAGCCACAAAAGTGAATACGTTATTAGCTCGTAGAGGAACTTTGAGGAAGTAACAAGCTGCAAAAGTTGCAGCAGAGACATAAAATGGAGAAGACCAGAAGAGAAAGTTATTGCAGGCTTTACGTGATTGAACTGCAGATAACCATTTGTACTCCATCTTCCTTAACTTTTCTATAACATTCCTGAAATGGGTTTCCCAAGCATACAGTTTCAACACCTTCATATTAACTAAGGCCTCAGTGCTAGCCTTCAATCTCTCATCCTGTCCTGCCATTAGTCCAGTCTGAGATTTATGCTGTGAATTCGCAAGTGGTATGTTCAGGAACACAGTGATCAATATAACAGCTAAAGCTGCCAAGGTTGCTAGCCTCACTGCATGGAAAAGAATGAACAAAGACAGGCATAACTGGAGGCACGTGGTCCATGTCTGATGAATCCAGTAGGGAAATTCTCCAATTCTGTAGGCATCTACAGTGATGTGGTTCATTATTTGACCACTTGAGTACATCGACCTACCTGCATTAGACAATCTCAGTTGCTTCTTATATATTGTGGCTGAGAGGGTAGACCTCACTTTCAAACCAATAAGCCTGGACCTGAAGTACCATTGTCTCTGTGCAATGGACTCTAAACCCTTTGAAAAGAAAAGTGATATTGCCAATATATAGCCTTCATCCTTGAAACCTGACTTTCCTTCTGCAGCCAAAACGAAGGCATTTAGAATCAAAGGACCAGCTGATAGAGTGGTAGTCTTGAGAAAAGCAAAGAACCCTGAAATGAGGATCTCCTTCCAATGACATAATATGATTGCCCATAAAATCGACGGTTGAGCTGATGACTCGGCTTGTTTTTGTTTATTCATTTGCTCCAGGAACTGCAAATAACAGCTCTCTGCTCTTTCTGCCGGACCCAAACTTGGTATATCCTGATCCTGAAGAGTTTTCCACCTGCCTTTTTTCATCAAAGGATTCAACCACCAGAATGACATTTTGTGAATCAATCCTGCTTGAGCAAAAGAAGTAACTTCAGCAGGTTCAGGTTTGTCAGGAACTTCATCAGAATCGGTAACTAAAGAAGCATTACTGCAATTTTGTATTTCTTCACGTTGGTATGCCTTGTATGTACATAACAGCAACAATATTGCTCCTGGAAATGTTAAAGCGTCTAAAACTATCTTAGTTGACACTCCCTGAAGTATAACAGCAGCAGATATGGTAAATGCATTCATAATTCCTGCTAGAAAGAATGCAAGAATGGCTAAAAGGCGCAATGGCATTCTTGCGAGACGATTCCCTTGGAGACTTACTATCCATGAAACCAACAACCATGTGCATCCCTGAAGAGTCAATGGTAGCCACTTTCTCAGAGGAAGTGCCGTGTGGGTTTTCCGCAAATTCTCTTCCAAATTCCATATGCCCCAACCAAAATAGACCATTCCAAGACAGCCATTGAAGACAGCAGAAAGAATTGGTAACTTGGAAAAAACTCGACTTTTAGATAGATTTGTAACCGTTCTTGATGATGGTTTCTGTGTCACACAGAACAGGAGCAAGACCAGAAGCAAAATGTCAATGCCAATGATAGAGGCCTGATTGGTACAAGAATTTGGTTGACGAAATGACATAAAACTAAATCCTGAGGCCTTTTTCCTAGTGTTTGAACTGATAAATTCCCCACAAAACAAGTTCCATAAACCCCCCATTCTTCTTTTTCTATATTTTCTCTTCAGCTCCTGCAGAAAGGAAAGTTTTGGTCAGAGTGTTAAAACTCATTTACAAATCTCATAGGCATTGAACACGGTGTTACTTCTGATCAATGATTCATGAGTTCAGTTGTCACCTCAGAGAAAAAGGAAAGACGAGAAAGGAGTCAGAAACACGACCTTCAGAATCTTAAATGTGATTATTCAGAAGACAAGAAAGACCAAGTTCTCGATAAACATCAAATCATTTGTAAAACAAACAACCTGAAGAATATATGAGAAACATGAGACAAAATGAGAATTTCCTGACCTTGAACATGAAAAAAAAAGGCAGGTTCTTTTCTTCTTATGAACACACAGGAAGCACATGATTGAAAGATACTAGTATTCCAAAGAGTGAAGTTGGGAATAATTTAAAGTCAGTCAACGTATACCGAGAAACATTATCACTTACACGCTATTCACGAGGATACAGGAGTAGAATATTAACTACATGTGAATATACGAGAATCCTGTTAGAATCCTGAGGTCGAGGAAGACAAGAACAGTTGTTAATATTTTGAAAAATAGACCCAAAAAAAATCAACGAAGAGAAGGAATGAGTATAACCAACTCAGTAATCTGTTTTTTACACTTCTATAGCTTCCAAAAACGTGCAAATGAATCAGAAACAAAAAGTTGGTATTCATAACCTGATCTTGGATAATAACAAAAACAGTATGTGTTTTCGTGTACTCATCAGAAACCAATATTGCAGGTGAAGATATAAATATCTAAAAGACTTTGATAAATAGACAACCTGAAATGGATTATGGACATGGGAACACGTTAATTGATCAAATCCTTATCTGTCATTTATTCTGTACCGGCTATTATATTAACAAATTTAATACAGAGGAAGATACTAATTAGATTCTCAGGCTTATTCTGTCACGTCTAAACTGATAAGAATTTATGAACAACAAAAGTATTTCTCAAAATCTCGACCTCAATCAACAGGACAACTGAAAAATGTAAGAATCAAGAACCTGATACGTCAACAGGAAAACAGAAAGACTCAAGTAAATTAATAAAAAAATTGATCTGCTTTCCATTTGGTTTTAGCTCACTATGTTGGTGCTCTGAATTTTAAGATTGCAGTTCATGATAGAGCACTCCACAGAAGTGAAATTTTAACCAATAATGTTGTTACTCATGATTCACTTGTCATTACAGTTTCGTTATCATTCGGATACGAATTATTATATAAATCGACCGAAAATACTGTTGTCACTAGACTTCGTGCAATGTGTAGATAATGTCATGCCTGAGATGTTGCCCAACTTGTTGGTTTGAGTGCATGTATCCATTGTCTTTACTGATTCAGAAACAGTAATGCTTTCCTTGTCAGATTGACACTTTAAGAATCATATTCTTGAAAAAGATTACACTTTCGTTAAAAATTGCACAGAAAACGACTGTTCCCATAAAATAATCTCGAATTTCCCACACTAATATCTTGGGATAGAGTGAAGTGATAAGATTACTAGAGAGATAGAGCCAGATGAGTCAGAACGTAGTGAGCCTCATTGAGTTGATAACGTAGGGGAATTTAAAGAAGACTCTTCAATAAATATCAGTAATTTTCAGTCAGTAATCGACCAGAAGCTAAACAAAGCAACGTAATCCATTGAAAAGAAAAGGTTTCAGTTTTTTTTTTTCATAATCAAGCAATTAAATGACAGTTCATTTGCAAACCTTGTTTTTATCGAGATAGTCAGTCAGCTTCTGAATCTGCAAAAACCTTCCGTGGATGAACTTGAAATTTTCTTTCCTGAAATCACATTTACCAAAATGGATTCTTTCTTAAACCTCCATGGAAGCTGCACCATTTTTTGAAGTGCCCCTGCGTGCAGATTTGGTAATCCGTTGGCATAAAACTTGTGACTAATTCCGTCCGAGCCCCAAATTCAATATTTAAGGGGCATATCTCCTAATGGCGCCAGCGGTTTCGTGTTTCTTTCCAAGCTTCTTAGCTTTGGAGTTGTGGCCGGTTTAACCACGATTAGGTTACTTTTTCAGTCTTGCTAGCCCTCTTAAAGATCTTTGTTTGTTATCGTATCTGATAGGGATTTTGATTTTCCAAATAGAGATACCGTGTCAGTTAAAATCATAATCCCCTGAAAAATAATGATCTCTTTTTCCTTCTTTCGAAAGGTCACTGATGAAGATAATTCAGTAAGTAATGCTCTGGAGAGTAACATCAACCAACCGTACTGGGACCTTATTAATTGGAAAATGTCTTCATCTCGCTGAATTCCAGTACAAAAAGGATCCTAGTATTGTTGTTTATGAGGACCTTTTTGAATTACCGGTCAAAAATCATCGCTAATAAACAAAATTGACGTCTTGTGGTCATACTTTGAGTGCCAGTTTCAAGTGGATAACTTGTTGCCAAGGGCTTAGGTTCATCGTCAGTGTGAATGCGTTTTCATGGTGCAGAAAGTTTAGCTTGGAACAAGACCCTGGAAACTTTTGGACAAAAAGTCACCGTCATAAGTTTATGACTACTGTGGTTTATGACTTCAGCTCCTCTGAAGCAGTTTTGGTTTGGAAGTTCATGTCTTTCTTTTGGATGGTATCACGGTTCTTCACTTCTGCTGGTGGGTTGAATATGGCGATTATTCCTTTACCAGTTGCCTGAATAGTGAATCTTCTGTGTTCATCAACTTTGTTGAAGAAGATGACTATATATCCTAAACAGAACTTGTTAATGATTATCTAGAATTCTTATATATGCTTAATGCTTGAGTTAGCGGAACAGATTCAATATGATTCTGCAGAATGAAGAAGGAATCGATGTGATTCTGCAGAATGAAAATGGGGCCAGAAATGAAACAGTTGATGGGTAGGTTGACAATGATCATATAAGAATGTACTAATTAGACAAGTTGAAAGGTGGAGAGTAGGAGTCCAACCATCTCGGCAAGAATGATGATTAACTGTATGGAAACAGAAAGTAGTCGGGTGTTACAGAACTTGTCTCAGGAATCTAGGCTTTCCTCTTTGTCCTGTACTACATCTGGAAGCTGACAGTTTCCAAGGACCTGCACAATGTACAAGCAAAGCACTCTTTTACAATCATTGGGGCAGAGAAGATGATCTGTATTTCTAACAATGATTAGAGACCACTTCCAATAACTTCTCATTTGTATGTTGAGATAAAGGGTCCAAATTGTTTTCACACAGTCCCAATGAAAAGTGCAGGTATTCCGGGAGTGGAGACATGTTGACCTGCAAATGTTGGTCAGATCGAACCTGTCATCTGAAATTTATTGGCTGTGGGTTCTAACATTATGAAACCATTCTTTTCGACCCCCTTCGATTATCCAACAATACCATTCCCACACATCACTTGTGTTAGACCTATATCTTATCTTTTTAAAACCAAACTTCATCAGCAAATCACACAAGTCATATGTCCAATTTACCCTCTACTGGCCAATTGATCTGTGGATGGGTATCTTAAATATTATGTTGGGAAATTGATGTTTCAGATGCTAATGGAACGCTCTCAAAGATTTGTTTTGTTCCTGTTTGTTTTCTTTATGCTTATGGGTCATCAGAATGGCTAGACTTATGGTTTCTGTACATCTTGGCTCTCTTTTTATTGAGCTTTATCAGCATATATAATACTGATATTCCAGTGCACAGAAAGATTATTTACTACAACTAGCTTCACCAGAAGTTCAGGTGAAGCTAGAGAATTAACGTTTACATATATTTCCTAGCTAAGTTACTTGTTTTCGAAAGAAATGATACATAATAACAGAACAATTAGTGAAGAAGTAAAGCTCGAACTGAGAAAAATAAAACTTGAAGCCAAAGTGATGGGTTGATGGAATTTCTCATGTATCAACAACCAGCTTAGAATGTGTTAATGCCGCTTCCTATTCAACAATTTGATTTCAAGCCAGAAATGCTTCAATGTGATTCTGCAGAGCAAAAAGAGACCAGTATTCTTTCGCAAGTAGTCCGAACAGCGAATTTTCCATTCTCATCAACTTCTGGGGCTCATCATACTCTACTATGTTTCGTGATAAACAACAGAAACTCATCAATGAATTTCTAAATTTCTGTTTTTGAATGGAGATGCATTACATAGACATGTCTGAGGTTTCAAGGGTCTTCATCTCTCATGGCAAGAACCATAGTGCAGTCCATAACTGTTGGTATCCTATGTGCTACTGTGATCACAGTGCAATCTGCCAATTCTGTCCGATTGGTCTTTCTACAAAATCAAGTCAGTTGCATTGTCAATGGATGCCGTTGCTGTTGGTAAAATCGGATAATTTTTTCCTCTAAGATAAACAACTAATAAAGTGAACCGATTCGGTAATACTCAGAAAAAATCGTCAAACGGACTCCTAAGACACTATTATCATTTCACGTAAAATCTCAAGAAAGGGCGGAGAGGTCACAAATGGTTCCACTTAAAACCCGGTTTCCTAGACAGAAATTACGTGCACAATATATTTATCATAACCTAACCCGTGTACATACACAAATGGTAAATACACCTAAATAAATTGAACACAACACTACAAATATACCCGAAAAATAATATTAAATACTGTAAATGCAGAATAAATAAAAGAGATAGGGAAAGAATACACTCGAAAATTGATAACGAGTTCGGTCAATTTTGCTTACTCTCCGAGCACCACTTAAGGCAGCATGCTCTTATTAAGAAGAGAATACTAAATTTGATATGTGTACAAATTTTGAGTATTTATTAAATTTTGGGATGATTTAGATTTGGAGGGGCAGGAGTTATTTTATAACTTGAAAAAACTCCTCCCATCTTCATCTCTTCCCAATATGGGATAGAAATTGGGCCATCAAAGTTAACAACAAATAACAAATCTCCACCTTGGCACAATTTCGGGTCCCACCAAATGCAAGCATCATTTATCCTCCTAATCAAACAAAACAGCGTTTGTAGTGCTTCCAATTTGCGCCCTCAAACGCCAACTCAAAAGTGCAAGATGTTGATTAAGTCTAAACAATGTTTAAACTTAGTTTTTGTCACCACCTTGGTCATCATATCTGCAGAATTCTCCGTAGTCTGTATCTTTTGGAGAAGTATCTCCCCTTCTTCAAGAATCTCCCGCACAAAGTGATAGTAAACGTCAATGTGCTTCGTCCTTACATGAAAAAAACTGATTCTTTGCTAAGTGAATATCACTTTGACTGTCACAATACACCTCGAGGTGATTCTGACCAGCTCCCAAGTCTTTTAGCAATCCATGAAGCCAAATCGCCTCCTTCACAGCCTCTGTAATTACCATATACTCTGCCTTTGTTGTAGACAAAGCCACTGTTGATTGTAAAATGAACTTTCAACTAACTGACGCCTTAGCATAAGTGAATAAGTAGCCAGTTGTAGATCTCCACTTATCCAAATCGCTTGCATAATCAGAATCACAATATCCAACTATGTATTGACCAAGTGATTTATCTCGCTCAAATAATAAGCCAACATTTACGATACGTTGAATATACCGTAGAATCCATTTCACAGCTTGCCAATGAACCTTGCCAGGATCATGCATATACTTGTTCACAACACTAACTGCCTGTGAAATATCGGGTCTTGTACATACCATTGCATACATCAAGCTTCCTACTGCATTAGCATAAGGGACTTTCGTCATATATTTTCGTTCTTCATCCGTCTTCGGAGATAACTTGTTACTAAGCTTCAGATGAGGAGCAAGCGGAGTACTTACATGTTTTATATCTTTATTCATACCAAAACGCTGTAGTACTTTCTTCAAAAACTGCTTTTGAGTCAGCCAAAGCTTGCTTCCTAGTCTATCTGTAGCGCTCCCTTACCGAAGGGTACGCACCGGAACGCCCATTGGTCATTCCGACGCATATCCCGCAATAAGGGAGAGCTACGAGCAGTCGATCACTACAATACTCTCATGGCATCGCATTCATTAAACCACAATATAAAAATCATTATATTTTAAAACCAAGATACATTCTCATTTCATATCATCAAACAGAAATATAGACAAGTCTATCAGTTTTTCACGGTCTAAATACATTACTCCAAAAAGGAAATCTGATACAAAAGTCTATACTAGGTCATCCCCAAAATCAATCCCAGCTGATCGACCTGTGTGTCATAACTTCTCTTGTAACACCCCAACCCCGCAGGACTCGAACCCGATATCGTGGGTGATATCTGAGTCCGCGACACACGATATTGGTAGGCTACGACACTCGATTTCGGTACAAAATTCAGTATGCAATTTTTAAAACATTTAGAACCAATCACAAACGCACAATTCAATAAACAGTTGGGTCACTTAACACGAATACATTCGCTCAAAACACAATTTCAGTAATCTCATTTCAATCATACATTTATCAATGTGGGGCCCTATACAATGTCAGTTCAAATCAGTAGAAATCACGGAAAATACTAATTTACACATGACTCAAAAAGACACTAATGCAAACGTGACTGATCCCGACCCTAGTCTCCGACTCCAGTGCAGTAGACATACTCCCGTTCGTCTAACGGGGTACTCTTCAATCCCTGAAAAATAGTTGCAATGTTGGGTGAGTTTGCGAACTCAATGAGAAACCATCATCGATGGTTCACTCAAATCATGCATTACGCTGCATGCAGCGTCGACACACTCTGATAATAGTCAATTAACAATATCATATACAATTTACAGTAGTCCCTCTCATACATTTTAGTGGTCATACAATTTGATCATGTACATTTCAATAATCATGCAATTTTCAGTATCATATAACAGTTTACAGTAATTGATGACAATTTACAATAACACATAACAGTTTTACAGCAATATCAATAATTAGCGATATGATTTTCAAGAATCATGTCATCACGCAAGCAGTGGTTGTCACGTAACAGTCATTTATGTTAATGCAATGCATGTGACTCTTTTCAGTTATTCAGTATTGTGCCCAAGTGCTCATCAAGAATAATGGGGACGCGTCGTGATTTCTCCCCTGCAAGGCCGGTCAATCTGAGATCGAGCACGAGGCTCTTTCAGTAATAATAGCAACTTGGGACACGTCTATTATCTGATCATGCATTTATGCATGCAGTGCAGTGTTCAGTAATTTACAGTGTATGGCTATAAAGCCCAGTATTCAGTCTTAGTGTCATGTAACAGTACAGTTCAGTTCGGTAGAATCATGCAGTTCGATCCTAAACATGCCAGTAATCATACAATTCATCCTTTGCAAGTAGTCATGTATCAGTCTCATTCAGTACAGTAAAAGCATGCCATTCGATCCTATACATTTCAGTAATCATGTAATTCACATTGGTCATGAAGCTTAAAGTCTCATACCATTTCTATGTTTCTTTTTCCATAACACATCTCCCTCATATATATATATATATATAACAACAATTCACTATCAAAAATATTCATATCAAATCGATAATTTCCTCAATTATACCAGATTTCTACTCAACCTAATCCATATACGCAATGCATACTTCCACTCAATATCATCCATACATAATTCATAATTCCTTAACATCAATAGATAAAGTTTTACAAGCTCTAAAGGCATTCTGAGCCACAATACAACAATAATCCAAAATCTCAAAAAATACATAAGTTGCATGAACTAGAAATTCTTGAAAAATGACAAATCCTTGTAATTTACATAAATAACGCAAATTACAACATAAGTAAATTAGGAGTGATGTCTTGACTCTCTTTCACTCCATCTGTTGGACCCCACCCCCCATACCTGGGCTAACATTTCTCACCCAGCGTGTGTTTGCGGGTTATACCACGGCGGGTGTTTGCGATTGGCTCAATGGTGAGAGGAGTCCACTTAAAGTGGAATAAAACCTTGAGGTCTTGGGTTCGAGCCGTGGCTCACCCTTGACCAAAGAGGACAGTACTGATTAAGGTTGGATGCCGCGGTATAACCCGCAAACACCCGCCGTGGTATAACCTGCAAACACACGCTGGGTGGGAAATGTTAGCCCAGGTGTGGGAGGTGGGGTCCAACATTAAAAATATAGCTTATAAATCAAAATATAAATATACTACCCACCTCATATCCATGCTAACAACTTGTTTTGTGCCTCAATTGCTTCAAAGCCTCCTTCTTTCTTCCAATTTAACATTCCCTAAAGCAATTTTATCAAAATTCAATCTCATAAATAACTTAATCCTTCAATTTGATGCATAAGTCATCAATTCATACTAATTCCAAGATATGTACATCATTAATTTCTAAAATTCCAAATTGAACCTAAACCAATTCAATCAAATTCAATATCATAATTAACTTAATTTCTCAAATTGAGCTTAGAAAACATCAATTCCTCACATATTCAAGCTATTTAAATCTCCAATTTTCAAAATCCCCAATTTTCAAAATTGGCCTAAACCAATTTACACAAATTCAATACCATAAATCACAATTTCTTCAAAATTGATTTCATATTTCACCAATTCCTACTAGTATTGATGATTCTACATCATTAATTCACAAAATTCCCAAATTTTTAAATTGGCCTAAACCCCCAATTTACAATTTTTCAAATTAAACTTCACCTAAAGCATAAACATCAAAATTAACTTAGGATATCTCAAATTCATCACTAATTCAAGCAATCTAAAGCAACAATTTCAAAAACTCCCAATTTCAAACTTTGACATAAACTCCAAATTCATAAAATCAACATAATCATAACATATTCTCTTCAATTAACCTTAGACAACCTAAATTCATAACCTTTCCAAGCCATTAACACAATAAACTCATAAAAAAAGTCTCAAACTCAACTTTCTCTCTCTTACCATTTTCTCCTCCATTTTCTTTATTTTTGAGCTCCAAGACAAGCTTTCATCTTCTTCCTCCCATTTCCTCTTGGAAACCACGAAAATCTCTAAGAAAAACTCATAAAAATCAAACCTTGCTTCTTCTCCTCCATAACCGTCCATGCTTCTCCTTCTTCTTCATTTCTTCCTCTCCCTTCTTCTTTTCTTTTGTTTCCAGAATAATCGTGATTCTCCAGCCAATCTTTGTGGCTTTATTTTGTTTAAAACGACAACCATAGGTGAGTTTCACTATTTGCGTCCTGTTTTCAAGCATATAAACGAAATAATTTGGACAAACTTTCTTTTTGAAAATTGTTTCTCTAGATCATACGAATCCAACGCCACCGACCGCGCTCAATTCGGATCAGAAACGAAGAAGTTATAGCTAAAATACTATCAGACCTTCGCAAAATCCTAGACTGAACATTAACATAACTTCAGCCCAGAAATGGACAATCTTAGGGATGAAATTAAATTTCGATCCCTTCACAAGAGTTGTAGCCCTATATCTTAATTTTATTTTCCCTCAAGAATCAACTCAATCGGAGTTGTACAGCTCCCGAAATTCGCAAAATACCGAACCATGTTCAGAAAATTATCCAACTTATAACCTATAACCAAATCTTCTACTTTGGTTCAATCAATCTCTTTCCATTTAATCTCCTAAAAATCATAATTCTTCATGAAAATGAATTTAATCGTCTTATGAATCCAACGCTTCGAGAATCAAATCAATCGGATGTCGGACGAAAGAATTATAAGCAAAAGATTTCGAAAGGGATCGGATTAAAAACAAAGTATCGGAACTTCAAAACCTAACTTTTCAAAAATCATATCTCTCGATCCCGAACTCAGAATTTGACAAATTTGGTGTCAATAAAAAGATCAAAGTAAGCTCTACAACTTCCCTGAAGTACTCAAAATCAAATTAGGTCTCAAAAGAGGTCAAAGACTCAATCAAAGATTCTATCCAAAACAGCTTTTCCTAAACGACTTCCAATTTTTAATCGCTCATAACTCCTAGCCCCGATATCGAAAAATTGCAAACTTTATATCAATGGAAAGATAAAAATATCATCTAAAACTTTCATGAAGATCACTTACTCTAATTCAAACTAAATCCATACGACGAGTGGCCTCGAAACATAGAACACACAAATCTATACTTAATAGCATTTTCTAAGCAAAGCATATCTTCAGAAATTCATATCTCTCAATCCCGATATTGAAAAATAGCAAACTTTATGTCCACAAAAAGCTCTCGACAGAGGCTACAATTTTCATGTTGATCATTTTCTTGAATTTTGCCTAAATCAAAAAGTCAAACTTCAAACGAACTTTGACTGATCATAACTCTCACTTTCGATATCGAAAAATATCAAACTTTATGGCTACAGAAAACTCTTGACATAAACTACAAGTTTCCATAAGACAATTTTCTCAAATTTTGCCTCAAACAAAAAGTCAACTATCAAGTCAAACTTTCTATCTCCAAAAGTCAACTTTCTTAATTTTTCAAATTCTCTCACTTTTCTCTTTATTTCTTGATTTTCTACTAACTTTTCAATCAATTCATTCACTTAAACTTTCATAACCCATACAAATCTCCACAATTATCAAATACATTGAAAACTCATAATTCTTTTCTCAAAATTTCCTTAAAGCATAATTTCATCTATAATACTTAAACAAAACACTCATTCAATTTCATTTACTATTTCTAAATTTCAATTAAAGATCGGGGTCTAACACCATCTCTTGCTCAACACCTGAAGGTGGAGACGAAAAGGGGGTGAGCTTATAGCTCGTGGGTAACATGCTTATAACAAAGAATAAGCAAAATCGTTGAAGTGTTTATTTGTCATATAAAAATCATCATGAGTTCATAAAATGTTTTGTTCCTAAATTCTCAGTCAAATTCAAAATTTGAATTCAAAACTCATAGTAGAAAATGTCATCATATCAACACAGCATATCCAGTTAACTATCAATACAAAACACTCAATATATGCAACATACGTGAAAATTCAAAGATGCAATGCAAAAACAAATGGCTTGAGGGTTTTATGGAAACAGAAGGGAGAAACCGAAGTTTACACCGTGAACAGAATGAGTCCATTTTCGGAGCTCATATGCCACAAGCGGGCAGCCGGGAGAAGGCTCTTGTCGACGTGCACGTGACGAACAGAATGGTTCCACTCTCGCCCCAACAGACGCACATACTCATACTCAAATCATTTTCAAATGCTTTCATGCTTTTCATGCTCTCTTCTTTCTTTTCCGAATATACAAAATGCCATGAATTTTTCAAGGCATAACATAAAAAGTTTCAATACATTCCCATCTTTATTTAAAATTCATCAACAAAGTTTATATACCGAAACATGTAGCAATTTTACAAATCATTCAAAAGAAACAAAAACAATATTTATAAAGTAATTGAAATCATTCTTGATTTGGGAGAAAACTTTATTGGCTCATTTCTAAATTATAAACATGAAACCCACCTGAATTCCTTGCTTGGATACATGCTTAAAAGATGCCTCTCCTCTTGATCCTCTTGCCTTCGTTGATTCCCTTTATCAAATACAAAATTTCTATTCAATAGGAATACAAATTAAGGACCCATATATTGTATATTCACTAAGATAAATTCTAAAAACTCAAACTCTTCCAAAAGTCCAAACATTCGGGTCAATTTTTCATGATCACTATGATCAAGTAAATCACAAAATCTGATAATATTATCTTCTAAAAAATGTTCCCCATTGTCTTAAGTTTATACTGACTCCAAAATCATTCAATTTATTTCAGAAATCCAAAATTTATACTCCAAACATATTGGGACTATCCTTATGATGAAACAAGAATCTATACTCAAATTCTATCCAAAATTTTAGATCTTTAAAGACTGATTCAAAACTTCATTTCTTCATAAAAGTTGTAGACCTTTGTCTTTATTTTACAACGAATCAAAAATCACCTCATTTGCACATCTACATCAAAAGTTATGTCCAAAATACCAAAACATGTCTGTGCAAGAAAACAGAAGCTCGCCGCGACGAAACCCAAAAGCTCACCGCGGCGAGGGCACTCGCACAAGCCGAGTCGTGGGCACATGCGCGCACCGCATCGTGGGTGCCTGCGCATGCCGCGACGTGTATGCCTGTGTGCGCCGCGACGTGCGAGACCAGAAACCTTCTGAATACTTGTTTTCCAACATTTTTCATCTTCATACTTCCCATAATTCCGAAATAACTCATCTTAACCCTAAATCATCATTCCTACTTCATTTAATCATTCACAAACACAACAAAATCATTAACCCTAGAACATCATTCATCAATATCATCCTACCCACATTCATCCCCATTTTTCACTTCTAACGATCATTAAACATGATTCATTCAACAAATCAATAAGGGTTGAGTCTTGTATTTACTTGTGGATGCTTCACATTCTTCAAAATCTTCAAACTCTTCAAACCCTAGCTTTCCTCTTCTTCTCCTCTCTTCCACGGCTTCTTCTTCCATTTTTCCAAACAATATAACCATTTCTTTTTCTTTTTATACCCTTAATAGGTGTGCAATGTCTATTTTGCCCTTTCATTTAAGCCTTAAGTCTTATAACCTTAAGCAACTTGCCTAAAATGCCCTTAAGCATTCTTACCACTTTTAATACAACCAAACCATAGAATAAATTCTACTAACATTTACAAAACAAGTAAATCCAAAACTTTATCCATCAAACCTTATAATTAATTTAAATCATGCTTAATTCAATAAGAAAAATTTTGGGGCCAACACCACAAGGTTGCAGTTTTTTGTGTATTTATTTTTAATTCCTCCATGAGTGATTTGAACCATATCATTTATGCACATCCTGGGGAAAGTGTTCGATATTCACTTTCAGTGCTAGATCGTGATATACCTTGCTGCTTCTTAGAGCTCCAAGTAATTGGATTATTATTAAACATGATTAGATAGTCGTCTGTATATTTTCTGTTATCTGGATTGGTAGCCCAATCAACATCTGTAAAACCATATAATCCTAACTCCTTTTTGGCAGTGTAACATAGTCCTAGTTCATATGTTCCTTTTAAATATCGTAGGATACGTTTTACTCCCTACCAATGGTCTTTTGAAGGTGATTGCATGAATTGACTTAGCTTACTTACGACGTATGTAATATCCGGATGTGTAATTGTGGCATATTGGAGACTGCCAATGACACCTCTATAAATGGTTGAGTTTTGCATTAGTTTTCCTCCTTCTTTTCACAAATTTGTGAAGTGTAATCATTGGTGTTGGGCACGATTTAGAGTTGATGATGTATGTCTTTCTGAAGATGTCCATAATGTACCTTGTTTGTGAGATATGTAGAGAGCCTTCCACGTGATCAAATTCAATACCCAGAAAGTTGGAAAGTTCACCAAGATCTTTGACTGCAAACTTTGTTGGAATTTTGAAGAAAAGAAGAGAAGAGATAGGATAAGATAAAATTTAAACAATATGTAACACTCCCATATAATTTATTATTGAACTTGGTTGCCTTATATAGGCAAATTTCAAACAACTAAATAAAATTTTCAGCTACCAAATCTAATTTAAAAGATAACATTTGATATAATCTAAGACTTATTCTAAGATAATCTAAGACCTATTCTAAAGGAATTTAAACAACTCTAAAAATTTGAATTTATTTCCAACATTCCCTCTTAATTCAAATTTTTTGAATGGAGCACTTCTCTCCATTTTCAGAATATTCTGTGAAGCACTTCTCTTCACCTATTGATGCACTTCTCATCAACCTGCAATGATTATGTGAAGCACTTCTCTTCACCAATTTATCGTTGATGCACTTCTCACCAACATACAATCATTGGAGCACATCTCTCCAAAAACATCTTGGTGCACTTCTCACCAATTTTTAAAAAAGAGTTTCTTCGTCAACCAACTCCACCATATTTGCTTGCTCCTTTTTTAATCTGCAATCTTTCTGTAGGTGTCCAAATCTTTTACAATTGAAACATTGAACTTTTCCCTTATGCCAACAATCTATCTCTTCATGCCCCGGTTTCTTGCAATGATCACATTGAGGAATTTTACGTTTTCCTTTTGACGATTTGGCAAGTAGAGCTCTTTCATTGATTTGCTCAGTTTCAACTTTCCGCATAGCCCTTCTTTGCTCCTGTGCCTGCAAAGCATTAAGCAATTCGGATAAAGTTAAATCATTAATATCTCGTGAATCTTCAAGAGATGAAAGTTTCGCCTCAAACTTTTCGGGCAAACTTATGAAAATCTTTTCTACAATTTTGCTCTCGGATAGATCCTCCCCCAATAGCCGTATTTTGTTCACCAAAGTCATCAATCGATCAGAATATTCTTGTATGCTCTCGTGTTCTTCCATGCTCAAAGTGCAAAATCTCTTTGAGGTTTAAAACTTGCATCTTTTCATTCTTTCATTGCCTTGATATAATTCTTTCAACATATCCCAAGCTTTTATTGTTTCACAAGTCATGATTCTTGTAAAAACTGATTCTGTAACTGCAGAGAAAATGATAGATAACACTCTTGGGCCTTTTGCTGCTTCTTCTTCATGAGCTCTTATTTGATTTAACGTTGGATTATTTCCCAATGATGGTAATTCCCTTTCTTCTTCCACCCATTGCCATAAGCCGAGGCCTCGTAAATGAGCTTTCATCTTGACAACCCATACTTGATAGTTTTCACCATTGAAATTTGGGGGTAGGAGAGTAGCTGAATTGCTAGTAGCCATTGGAAGACTTTTTTTTTCACTTAATCTCACAGTCCTCAAGGATCTATGGCTCTGATACCATGTTGGAATTTTGAAGAAAAGAAGAGAAGAGATAGGATAAGATAAAATTTAAACAATATGTAACACTCCATATAATTTATTATTGAACTTGGTTGCCTTATATAGGCAAATTTCAAACAACTAAATAAAATTTTCAGCTACCAAATCTAATTTAAAAGATAACATTTGATATAATCTAAGACTTATTCTAAGATAATCTAAGACCTATTCTAAAGGAATTTAAACAACTCTAAAAATTTGAATTTATTTCCAACAAACTTAGACTTTAATCTTGAAATATTCTGCTCAATGAGGGTGGTATTATTTCCAATGACAACGATGTCATTAACATAGATGAGAAGGATGACAATGTTGTTTTCTTCAAGATGATAGAACATGGACGTATCACATTTTGAATCTATAAAATTCCATTCCAACAAGGCTTCCTTGAGTTTTTGGAATTAGGCACGTGGTGCTTATTTCAAGTCATCGATGGCTTTATGCAAGTGACAAGTATGATTTGGAAATAATTTGTCTTGAAAAATATCAAGTTGTTCCATAAATACTTCTTCTTTTAGTTCATCGTTTAAAAAGGCATTGTTAAATGTTGATTTGTCTAAGGCTCCAATCCATTGTCACAGTAAGACTAAGAATAAACCTTATGACACTGAATTTTACCACAGGACTAAAGGTTTCAAAGTAATTTACTCCTGCAGTTTGGAGAAACCCCTTTGCCACAAGTCTAGCCTTATGTCTTGATACAGTTCCATCTGAGTTCGTCTTTACTTTAAAAATCAATTTGCATGCAACAGGTTTCTTGTTACTCGATTTGGCTAAACAACAGCCATGTCTTGTTTTTCATGAGAGCTTGGTATACCTCTTGCATGGCTGTCTTCCACTTAGGTTTGGATAAGGCTTCTTCAACTATTGTGGGAACCATAGTTTTGTTGATACTGTCACTATTTTGGGTGAGGTATGTTTTTGGTTTAAAGATTCCATCTTTGGCACGAGTAACCATGGGATGAACATTGGTAGGAACATTTTGACCTCTCACTTCATTCAGGTTATTATGAAGGGGACTGGACTATGGTTGAGGTGCTTTTGTCATGATATGTTGATGGTGATTTTGAGTTGGATGAGAAGTTAAAGGTAGTCCACTTGGTGAGGATGCTGATTGAGAGATCCCACATTGGTTGGATAGGAGAATGAAGTACGTCTTATAAGGGTATAGATACATCTTCCTTATAGACGTGTTTTTTCGGATGTGGGAAGAGAAAAATTACAAGGATCTTAGCTCGATGGACAACTCAAAATGGACAATATTTATGGGCGGATAGTCTAGGTTGTTATATTGATGTTAGTCTTTGAGGATTGTGTTCACATTGAATGATAGGTTTAGCAAGTGGTATGGATAGAAACTGAGTAGTTAAGGACTTAACTAATATGTTGGACTTGGGAATATGAGAAAGAAACATGGTTTGAAAAGGAAAGATTTGTTCATTAAACACAACATCTCAGGCAATATAGATTCTTCCTGAGCTATGTAAACAACGATAACCTTTATGTTGAGGACTATATCCAATAAAGACATAAAGGCTGGAATGGAAATTGAACTTATGACGATTGTAAGGTTTCAAGTTTGGGTAGCAAGCACAGCCAAAAGTCTTACAAAAGTTATAGTCAGGTTTCATGTGAGTAAGTTTTTCGAATGGTGACATGTTGTTTAGAGTTGGTGTGGTAAGTCGATTTATTAGATATGTGGCACTGTACATAGCTTCACACCAATAATCAAGTGGCATATCAGCTTGAACAAACAAGGTGAGTGTTGTTTCTATGATGTGCCTGTGTTTACGCCCAATTTTTCCATTTTGATAGTAAGTATGAGAACATGTAAGTATGTGGTTGATGTCAACGATTTTAAGGTAGGTGGTGACGAGAATGAACTCACCTCCCATATCAGTTTGAAGGGTTCAAATCACACACATAGTTTGTTTTTCAACCAAAGTTTTGAAGGTTCTAAAAGTGTCTAAAGCTTGAGATTTACGAGAAATGGAATACATCCAAGTGAATTTGGTGAAATCATCTAGGAAGTTGACATAGTATCTATAGTATCTAGCCTCATTGGTTCTAGTTATGGGTGCTGGTCCCCAAAGATCAATATACACAATTTAAAGGGGCTGTGATGTTTTAAGTTTAGAGGTTGGATAATGTAGTTCGTGAAGTTTTCCATCTTGACATGCTTCACAGAAACTGATTTTGTAATTACGTTCACGGATCTTTGGTGTAATTGAGTTAGAGCTTATAATGATTCTCATGGTGTTTTCATTTGGATGTCCTAGCTTTTTATGAATAATGTCTATATTGGACACATGAGAGGGTTGTTTTGACAAACTTGACTTTTCATTTAAATCATTTGACTACCATATAGGCTGGGTTTTTTAACAACAAATATCAGTATTTTGTTGGACAACTTTAGAGGATTGAGCATGACATTGAGCATTTACATATTGCAATGCAACTTCTTGGAAAGCAAATAGAGTGATTTTGTCACGAGACCTAGTTCCGAGTTGGCATTGTTGGTTACTGTGAACTTTAATCCTGTAGAGACCCTGATCAGCTACTCCTCTGAGTAGATCCTTCCCCCTCTAGTCCTTTATCAGGCAAAATTTTCCATGAAATATCATGGAGCAGTCGGAATCATTAATCAGTTTGGACACACTTAGCAAATTTTCGTAATTCCAGGAACCACAAGTAAATTTTTGAGAGGAATTAAGTTCAGGACAACTTTACCAAAGCGTGTTATCTGTAGAGGTTGTCCATTTCCAACTGTGATTTTTTCGAGTCCACGAGAATCTGAATTAAACACTTAGGTTGTTCAGGTCATTTATGATGTGGTTGGTTGCTCCACCGTCTATGCACCAGTTACTATCACTTGAGTAATCAAATTGAGAATAGCTAGGAGCAATGTTTTGGTGACTTGAGTTTGCTGCAAAAACTTGAGTATTTTTTTGGTTCTGATTAGTCTGAGCAAAAGAGTTTGAGGGAGTAATGACTTGTCAAACCTATACCAACAATCATCGGCTAAGTGTCTATACTTAAGACATACTTGACAAGTTGGTTTAATTCCTACATTTCCTCTGCCACTTGATTTTGTTGATTATGACCAGAGTGAGGATAAGAGTTCCCATGATTGTTGTTAAACGCAACTTGCACTGACTGATTGTTTTACACCTCCATGGTTGACTTGGTATGCATTCTAATGTGTCTGGCTTCATGGTTCAAAATTAGTGTAAATGTTTCGTACTTCTCTGAATGGGGTGGCTATTGACACTACAAATTCGATGCCTAAGCCTTCAAGGATCTGAAAAACCAGCTCAGTTTTTGGAACTTGATATCCAGCAAGGGCTAGCTCATCTGCTATATCTTTCGTTTTTTCAAAGTAATTTGTTACCGTGAGTTGTCCCTTTCTTGTATTTTGTAGTTACATTTTGAGATGGAGAATCCGAGACTGTGACTATGCTTCATACAGTTGCTCAAGAGATGACCACAACTCATACGACGAGTTGCAAACTTTTTTCAAGATTCCTTTCGATAGAGTAGACAGAAGCCAACCTAGCAAGGTCTGACCTTGTTTTCTCCATATTAGAAAGTCTGGGTTGGGAAGGTTTACATTTTCTATGGATTCAGGGCTTGGGGTGATGAAGCGTTTTGGACATGGTCTGCTTCCATCAATTAATCCTTCAAGATCATTTGCCCGAATGGGTGGTATAACTTAGGCTCGCTAGACTCTACAGTTATTCAACTCCAATTTTGTGGGACTAGTGAAGCTGAAATTTGTAACAGAGAATTGTGATGAGGAGGATGTAGAGCCGAGGTCACTCATTTGAAGGATTAACTCTAATACCAAGTGAGAAAATGATGATAGAGTAGAATAGTTTCGGGGTGTATGGGAGCAGGAAGGTGAGAAACGATAAACCAGAAGCTCTGCTTATTCAATCATCAGGATGGAAAATAAATATATGTCTATAGGACAGGGATGGACAGAGTAACTTGGACAGGTGATCTGCGCTCATGCCTATATAACAATCTATGGCTTGTCAAGGGACAATAGTACAGATTACAGGACAGCAGTACAGGTTGTCAAAACAAAATTTTGTTATTCCTTTCCTCACTGTTGTCCACCACTTCTCTTGGATTCATTGGTCTTGAATTTTCTGTTTCTCTAACAATCACAGAGGCTATTTTCTCGTCGAAGGTATTAGAGCGTTTGTGCCAACAGACTACTTTCTTAATGAAAATGTTAGATTGCACGTTCCAACATACTGTTTTCTCGCAGAAGATGTTATAGCAAATATGGATTCGTTTGGAAGCAGAAGCCTGAATAGTTAGGAAGCCGGAGATGTGTAATTGTAGGATAGAACATAAGAGCATTCACTTAAGAAGTGAATGAAAGCTTGGAGGATAAATTTAACACCTCTAAAGAAAACTTCACTACCTTGAAATTGGTGAAAAGGCTTGTTCTTTTCTTTCCTTTTAATGTCAAAACAACTTTGAAGCTTTAGCCATTGATTTTTCCTTCAAGCTTCGAAGAGAAACTGAAACCCTATCATGAAGTTTCAAAAGCTTAAGAACTCTTTAGATGCAGGAAGGAGCATTTCTACATCAGCTGGTTTGACACGAAACTTGAGACAGAATGATGTTATTTGTCACGATCAAAATAAGTATGAATTAATAGCAATATGAATTGTTCGAGGATATTGAGAAACTCAATTACTGGCATGAAATCTGCGAGAATCTGCAGGACAAATACTAATCTGTAACTCGAAATGTAAGTATGAAAACAAGCACAGATCAGTGTATCTGCAATAGACTTGGATTTCCTTGTAGATATTTGAATTGTTTTTCTGAGAAACCAATTCTCATAAATTTGGTTAACTATAATTGCTTTAGATATCAGAACAATCATTCACATTAATCGAGAAATGTTTGCCTTGCCATGATTTATGATGCATTATAAAAAAATTCCATTTAACAACTGTTCTAAATGTCTGGGTAAATGTGCTTATATCAGTAGAACTTTTTTCAGTAAAATTTTTATCAGTAGAGCTTTTGTTAAAAGAGCTTTTCTAAGAAACCAGTTAACTGTTTAGCTATCAATCAAAAAAATAACTTTTTTGAAAGAGATTCATACAATAGATTGTTTGTCAACATAAAAATAAAAACGCTTTTATTAATTTTAACTATATTTTATTTTGTAATAAAATTGTTTATGCATATAAATATTAGATAACTATCTTGTAGGAAATAATTTAAAGAAATGTCTTATTTTCTTGTAGGAAATAAAATTAATATAAAAATAAATATTAAAACATATAAAAAAGTTAAATAATATTATAATTTGAGCATTTAACCTTATAAAATTATGAATAACCATTTAAGCAATTACAATTTTAACTTGTTTTGGAAAAGAAAAACTTAACATTTGACGTAAAATTTTTCACCTATTTTTTCAAACACCAAGAAAATCAACTACAACTACAATAGCTGCATAATTAATGAGCGAAACAAGAAAATCAAACCAAAACAGAAAATATACATGGAGGGTCAAGTTCCTCCTTTTACAAAATGAAGGAGAAAACATCATAGAAATCAACTCAGTTTCTTTCTTCAGGTAATGGGGCATGGCTAAATGACTACCTAGATGATTGCAAAATCAACACAGGGCTCTCAGGAAGGCATCAAACCCAAAACTTCATTATTGCACCTATAAATTGACTCATTTTCATGAACTAATAACATTCTCCATGTTCAACAACATCACAGTCCTAAAAATACAATCTGAAGTTATACATGACCATAGTAGATGATGAACCTAACGTTATGGGATTTGACAGCAATTAACTTAATAAATCTAACTTCCTCTAAGTTGCACCAATGCAACCAATTTGATATAGCATAAGATAGTTTGCTCATATATCAAAGATAGACATGAGCTTTACTCTTTAGAACAACACTTCCAGGGTTGACTCTAGATTTTGGAGCAACATCTACAATCCCAGGGGTACTTGTACAGAGGTAAAGCATTCAGCACCACCGCTGGTTTGAATAATTACAGGTCATACCATTAAATAAAAGGATCAACTTATTCATTAAGTTTGAATCATCCAAATTAGCACTAAATCCCTTCTTCTTCAGGAGCTCCTCTCCTCGCTTAATTACTTGCTCTTGACTGGACAATCAATCATCAATGAATTTAATCCATAGCCACATCACAAGGCCTCACTTAGAAATTAAAAAAAAATTGTTTATGTCATCCAAAGAGAATTCACACGTACCTATCTGCACTAGCAGCAAGATATATGGGATAAGCAATTTCAGGACTCAGCTCCATAGATTCTATAACATTCAAAATTCCTAATTGCTCATAAGACACCAAAAAAGATCATGCATACATACATGAAATTAGTTGTAACGTTGATAGTACAATAGCCTAACTTTTATTTCCACCTTTCTCGTCAGAAGGGCATCATTTGCCAATGTATGCTTTCTCGCAACATGATTACTCTGAGCAATATTGATAGGCCAGGTACACATTCTCCACTGCAGAAACATTGTGAGATCCTAATTAAAATTTGGACTCACAACAAGAGGAACATAAAAGATCATAATGTTCTTATAATGCATTGAGCTCCAGACCCTTGAGACTGGGGCTGATAAAGCACCAAATGCAGGCAGAATTCAATGAACAGTTCTCTATCCTTAGAATTGTCCACAAATTGGTATTTGAAAGCAGTCTCCTCATCAAGCCCTTTAGCATAGTATTCACCAATCCCCTGTGAAATAAACACAATATCAAACTATAAATTTCAATACCTAAACATAAAGAAAGGTATCATTACGATGGAAACAACTCAAAGTTGAGATTGAAGAATAGAACGCAAGCAAAGACATAATTACCTTGGCAGCAATTCTCAATATAATCTCTTGGTGTTGATTTGGAACTTTCGATATGTTAGCAACAAGCACAGGCATCAAATTTTTCTTTTCCTAGACCATAATCAGCAATTAATAAAAATAATCCACTTCAAATAAAATCTCAAATAAAAGAAAAGGAAATTCAGCAATTCAAGCTTACAGTTTCTTGCGCACGCTCAAATGCCATCTCAAGATAGATGATACAAAAGTTCTTGACCAAAGGAGAAGAAGCATTGGATTTCATATACAAATCCCACAAGTCGAGTAACGGGAGAGCGATATCAGGTTGGTACTTCACTCTCTTGTTCACATGACCCAAAATTTCAATAACCTGACCATTGAATAAGAAAGTAGAAGAGCATGAGAAAAAATATAAATAAAAGAGAGATAGCCACAAAATGTGACAGTAACCTTGTTACGGACGGAGGTTGAAGAAGAAGAAGAGAGTGAGGAGATGGTGAGAGGAAGAAGCTTGGAGAGTAAGGCTTGGAGATTGGAGTCGTCACACAGAGCCAATCGAGTGAGCATACGATCAAGCAATTCCTCGGTCAATCTTCGTGGACGACGGTTCCGCCATATCTGCCTTCAATGCAGAAAAATAAACTTTCAGGAGAAGACAAAAAAATATAAAGAAGAAATAACATTAGAAGAACAAACTTGTGTCTTGAGAAGATGAGAGTGATTGAGCAGAAGCATGGTGACTGATGAACAGAAGAAACAGAACAGACATACTTTGGGCTTTTCTTTACGCAAGTGACGGTAGCTTTTTTACGTAAGTGACGGAAATTTAGCTTTATGAAAAAGTTAAAATTTAGTTTTTTTTTAATTTTAAAATTTTAGCTTTTAAAATATTGTATTTAAATTTTTAAAAATTATTTCTATTTTAAAATATTTTAAAGTTTATAACTAAACACTTATTTTTTTCTTAAAATTATTTTTATGGTAATAAAAAATACTTTTGAACCCTCCAAAAATTCAACCAAACGGGCAAGTATTACTTCAATGAGAATAACAGTGACGAAGAAGAAATAATTTCAACTTAAAGATTAGCGTTCCATTATTTTTTTTAAAAAAAATAAGATCCTTTAATAACGATGTTCTACAGTAATTCAACTTGGGAAATTGATAAGTTGCATATTACAATCAGTTCTCTGATCATACAATTTTTTTATAGCAAAGGACAAGCAATCCCAAGTTCAGTTTGTCAAGTTCAAATTCATGAATAAAGAAAATAAAAACTGCTCCTAAATCATTATGAACAATCAAATAAGTGTTGAATAATGGCTCAAATGATAAGTTAGAAATCTCAGCTACTTTCGGTGATAAAAAATGGTGGCTCAATAATAGATTCTCATTGATTATAATGGTCACGATAAAAACACTCGTATTTATTCACGTTTCCGCACAACAACAAGTTGGTCACGAAACTATGCAAATCTACAAGTTCATACCACTCGATTCAAGTAGTGCTTGCAGGTTATTTCATAACTTATGAAACTCGAAGAACTTAACTAAATTAAATAATAATAATAATAGTTGCTCGCCAAGTCAGAAATATATGAATGTACAACAAAGTGATGGATTTCAATGTGATTCTGCAGAGTGAAAATGAGACCAGTATTCCTTCACCAGTTGTCCAAACAGGGAATCTTCCATTCTCATCAACTTCTGGGGTTCATCATACTCCACTATGTTTCCTGATTAGAACAGAAACTCATCAATGCATTTCTAAATTTCTGTTTTCGAATGAAGATGCATTAAATAGACAAGTTTGAGGAATGAAAGGTCACCATCTCTCATGGCAAGAACCATAGTGCAGTCCATAACTGTTGGTATCCTGTGTGCTACTGTGATCACAGTGCAATCTGCAAATTCAGTTCGAATGGTTTTCTGCAAAATCAAGTCAGTTGCATTGTCGATGGATGCAGTTGCCTCGTCAAGCACTAGTATCCGGCTCCTCCTCAAAAGGGCACGTCCCAAACAGAAAAGTTGCCTTTGTCCCATGCTCCAGTTTGATCCATCTTCCACAACTGTATCCCAAAAACTTAGTAGTCTAGCAAGCAACCAAAAAGCTTAAGTAGACTTGGCAAAAACAGCCCAAAGTCAATGGCCAGAAGAAAAAATTTTCGGGTTTTGAACTCTACTCGGACCTGCCTGAAGCTTGAATTTTGACTCGAAACCCAATCAAGCTTCAGACAGGACTCAAACCTGCAAAAAAATTCATTGGGGCCCATGTTGGTAGTAGTGTCCTAACCTTACCTAAAGAATCTAAACCTTCCTCTTTCTCCTGAATGGCCTCTCCAAGCTGACATTTTCCCAATACCTACACGTGTACAAGCAAAACTCTATCAGAAGGCATTAGACTAGAAAGTAAAGTCCTGATTCCTGGAGAAGACAGGAAGCAGGAACTGACCTCCCAGATCTCCTGATCAGTGTGTTGAGACAAAGGGTCCAAATTGTATCTCACGGTCCCGTTGAAAAGTGTAGGATCTTGAGGTATTATTCCAAACCTTGATCTCAGATCATGAAGCCCAATTTTAGAGATATCAATGCCATCTACCACAATCATTCCTCCTTCAGGCTCCACCAGGCGAAATAGAGCACTAATAAGAGTAGTTTTTCCACTACCAGTTCTTCCAACAATACCAATCTTGTGACCTCCTTCGATTTTACAACTAATCCCTCGAAGTACAAGTGGAGAATCTGACCTGTACCTGATCTGCTTAAGAAGAACTTTCTCAGAACAATTAAAACCTTCCCAGATTGTTATTTTTCACATCAAACAAGAAAACCAAAACTTGCCTGCAAGTCACAGATATCCACTTTGCCCACTGCAGGCCAATTGGGTGGGGGACGGTTTTCTTCTATGATCTCAGGAGCTTCACTTGGTATATGCATGTATTGGTTAAGCCTCTCAACAGAAATTATATAATTTGCGATGATGCATTGGTATTGAATCGACGTAACCAAGGACATGTTCAATGACAGACCATAGGAAAGTGTCATTCCAATTAATCCTGCAGGGTGATAGGATTACTTGTTATGACAGTTCTTCAGGAAACCAGTCAAAAGAAAAACAGCTTGCATAAATGTGATACTCACCTGAACTAAATGTTCCAGGAGGAAGCAACACCATGCAAAGCGCAGCAGAAGCAAGAACAGTTGCGCTAACCGATTCTAGCCGTTGAATCAACCATTCATTAGAAGCAAAACTGTGGAAGAAAGGACTAGCATTTGTGTCAATTAGTTCAAGATTCTTCGCAAAGAAGCGGTCTTCCTCCTGGAATGCCCTAATTGTCATCGCTCCAGCAACTGATTCAGCCAAATGATTTGCTACTAAGGACTTGGTTGTGCCATTGATCCGCATCAATTCTTTGGCAGAGCCAAAGTAATATCTCTGTCAGATATAGAGAATGAAAATCATCGCCATTCAAAATTTCAGAGGATAAATTAAATATGCATAATAGTACATCCTGAGATACACCAGGATAATAAAACAGGAAGTGCCTGTATACTTCTCAAGGAGTTCAAATTCTACTGGAGATGAAATTGTTAGTACCTGCAAGCGAATAGCCAGGTACACCATGGGAGTGGAGATAAACAGAACTTGCCAGGTAACAAGAGCAAGTACTCCAAGATTACTATAAGCATTTATAGTGGCCCCAACAGCAATGACTAAGCTAGACGGAACGTCGAGATCAACAATACTCAGATCGGATGAGACCTAAGAATGAAGAAGAAAAAGCACAGAGTTAGTTGGTTGCAGATCATCCATCTAATCGGAACAACATACTGTCTTTATCAATACTTACTCGACTAAGAATTCTTCCGAGAGGTGTTGAGTCATAGAAAGACATGGGAGCACGAAATAGAGATTTTAGTAGCTGTGAGAATAAGGATTCTGACGATTGGAGGCCCATAATGACCGCAGAAAGAGATCTAGAAAGCAAAACTAGCAATGAAGCAAATCCAATGATCAAGTAGACCACAACCAACTTAAGTGTACTAACATCAGGCTTATCAACATTAGCTGCCATCCAAGAATTCTGTGTAATCTGACCAATAACGAAAGTAAGATGAGTAAGAACAGCCAAAGAAAAGTACAAGTATCCCTTGTTTTGATTCAGATACTGAATGTAAGGACTAAACCCTGCGTCCCCAACTTCTCTTTCTTCCTGCTTAATCAATTGGTCTCCCTTTGATGCTTTAAATTGCTTCTCTGCATAGTCCTTCTTAATCTCCCTGGAAGATGATGCTTTTTTCTCATAAGCAGCAACCCCTGTAAGCCTGTCAGAACCTGCTGTCTCTTTGTGTGCATTGACAAGCTCCTGAAATTCTTGACTTGAGACCAATAATTGATGATAAGGAGCAGCTCTAATTATTTCCCCCTCTGACATCAACTGTTAACAAAATCAGCTCAAATCAATGACTATAAATCTAGCAAAACTGTGGCAGAAAATAAGAGAAAGCATTGGAGAATCTGATAAAACTAATTAACAGGACCATGATTCCTTTCAGAGAAATCTGAAATCAATACTGACCAGTACAGAATCAAATGCAGGTAGGAAATCAACTTGATGTGTCACAAGCAAGACTGCTTTCCTTGAAAGTGCTCTCATGACATATTCCTGCCAAAATTTCCATTTTCTTTGTGATCAGAACAACCATTAAAACTCTCAAGTAGCAAAATCTTAAGAATCTCTACATTGAACAAGGACGTTGCAGTTTCTGCATCTACAGCACTAAATGGATCATCCAACAGATATATATCAGCATCCTGATAGAGAGCACGAGCAAGCTGAATACGCTGCTTTTGACCACCGCTAAGATTGACTCCTCTTTCACCTATTTCAGTCAGATCTCCATGTGGAAGAAGCTCAAGGTCCTTCACTAATGAGCATCTCTCAAGTGAATCTTGATATCGTTGCCTGTCCATAGGAGACCCGAACAAAATATTCCCTTGTATGGTTCCAGTCTGAATCCAAGCTGTTTGAGAAACATAGGCAATCCTCCCACTAACCTGAATCTGTAGGTCACAGAAACATCAATATGGTAATTTGTCAGTAAAGAACAATAGAGGAATAACCAACCTCATTTCTGGTACCTATCCATACTTCCAAAGCAAAAAATGTTGGTAAAACCCTTACAGTTCCCTGAGTACTTGGAACTTCTCCAAGAATAGCTGCTAAAAGTGTTGATTTTCCTGAGCCAACTTCTCCACTTACGGCCACCTTTTCACCAAGCCTGACCTCTAAGTTCAGATTCCTAAGTGTAGGCTTTGATGGATTCTCTTCCCATGAAAAGTCTGCTGATTTTATAATAATAGCATGGCTGACTTCCCGAGTGTTCTGTGTTTTCCGAACGTTATTAGTCTGCAAGTCGGGAGACTCGAGGAACTTCACGACCCGTGTGAAGGCTACCTTTGCTTGAATAACCGCTGCAATGACATCAGGAATAGTTCTGATTGGATCTTGTACCAGACGTAGAGTTGCAACAAAAGTGAATACATTATTAGCATGTAGAGGAACTTTCAGGAAATAGCAAGCCCCAAAAGTTGCAGTGGAGACCAAAACAGGAGAACACCAGAAGAGGAAGCTGTTATATCCCTTAAGTGACTGCACTGCAGATAACCATTTATGCTCTACCTTCCTTAACTTCTCTATTACTCTCATGAAATGGGTCTCCCAAGCATACAATTTCAACACCTTCATGTTAACCAGAGCCTCGGTACTAGCCTTCAACCTCTCGTCCTGAGCAACCATAAGTCTACTCTGACATTTATGTTGTAACTTTGCAAGTGGAGTGTTGCACAGGACAGTGATTATTATAACCAATAAGGATGCAAAAGTTGCAAGTCCCACTGCCTTGAAGAGAATTGCCAAAGACAAGCAGAGCTGGAGGCTTGTTGTCCATGTCTGGTGAAGCCAGTAGGGAAACTCTCCAATTCTATAGGCATCTACTGTAACATAGTTCATAATTTCCCCACCCGAGTGCATCAACCGACTTGCATTAGATAACCTCAATTGCTTCTTAAAAATTGCAGCTGTGAGCAAAGATCTCACTTTCAATCCAATAAGCCTGGACCTGAAATACCACTGCCTTTGTGCCAAGGACTCCAAACTCTTGGAAAGGAATAGGGTTAAGGCCAAGATATAGCCTTCATACTTGAAACCCAATTTTCCTTCTGCAGCCAAAATGAAGGCATTTAAGAACAGAGGACCTGCTGATAAAGTAACTATCTTTAGCAAAGCAAAGAACCCAGAAACAAGAATATCCCTCATGTGGCATAGTACAATTGTTTTCAAGAGTGATGGTTGAGATGATGATTCAGCTTGTTTTTGCTTATTGAGTTGCTCCAAGAACTGCAAGTAACAAGTTTCTGCTTGATCTTCCAAGCTCAACTTGGGTATATCTTGATCATCAAGAGCTTGTTGGCTGCCCTTTTTCATCAGGGGATTCAACCACCAAAATGACATTTTACTTAGGCATCCTGCTCTAGCAAATGGTGTAACTTGACAAGTAGAATCGATCTCCGTAACATCATTGGATTCGACATTCAAAGGGGTATAAAGACTGCTTCCGTTTTCATCAATCAATTCACGCTTATGCCCTTTAAATGCGCACAGCAGCAGTAACATTGATCCTGGAAATGATAGAACATCTAAAGCCGCCTTAACCGCTATCCCTCCATCTAAAACAGCAGCAAATAGGCTTAGAACACAGACAAATCCAGCAAACAAGAATGCAAGTGCAGCCAGAAGCTGCAGTTGCATCCTCGGAAGACGTTTCGCTCGAAAGCTTATAAAAAATGCCACCATCAACCAAGTGAACCCCTGAAACAACACTATTAGCCACATTCTCAAAGGCAAGGCAGTCTGGTATTTCCTCAACTTCTCTTCTAATCTCCATATCCCCAAGCACAAATATACAAATCCAAGACAGCCATTAAAAACAGCAGAAACTATCTGCAAATTTGAAAAGCCTTCAAATCGATTTGGCATTTTCTCTCTTGAAGCTGATGATGATTTTCTTATCAAACTTACTAAGAGCATGACTACAAGCAAAACCTCAAAGCAGATGATTAATTCCTCATTAATACACGAAGTTGGTCTTCTTAAAAGGACAAGATGGAACCTTGAGAGCTTCCTGCTGATATCTGGACTGCTGCCAGATTCCCCACAAAAGATATCCCACAAATCCCCCATGATCTTCTTGTTTATGCTTGCTCTTCAAAATCCTGCTTGCTAGATAAACAAAAAACTTCATTCAAAATAACTCATACACTAAATGAAATCTTTATTGTGCTCGTCAGAAAGCAGGAAGAGAAGTTCATAAGTAGGCAGATACTGACAAAGAATATACAATTTCTGACTGCTATGATCAGCACTTACATGCATTCATGTCAAATAAGCCATTATCATATCACCCATGTTTGATGGAGGAGGAGGAGTGTATTCATCATTAAAAGTGTGCATTTTGAACTAAATGATTTCCAGGCATCATGTAGCAGAAGAGGACTACAACAAATGCGTTCACTTTGGAAGAGAAAATATGAAGATATAAAGAATAGCATTCACTTGGAGGTTATCAAGAACCTATAGAAGAGCACATGTCACTTGAGCTCCTACGATAATAAGTTCAATCATAAACGCGTCCATTGATTACGAAACTTTTAAAAGAAATCCCAAGTCCACTTAGTAAAGTTACAATAAGCTGAACATGGAAAATTAAATTTATATTTCAGATCACATGTAAAACACACACACACTAGTGTGTATATATATATATATACTTATATATACTGCATACAGCGATACAGAGTTTTCTGAGTTTGTATCCGAGAAGAAGAAACACTTTTAAGAAGTGGGGAACGAAACAAATAGGCTGCTGCTACCTGAAAGATCCAAACGAAGCTCCAAATGTGTGCTCCAACCAAACCTATCGTTATGTATAGAATCCAACATGTACCCTTTTGCAAGTTGTGAATGAAATAGCAAAACTTGAGTGGTGTCTCATTCCAGTTACTATATCTGTCTCAACGTCAGCTCCATTATTACACAGTAAGAAAGGTGGTGGTGTCCGGGCAAGAAATAAAGACACTTTAACAGTCTCAGCTAACCTGACAGCTGACACTCGTTTGTTTCATTGAACGAATTACCTTTATTATAAAAAAAAATAAAGACGCTTTAAGAAAAAGGAACAGGACAGTGACAGACGCTGAGAGGTCTGGGAAAGGGAAGTGAGTGCCGTGAAACAAGTGGCTTTTGTCTTGTGTGAGTGTGTGGGTGTTAAATATCTAAACCTACACTTATGTATCACTTAATTATGATTCTATATTTCTCTTGTTAATCATAATGTGAACTGCTATAATTATATAATTTAATGTCATAATTATTAATTATTATTACTACCTTACACTTGTTTTAATATTAAAAAAACTAGTATGCTCCATATGTCCACTTGGTCCAAATGACAAGTCTTAATAATGGATCTTATAAAAAAAAAAAAAGTAGGCTTGAGTTGGTGAGGTATATAAATCTTATGACCCCATCTAGAGGGACTAAATATATATGTAGATGAGGAAAGGGTGACATTGAAGATTTGAGAATACCTACTTTTATTTTACTTCAATAAATATGTAGATGGGAAATGGGTGACATTGAAGATTTGAGAATACCTACTTTTATTTTTGACATTGAAGATTTGAGAATACCTACTTTTATTTTACTTCATAATATAATTAATGCACAAAATTTAATTATAATGTTCCTTTTCTATATTCATCAAAATGAGAGTTTTAAGTGTATTTAACTTCTTAGGAAATAAAATCAACAAACCAAAAGCATGTGTTAAAATTAATTGATGTATCAACATCAAAAGATCATAGTAAAACTAGAAAGTTGAGCATTAAATATGCTGATAATCCATAAAATAATTTTCCAAAATAAATATTTTTGAATCTTTAACATTTTAATTATAGTAATTATTACATGTAATGCATAGAGTTTAATTTAATTTAAACATTAGAGCGAGTGTTAGTATACTTTAATTTTCTTTTAGTTATGCATATTTATTGAGAAAGAATATTGTTTACAAAATTGGACAAAGAAGTTAAACTATTAAAACAAAATATTTAAAATTTAAAAGTTAAATTTGTATTAGATCATTATAAAATCGGTTAGATATTTTAAAATGATTAAAAAGAATATCCTTACTCATCAAAATTTTAAGGTTTAATTAAAAATGAGATTGTTAAATAAAATTAATTGATTTATTTTAGTTTATAAAATTAAAAATTAATTAGTTTAAGAAAAACTAACTAATAAACTAATCAGTTTTTACAACAAATATTATTAAACTAAATAGAACGGAAAAGTTAATCGATTCAAGATTTTTACCGTTAAATAGTTCGAATTAGTTCATTTTTTAAAACATTAATATTCTCATATATATATATGCACTTTCGTTCTACTCCCTCCGTTTCATAATAAGAGTTGTTTTAGATACATTTTAATTATTCAAAATAAGTGTCATTCTTAACTTTGTATGCATGTTTATAACATTTCTTCCAAAATTAACCTTTCATTTCTCTCTCATCTTAATTATACAGATCACAATTTCAAGGCAATTTATCTCACAATTTCATTTAAGATGCTGATTACCGAGGTAATTTTATGGAAGTATTAATAAGGGTATATCTATAATTTTATTAGCTTTCTTAATAAGCGTTTATTTTTCTAAAACGACTCTTATTATGAAACAGAGGGAGTAACTTTTTATTTTGAATTGGTTTATTTGATTTTAGACTTTTGATTAGGATGTACTTAAACTTTAAAATCTCAATTTTAATTAGAAATATTTGAAACATGTAACTATTAGCACACTACTTATAATAAGTAGGCTTTTAATTTCCCAAAATCATAGAATTTAACTGCCCTGTAATTATTATTGTTGATGTAAATTAAATAATCTCGAGGATAATGCTATTATATTATACTTTTAAAAATTAGGCAAACTAATTCAAACGCATTGATTATCTGAAAAGTGGACGTGATCGCCTATGCCATTTTTACTGTTTCAACTTTGTTATAGTCGAGTTTTATATAAATATATAGATGAGATGTATTTAAATTTATTACCATCACATATAATTTAAAGTATCGCAGTAAGTAAAATTTAGAAAAGTTTGATAGTACGTAATCTTATTTTTATATAATAGAGAGGCTATTTTCGATAAACTTACAATATAAACGTGACAAAAAAATAATGATACAAATTAACAAAAATAAAAAATGAAAAAAAAGCACGTAAATTTTTGTAAGTAAATGGAACTACGAAACAATACATATGAACATACTTAATAATTGATCATATCTACTAGTATCTTATATCTTGAAAAGACAAGCTCTTTTCGTTATCAGTCACATTAAAAGTCGTCGTGAAGACTCTAAAAGGTATCGTTTACTCTTATCCTATCACACTAAACTTTTTCAATTTTAGCAACTACTTAATAAGAGCTAACTTTGATATATTTTTCTTAATTATTTCTTTTCAAATCTTATAAGACCTTCATTATTATTTTTTTTGTAGCTACTAAAATTTATTATCTCCCGACATCATACCAAAATATCGGAAAATATCTTACGCATATGCTAATATTACCTAAGCCTTTTTCTCTCTCAATTTATCTGCAACAGTAGCCACATATAGCTTCTCTCTCAACTCTTACTCTTAAATTCGTCTTATTCACGCCTTCAGATCTTCTAGCCTAGTGCTCTGACTCTACCCTATATCAGAGAATCTTAGCTATCTATTTAAATAATAAATGACTGAAATCTTCTAGTATAAGATAGGGTGAGATTACCTGAGCTAGAAGATCAGTCTCCTCGTTCACACGTAGCGTCTGTTCCTAAAAGTCTATTCGACAGATTTTCTTAAAAAATACATCATACGGTCCAAAGAAAAGGAGCCTCCATCATATCGAACACCTCTGTCAGACGAAAAAGATCTGACCATATCTCTTGCTTTTGAAAAGTTAAGGAGTTGTCAATTTAATATTTTTACACGTGAATCACCTTCCCTCGTATCAAACTTTTAAATTAAATAATTTTAAAATACAAGTAAATTAATAAAGAACTCTCATAATTTAAGTAAAATCAGGATTCAATCCATTTTTTATATATAATCGTTTAAAATTTAATATCAAAGTTTTACTTTCACAAAAGATCTGATTCAAACAAAATTAGTCTAAATATAAATGACTTAAAGATCGTTCATATAATTGAGATCCTCTTAAGATACTCTCATGAAAAAAAAAAAATTTAAGAAGATTACGATTATAATTAATTTGAGTTGTATTTTAAATTTTAAATTTAATTTAAATATTTGTGTATATACTATTAATTAATTTACTTCTAATATTTATATTGTATGGATTTAAGCGTTATTTTTAACTAAAATTTAAAATGATTTTTTGAAAATTTAAAATTAAAAGAATAAAATTTTAAACATCAAATAATTTTTCTAATTTTTTAAAGGCTCAGATCTTTTACTCAAAATTTAAAATAATTCCATCAGTATTTTTAAATTTTAGTGATTTGTTTATAAATATTATACGATAAATACGAAATGAAAGAGATAATAATACTTTTTACATGTTTTTTAATGATCAGATGGTTGGTATGAAACGTCATTTATTTTGGAAATGGACAGGCACGTATTGTCCATGTGCCAGATGCCTTTCAGATGTGCTGGCAGCCTTTAATGTGAATTAGTGGGATAACAGACAAATTGATGTCAACCTTAAATTAATTTTGTCTCATATCAATAAATGAATTAATTTAGACAAAATTAATAATTATAAACACATTGAATGCTTGCAACTTGCAAGTGCAACTTTATTTCATTGTTTTGACTTTTGAGTGTTTAAATTCTCTAAAATAATCATTTTAATTATTCACAAATAATTGAGAATTTGATCACTAATAATAATTTTTTAAAACGAAAAAATCTGCAACTGTTACCCTTTAAATATGTACTGATTAAATCTTCAAATTGATGCAATAATCTATAAATTACATCAACCGAGTATTTTGCATTAGATAAGCCCTATACAATAGGTTTAATCGAGAAAACGTAAGTAGGAGGATTCGAAGATAGGACTTTTTGACCCATTCTCTCCATCTTATCAACTCAACCACTCCTTAGGGGGCTCTAATAATAGTATGATAATATTGAGTTGAAAAATATATGTGTTTGACATGAGTTTGATCATATCTTAATCATTTAGTTCTTATTATAAGATAAAAAATTGCATGTTATTTATATAACAAGGCCTATTCAATCATTTAATTTTTATTATAATGTCACATAAAACACATATGTTGATGCCATTATTTTTATTTTTTTATTTTAAATAAAATTTTGCACACATGTGTATAATTCATTCGAAAATTTAGAGATTCAAAGATAATTTTTAAAAAAATTATAGATTAAATTGACAAAAAATAAATTTGTGAGAGTTAATTAGTTTTTGAATTTGAATTAATTCAATTCATTCTAAAATCAATGCGTTGGATTCAATTGAATATTGAACTGAATTTGAGTATCACTTTAATCCCAGGACGCAAGTGAGTTAGTAAGGAGGCTCTCCTGGTTTCAATAAGATCGCGAGTTCGAACCATCTTCATATATGCAACCGTTTAAAACTTGGAGTCAGAGCTTTACCTCCCGTAAGAGACCTACCCTGTTCGAGTGAGGAGTAATATGAAAGTGAATGGTTTAAAGATGTCTTCTCATAATTAAGATCTTTCTAAAATATCTCGTAGACAATAAAAAATAATTGAGTATCACTTTGGGATTGGATTAGGCCCATTGAGTCAGGTTTTCAATTACCAGTTGTGGGCTATCGGGTCTGATTCCTAGAAAAAGACAAACATGTCGTTTAAGACTAAGGACAAAATTTGTTTCAGTTGTACGGTGTTTTTCTCCAAGATACGATCGTTCGTGCTCTGTTCAGTTTAGATTCTGAACTGAACGCTAACTAACTCACTGTTTGCTTATCAACAACCGTTGGTTGAACGACTTTCTTGAGTGTATGATCATTTGAAAAGGGAAGTGAAGAGATGCATACTGGTAGTGGAGGATCAACTATGGTGTCCGGATCAAGAATTTTAACACTTGTTCTCTCCATGTTCGCAACTTTAGCCTCTTTCTATGTCGCTGGAAGGTCACCTTTATTGTTTATTTCTCCTAATTTTTCATAGTTGTTCATGTTTGAAGGTGATATGTCCGATTCTTATGTTTTTTTTTTCTGATCACTTTTCTGGGGTTTGCATGTGGATTACAGGTTCTGGCAGGACTCACAAAACAGGGTTTATTTGATTAAAGAGCTTCATAGAATAACGGGGCAGGCAAGTTTCTGATTGTTTTGGTCTTAACAGAACTGGGATTTCTGTTTGAGGTCGAAATGTGATCGTTCTAGTTGTTTTTCTCTGTTTTCTTTATTGGATTGAGCTAGTCAGGAAGAAATTGTATTTGTTAATCTCTATTGCGATTTAGTTTTGGATGTAATGCAAGTTCTTGCATTTGGTTTAATAGTCCATTTATTTGGTTTATTTGGTTATTTGGTCTATTGCTAGGGGAAAAAAAAAGAAGTGATCAAGTGAATTACTGTTTTTTGGTTTTAGGGACAATCTGCTATATCAGTGGATGATTCACTGAAAATCATTGCTTGCAGGTAACATGAATTGTTTTTTTCTTCTTTATCTTCGTGCTTTTTAACATCTTTTCGCTGAGACAGCCTATCATTTACTTAGTCTTACTTGTTATATGCCGAACTGCTGATGTTTAGATGGTTTCTTCTTAGCGAAAAAGAAAAGAAGCTGACAGCCCTTCGTATGGAATTAGCTGCAGCTAAACTGGAGGGTTTTACCTCAAAATTTTTGACAGAGAACGATGATGTCCAATCAAAGAAGAGACACTTATTAGTGATAGGAATAATGACAGAGTTTGGCAACAGGAACAAGAGGGATGCGATCCGTAAGGCGTGGATGGGAACTGGTAATGTGCAATTCCTGTCGATTTTCCTTGATTTATTTGTCAATTTGGTGAGATTCTGTTTGTTTCTGTGGGAAATTAAGATTCATCTGGCATAGACTTTCTTTATTGCACAATCCTACATGTGGTTGACTATATCATGAATGAGTATATAATGCATGTGAGAATCTGTTTTATCGATACTGTATTAGATAAATATCAAATATAGGAGATAAATATCAGATATAGGATATGTATTAGGATCCCTAAAAATAAGGGATCCTCAGATAGGGTTAGATTCCTAGTTCAGTAAGGATTAGGAGATTTGTTTCCTAATCTATGTTGTACTCTTTATGTATATATATCTGATTAAGTTTCAATAAAGAGGGTACCTTGAAACCCTAAATTCTGATATGGTATCAGAGCTTTAGTCTCGAATTTTCTTGGAAAATAAAGAGAGGATTGAGCCTTCATTGCTATTCTCTTCTTCTTCTTCCTTCGAATCCTTTTTTTTTCCCCTTTCTTCCTACATCAGCCTTCATCGCTGATTAGAGCTTTTATTGCTGTCCTATTCGGCTGTATCCAAAAAACCCTTGTTCCCTTTGTTCCACCCTCATCATCGATTAGTTTTGGTAGAAACAATGGCGAAACCAAGGAGAGTGGTTCAATAATTGTGGCTTCATCGGATGAAGCACCCAAGATTCAATCTTCGGTAGAGTTACAGATCATTCAATCAGCCTACAAATTGGATGGAAAAATTATCTCAAGTGGTCACAACTTGTTCGAACAATTTTGAAAGGCAAGGAAAGATCAGTCACTTGTTAGGAAGCGGGCCAAGGCCGGAAGATCCAGTTTTGAGGCATGGGATGAGGAGGACTCAATGATCATGGCATGGCTTTGGAACTCAATGATGCTGAAATAAGTGATACGGTTATGTTCATGGCTACTGACCAAAGATATTTGGGATGCAATTCAACAGACTTACTCAAAAGCTAGGGATGCACTCAAGTGTATGAGGTGAAAGTCAAGACTATTGCCTCTAAACAAGAGAATAAATCTGGATTGAATATGCCAATCATTTGAAGTCACTATGGCAAGAACTTGATCATTATCGAGTGATTCAAACCAAGTGTCCGAATGATCTTTGCTATACTAAAGGAGTTCATTGAACAAGATAGAGTCTATGATTTTCGGTTGGGTTAAATTGAGTTTGATCAAATAAGGATCCAAATCCTTGGAAGGCGAAAGTTCCATGCTTTAATGAGGTAGTGGCTATTATCCGGAGTGAAGAGAGTAGGAGGAATTTAATGCTTAATTCTCAACCTTTTGATGGTTCACTATGGTGGCTAGGAGTGAAAACATCTTTGGAAAAAGATTTGATGCAGAACCGAAAAAGGAGTCAATCCAAGACCCAAACCGTGATGACCTATGGTGTAGCTACTGCAAAAATCACGTCATACAAGGGAAAAGTGCTGGAAGTTGCATGGAAAGCCTCCTAGCCGTGAATGGGGCGAAGGATATCAATCTAGGGGTAATGGACAAGTGCAGATTGCTACAAGTACATCTCAACGGAAGACAGACCGGACACAAAGGGTTTTAACCCGGATGAAGTGGAAAAGATGAGAGCATTTGTCGACAACACAGAGAATCTGCAGTACATGCACCTTTGTGCATTCGGTATGTGTTCGATTGGGTTAAATGTTTCATATATGGTTTTCAGCAATCTTGGATTATGGATTCGAGCTATGACCATATGACCTATTCCTCCAAACTCTTTACTACCTATTACCCTTGCCCAAGCAATAAGAAGATAACCACGGTGATGGATCCTTAGCAATGATGAGTGGCATAGGAGATGTAAAATAAACCCATACATAACATTGAGAAATGTTCTCCATGTCCCTAAACTAGCCACAAACCTAATATCTGTTCGAAACTCACACTTGATTTACTTTGCAATGTTACATTTCACTCAAGTCATTGTTTATTTCGGAGAGGGATTCGGGAAGATGATTGGAAGTGCTAGAGAACGGATGGCCTCTACTATCTTGAGGAAACTAACGGATCAAGCCTATCCAGAGCAGATCACCCTACTCATTCTTATCGAATCGGTGTTGACAAATAAAGAAAAATCTTCTTACACCATCGTAGGTTAGGTCATCCATCATTTAGGATTATTAGGTCTTTGTTTCTGCTTTGTTTACAAAGCTAGATCTTGAGAGTCTTCATTGTGAGGTGTGTGAGCTTGCTAAACACAAGCGTATACCTTTTCCTATTAGCAATAAAAGAAGCACTTTTCCTTTCTATCTTATTCATCGATATTTGGGGTCCTCAACTGTTTCAAATGTGTCAAGAGCATGGTGGTTTGTAACGTTTATTGATGATTGCACTAGAGTTACTTGGGTTTTCTTGCTCAAACACAAGTCTGAAGTGAGTTTTGTCCTTCCACATTTCATCTCCATGGTAAAAAATCAGTTTGGTATAAAAATCAAGAAACTTAGATCCGACAATGCCAAGGACTACTTCAACCAAACTCTTACTCCTTTTTGTCAAAAAGAAGGGATAATTCATGAGTCTTCTTGTGTCAAAACACCTCAACAAAACGGGGTGGCAGAGAGGAAAAATGGACACCTTTTAGACCAAACTAGAGCATTGTTATTTCAGAAAAATGTATGAAAACACTTTTGGGGAGAAGCAGTCCTAACAGCCACTCATCTCATTAATAGGTTACCCTCTAGAGTCCTAGGATTCAAAAGTCCAATGGAGATACTCTCTTCATTCTACCCGCATATACCTACTTCAAACAATCTTGTACCTCGCATTTTTGGGTGTGTGTCCTTTGTTCATATTCACAGCCAAGACCGTGGGAAATTGGATCCTAGAGCATTGAAGTGTACCTTTGTAGGGTATTCCTCAACTCAAAAAGGGTATAAGTGCTATCATCCTCCTTCTAAGAAATTTCATGTGTCCCGAGATGTTACCTTTAATGAACAAGAAGCCTATTTTGTCCAACCTTATCTTCAGGGGGAGAATCTCAAGGAAGATAAGGAGTTCTTTCTTGGAGTGTCAGAAAATGATCCTTTCCTTCTATCTAAACCCAGCCAAATCAGTCAAAAACCTTCAGCTCAACCAGAATTTACTCCAACCGAAACTCAACCCATGTCTGAACCTAAATTTGCTTCTGGAGATGTTAGATTTGGAAAGGTGTACTCAAGGCGGAAAGAGGTTAATCCGGAATCTGTGCATGTACATGAATCTGAACTAGATTCCTCAAATGAGGTAACAAACTCTGATTTCCCTACTTTACAAACTGACACTGAAGTGCAGATTGGTGAGGAAGATCAAGATCAACCCATTGCCATTAGAAAAGGAACCAGAACATGTACTAAAAGGCCATTATACCCACTCTCACACTACATGTCCTTTCAAAATTTCTCACCAACCTTTAAAACCTTTCTTGTGAATCTCAATACCACCACCATTCCTAGAACCTTATCTGAAGCATTGTCCATGAAAAATGGAAACTAGCCATGGATATGGAGATGGAGGCATTAAGAAAGAATAAAACCTGGAGTTTGGTGGAATTGCCAGCTGGAAAAAAACCAGTGGGCTGCAAGTGGGTGTATACGGTAAAATATAGGGCTGATGGGTTGATAGAAAGGTACAAGACAAGATTGGTAGCAAAAGGATACACTCAGACTTATGGGATTGATTACCTAGAGACATTTGCTCCTGTGGCTAAGATGAATACAGTTAGAGTAATTTTATCTCTAGCAGCAAACCGTGGCTGGGAACTACAACAGTTTGATGTAAAGAATGCATTTCTGCATGGGGAGTTAACAGAGGAGATTTACATGGAGGTCCCACCAGGGTATGAAGCAAAAGTGGCTACTAATACTGTTTGTAAGTTGAATAAAGCTTTGTATGGATTGAAATAGTCCCCACGGGCTTGGTTTGGCAGATTTGCAAGAGTTATGTTATCTATAGGATATAAGCAAAGTCAAGGAGATCACACCTTGTTCATTAAGCATTCAGCCACAGGGAAGGTAACAGTATTACTAGTCTATTTGGATGACATCATACTTACAGGAGATGACGAGATGGAGCAGCAGATCTTAAGTAAGTGTTTAGCTAAGGAGTTTGAGATTCCTTGGGAAGGTTAAGGTATTTTCTAGGAATTGAAGTTGCACACTCCAGGAGAGGAATTTTTATATCCCAACAGAAGTATGTTATTGATTTACTTAAGGAGCAGGGAAGGCTGCATGTAGACCCGCAACTACACCTATGGAGCCAAATCTTAAGCTAGGAAAGGCAAAGGAAGATGTTCCAGTCAATAAGGAAATGTATCAACGACTTGTAGGGCGACTAATCTACTTGACTCATACCAGACCCGATATAGCCTATGCAGTAAGCATGGTCAGCCAGTTCATGAATAGTCCTAAAGAAGTTCACTTACAGGCAGCACATAGAATTTTGCAATACCTTAAGGGAACTCCAGGAAGAGGGATTTTGTTCAAACGAAATGAGGATATGGCACTTGAAGCATATACCGATGCTGACTATGCAGGATCAGTGGTGGATAGGAGATCTACATCAGGTTATTGTACCTTTCTTGGAGGAAATCTAATCACATGGAGAAGTAAAAAACAGGGGGTAGTAGCACGATCTAGTGCAGAAGCAGAATTTCGTGCTATGGCACAAGGTATATGTGAATTGCTTTGGGTAAAAATCATCCTAGAAGACTTAAAGATTAAGTGGGATGCTCCTATGAGGCTTTATTGTGATAATAAATCAGCAATAAGCATAGCTCACAATCCAGTTCAACATGATAGGACTAAGCACATTGAGGTGGATAGACATTTCATCAAGGAGAAGTTAGACAGTGGTTTGATATGCACTCCGTATCTACCAACACAAGGAGAACTTGCTGACATTTTCACTAAAGGATTGAGTAGCTCAATATTTGAGAACATTGTATCCAAGCTGGGAATGGAAAATTCCTATTCACCAACGAGGGAATGTGAGAATCTGTTTTATCGATACTGTATTAGATAAATATCAAATATAGGAGATCAATATCTGATAGAGTAAGGGTAGGGAATTCCAGTAAAATGATCAATGTGTATTGATGAAACAGTATAGAGCTTTCGCTCCCGGTAGAAAAAGCCGTCTGATGAAGCAAATATTTGGAATGAAAAGGTAATAGTCTCATAATTGCTAACTAACTATATTCACCTAGGAAGTTACCCGTCATGACCCACAATATTCCCTTATTCTCCCTAACGGTTAAGCACACATGCATCATATTACCACTCATCAATCTCTACCACTCATCAATCTCTTTCCCCTCGACGTCCGCTTCTTCTTCCTCTGATAAACCAGTAACGGTTTTGGTTCATGGCTAACAATACGCCCTCCCTGGAAACAGACCTTGTCCACAAGGTCTGATTCAGGAAATTGCCCCCGAAGATCCGAACAACTGATCCAAGTAGCTTCATCAGGTGCTTTGGCAGCCCATTTGACCAATAGTTGGTGACAAGGAGTGGCAGGAGGGTCGAAGGACTTGGCCTCAAGAATGCATTCTGGAATGAAACCTGGCTGATCAGCAATTAAATTGGAAGGAAGCTCACCTGAAACGTGATGGTCACCTGCTGCCTTTTTCAGTTGAGAAATGTGAAAAATGGGATGAACCCGCGAAGTCTGTGGCAAGTCTAATTTGTACACCACGGAACTTAGTTTCTGCAGCACTCTAAATGGTCCGTAATAACGCGGAGTGAGCTTATGATATACTCGCTGCGCAAGAGAGGTCTGTCGATGTGGTCTAAGCTTTAAGTAGACCCAATCATCCACCTGGAACTCAACATGACGTCTATGTTTATTGGCCTGCTTAGTCATCCGTTGCTGCGCTCTAAGCAAATTATAGCGTAGCTGCCTCAAAATTTCATTTCGGTCTTGATGTGCTGTTGCCACTGCTGCAGTCTTGAATTCTCCCGGTAAATATTGAACTAGAGTAGGAGGTTTCCGACCATACACTATTTCAAAAGGGGTGGTTTGAGTAGCGCCTTGAAAATTGGTGTTATACCAATATTCGGCCCAATGCAACCAACGACTCCAAGCTTTAGGCTGTTCAGAAGAAAAGCATCGTAAGTATGTTTCTAAACATCTATTTAAAACTTCCGTTTGGCCATCCGTCTCCGGATGGTAAGCAGTGCTCATTTTCAGTTGGGTTCCCCATCCTTTGAAGAATTCTAACCAGAAATTACTCATAAATAGAGGGTCCCTATCACTAACAATGGAGTGTGGGACACCATGAAGCCTACGATCTCCTTAGAAAATACTTCAGCCACCGATCGTGCGGTGAATGGATGGCGAGACCGATGAAGTGACCATATTTGCTCAAAGCTACGACTACTACCAACACACAATCAATACCATGAGAACGAGGCATACCAGTGATGAAATCCATGGATAAATCCTCCCAAACTTGAGTCGGTATGGGTAATGGCTGTAGTAATCCCGCAGGAGCTTGAGTGTTATATTTGTTACGTTGACAGGTTGGACATTCAGCCACAAACTTCTGAATCTGTTTCATCATTCCCACCCAGTGAACATTTGCGGCCACTCTTCTGTATGTCCTATAGGCTCCGGAATGTCCTCCTTGAGGGGTGCAATGGAATTCCTGAATTAGTTTAGGAATCCACGAAGAAGTAAAGCAGTAAGAATAGCTTCCCCATAAAAAAGATTCTGCCATTCACAATCTGATATTTCTTGAAGTCAGCAGGGCAGTCACTTATCCGCAATTTAAGCTTCTGATAAGTATCATCTGCGGCCAACTCTCTATCCAGATCTGTCCATTGAGTCCAGCAGGGAAAAGAAATAGCAAACAACTCCACATCCTCCTGACGCCTGGACAACGAATCCGCAGCCTTGTTCAATATGCCCGGCTTGTATTCTATGTCAAATTCATACTCTGCTGCTGAAGTAAATGCTTCAGGCTACAATGGTCTGTACGTACCGTAAATTTGCCTCCTACGAGATAAGGTCGCCAATGGCGGATGGCCATCACAAGAGCCATTAACTCCTTCTCATAAGCTGGTTTAGCTAAATTCCGTGATGCCAAATTTTTGCTGTAAAAAGCAATTGGTCGTCCTCCTTGCATTAACACTGCTCCTACCCCTCCCCCGGATGCATCACATTCTACAACAAAAGGTTGGTGGAAGTCGGGCATAGCTAGTATGGGTGCAGTGGTCAAAGCCTGTTGAAGTGCAGAAAAAGCTGCTTGCGCCTCAGCTGTCCAAGAAAACTTTTGGGAAGACTCTTTTTTTAATAACTCGGTCAATGGACGCGCTATGTTCCCATAGTTTTGTATAAACCGTCGGTAGTATCCGGATAAGCCGAGGAAAGCCCTCACCCCTTTTACTGATCGAGGTTGTGGCCATGTAAGAATACTCACCACTTTTGCCGGATCCATAGCAACACCCTCCCCTGAAATTATGTGGCCCAAATATTCAATTTTGGTCTGTCCGAACTGACTCTTCTTCTCATTGACAAAGTGTTGCTCCTCCAGTATTCCCAAGACAACCAATAAGTGACCCAGATGCTCCTTCCAATCCTTGCTATAAATAAGGATATCATCAAAGAAGACCAGTACAAACCGACGCAAGTATGGTCGAAAAAGCTCGTTCATTGTCGCTTGAAATGTAGCTGGTGCATTTTTCAGCCCAAAAGGCATTACCTTGAATTCGTAATGCCGAATGCGTCCGAAAGGCCGTTTAGGAATATCTTCACTTGCACTCGGATCGGTGGTATCCGGATCGTAGATCGACTTTGGAATAGAACCTAGCCCATGTAATTCATCCAATAATTCTGTATCACCGAATTGGATATTTATCCGCCACAATCACCTTGTTTAGCTCCCTATAGTCGACACAAAACCTCCACCTCCATCTTTCTTCCTTACTAGTAAACGGATCGAAAATGGCCCAAAACTTGGCTGAATTATACATTGCTAGCATCTCGGATACTTGCCGTTCTATTTCATCCTTCTGCGTGTGACCGTAGCGATAAGGTTTGACGCTCACAGCAGTAATCCCTTGCTGTAAAGGTATACTGTGATCAATAGTGCGTCGTGGTGGTAGCCCCGAAGGCTCCTTAAACAGGCTTGCGAACTTCTGAAGTAATTGCTGTAATTCTGACTCCTGTCCAGCTGAACGTTCCCCCTCAACCGAGTTTAATTCTATCAATGAAGCCTGCCAAAGTACCAGTCCACCACTATTCGAACGTGATTTTTGCAAAAACCGAACTGTTGCTGGGGTATTAACTAGAGAAGGATCTCCATCCACTTTGACTGTACGTCCACCAAACTGAAATTCCATGGTCATACGTCCCCAGTTGGCTTTAACATCGCCCAACTGTTGCAACCACGAGACTCCCAGAATGAGGTCGACCCCACCTAAAGGAAACACAAAGCAATCGACCAGAAATTGAGCTCCCCCAATCTCTACAGAAACATTTCGACAGAGACCTTGGGTATCCTCACGTCGTCCATCTCCCAACCGCACGCCAGTACGCACTGTTGGTTCAATGTGGAGTCCCATCTTCTCTGCTGGCCTTTGAGTAACGAAACAGTGGCTCGCCCATCGTCGACCATAATAATAACGGCGACACCACAACCCAACCCTCGTAGCTTCATGGTTTGATGACTTCCGCACCCACTGAGAGCAAAATAAGGAAGTTCGAGACTCGTGAACTGTTGGTCGTTCGGAATCTCCTGCGGCTCCATCACCGGCGGCGTCTCCTCGCCCTTGTCCTCCGACGAGTCGTCGTCAGCCAATATCACTGTGTGTAGTGAGGCCCCCTGACATTGGTGAAGAGGATGGTAGGGTTGGAGACAACGATAGCAAAGCCCCTTTGCCCTAATTTCTTGAAACTCCTTTTGGGTGTACCGTCGGACTCCTCTGTTTGAGGCTGAACCCGTATGGCCACTGGACCCAATGCTACTCCTTCCTGACTGAGCTGGCCCGGTGGTTCCCTTCCAATGACTCCCTGATTGGGCCGACCCAGCATTTGGGTGAGTCCCTCCAGCTCCAAATCCACTTCTCCTTCCTTCAGTAACATGAAAGGTGGTCTGAGGCCCTTTGTCCCCAATCACCGACCCTGCTTTCACCCCTAAACCAAAGCCCTCTCGTTGAGGAATTGACTGTACGCTCTTCTTCCTGCCCAACACTTCCTGTTCATGTTCGATTTCTCTGGCCAAATTCATTGTCCGATAGAGATCTACAGCCTCATGCGAACGGATCCTTGCCCTAATCTCCTCCTTTAATCCATTCAGAAATTGCCCAATGAAAAACTCTTCTGAACACCCCCTAACTTGCACCGCCTTGGCCACGAAATCCTGAATAAATTCATCCACTCCCCCAGTTTGACGAACAGCCGCTAGAGCTTCAAAGGGGTTAGTCGCCAGTGCACCTCCGAACCTAGTGAGCACTTCTCTCTTCACGTCCTCCCAAGTCATTAGAGGTTTCCGATCCTGAAGCCAACTTATCCAGTGGAAAGCATGACCCTCCATGCACACTAACGCTAACGTGACCTTCTTCTCTTCCGGGGTTTCTTGCACCTGGAAATATTGCTCCGCTCGTCGGACCCAGCTCATGGGGTCTACACCGGTAAAGTTTGGCAGCTCAATACGCTTGGCAGCTACCTGCACATCATCAAGAGTCACTAACCTTACTGATGACTGCCCAGGAACAGGGGTACTAGCCGAGCCCCCCTCTGTCATCGACGACTGCCCACCCAATGTTTCTTCCGCTGCTTTTCCTTTCAACGCAGCAACGAGCATCGATTTGATCTCGCTAAGTTCGCCATCAAGCCCTGTTAGCCGTTGCTCCAACGCTCCCAAACTCCTCTCTACCACTTCTAGCCTATTCTCCATTCTGGTGTTGGTCATGGGTCCCACGCTCACCGCACCAATTTGATAGAGTAAGGGTAGGGAATTCCAGTAAAATGATCAATGTGTATTGATGAAACAGTATAGAGCTTTCGCTCCCCGGTAGAAGGCCGTCTGATGAGGCAAATATTTGGAATGAAAAAGGTAATAGTCTCATAATTGCTAACTAACTATATTCACCTAGGAAGTTACCCGTACAGCCCACAATATTCCCTTATTCTCCCTAACGGTTAAGCACACATGCATCATATTACCACTCATCAATCTCTACCACTCATCAATCTCTTTCCCCTCGACGTCCGCTTCTTCTTCCTCCGATAAACCAAGAATGTGGTTTTGGTTCATGGCTAACAATATCAGATATAGGATATGTATTAGGATCCCTAAAATAAGGGATCCTCGAGATAGGGTTAGATTCTAGTTCAAGATGGATTAGGAGATTTGTTTCCTAATCTATGTTGTACTCTTTATGTATATATATCTGATTAAGTTTCAATAAAGAGGGTACCTTGAAACCCTAAATTCTGATAATGCAAACAACCCAAAGATATCTTGGCAAGTGTGGATGAAATTTGTGTACAATGTACAGCTGAAAGCAAATATATTGATGGGTAATTGCAGGAAGAACTTACACAGCCATTCTGTCTTACAGCAACTTATAACATATGCCATCCCTTCTTAACAATTTCTCTTTTAAGAAAAAATATGTCGGTATGGATGATGTGTTCTTGAAGACAAACATATAAATATTTTTCTAGCATAGTACATTGATGTTCTCATACCGAGACTGATGACATACTTGGTCTTAGTGTCAACAACTTGTCAACTATATGATTGCGGTTGCATTGCTCAAGTTTTTTCAAATATATTTCTTGCATGAAACAATCTTGATGATTTAGAAAATGCTCGATTATCTTTTAGAATATTGTTTTTCAAACTCGAAACTAACCCTTCACATTCTTAGGTTCTACCTTGAAAAAAAAGGAGGATGAGAGGGGCATCATTGCTCGGTTTGTAATTGGACAAAGGTAGCCAAAGCTCTGCTCAAAAAGAGGAACTTATGATAGATGCTGAAATTGTCTGATTGTAATACTTGTTGTCTTGTAGTGCAAATCGATGGGACACTCTGGGTAGGGACATTGAGAACGAAAATACACAAACTAATGACTTCGTCATTCTTGTATGTTCAGGCTTATTCCTAATTTGAAAGTGCCATAATCCTTGTCTTCCTTTTTCACTTTAAACTTTTATTTTCTCCAGGACAATCATGTGAAGGAGCTTCCAAAAAGAGCCGAACTATTCTTTGTTTATGCTGTGGAAAAATGGGATGCAGAGTTTTATGCTAAAGTCAATGACAATATTTATGTGAATATTGGTTAGTCCTATTGTAGATGTATAAACTAAAAGTTCATGGCCTTTTCAATTTTTCTGTTCAATCATGCTAATTATAAAATATCTTTTTCCTGTGTACATTTCTGTTTGAAGAAGTTAGTCCCATATTGTGGTTGATGTAAAGACGTTTATCCATTTCTTCTTAGATGCCCTAGGAAATACACTGGCTACTCATATGGACAAGCCTCGAGTTTATATCGGTTGCATGAAATCAGGCGAAGTTTTCTCCGATCGGTGAGTTTTCTCCTCATGATTTAACTGACAACAGATAGTACATTAATAAGAGATGATCAGAATTTGATGTCATCAGATTCTTTTTTGACAAACCTAACCACTGGATTGTGCAGGAGTAATAAATGGTATGAACCAGAATGGTGGAAATTCGGCGATAAGAAGTCGTGAGTTACCTTAAACGAAGTTTCATCTTTAAGTTTACTTCAAAGTTGCTGAGAGTTGTAAGTTAATAAAGAACTCTTTAAAAGCAAGCCCTCATCAAACTTTATTTCCCCAACTAATTGGAAATACTCTAGAACTCTTGGGATGCCTTTATCCTGCTATTTGAAATTGGAAGCCATTCTCTTTCATTTGACAGGTACTTCCGTCATGCTTCAGGTGATATTTATGTCATATCCCGAGCTTTAGCTAAATACATATCTATAAACAGGTAACTATTTTCTTGCACAAATCCATTGCACTAGTTCCATAAGCTAGGAATCCAGGACTTGTATTGAGACATATTTTAACTCACAAATTATGGAGAGTGCAGATCCATTCTGCATACCTATGCACATGATGATGTTAGCGCTGGATCTTGGTTTATTGGGCTTGACATTAAACATGTTGATGAAGGGAAGCTTTGTTGCTTATCCCGGTCATCAGGTCTCTCTCTTTCGCCTTGACCAACATATATAAGACACTGCTTGAACTAAGGCCATATTGTTAACATCATAGGAGGGCAGTTTTGTGAGGCCATTTCGAGATGTGTAGTTGCTATGTAAACAACTTAATTCACCCTTCTTGTTAGTAAATTGACCGCAGACTTCATTCTGCAGGTGCTATTTGTGCAGGAGTGTGATTTGATCCAATCCAAGATCCTGAAAGGCACAGGATACCTCACTTGGACACTCTGGACCTTGTTAACCTCCTGTACACAGGTTTCATAGTAATGCATCTTCATAACATCTTGTATGTCATAAGACTCAGTTTTTTTAAAGTTATGTTGATGATGATTCTTTTTTGTTCGTGAGAAATGAGAATAGAAAGCTTTAGCTTGGTGAACATTTTCAGCTTAGTGTGGCTCTTTCCTATTTATCAATTTAATAATAAATCTCACAAGATACTGTTCCTTTGTTAATTTTAATATAATTATCCTTATTTAAATGTTAGTTGTTTCAAGTATAATTATTTTAAGTGGAGTCAAATTATGATAAGTTATGCATAAGTCTGATTTATTAACATATAAATAATTTAGTGAAAAAGTGTTTAACTACTACTCAATTATAGTTTTGCTGGCCAAATTAATAAAAATTTAATCTTTATTATTAAGAAAGTATATTAAACAAGACAACTTGGGAAGTTGTTATTGTTTCTAAAATTACAACATCCCCACAAGTTTTAGTACTAAATTGTGGAAAAAAAAAGAAACCTAGGACTTGCAAGCTACTTCAATATTTCACTAATGAACTGAAGTTTATATACAAATGGAACTCAAGGATTTAGACCAGTGCAGTCACAAGCCAAACAAGGGATCATTTGCACCAAAAATGGAACTGAACTGCCGAGTGTTCAAATCACCTCCATCCAATGCAGGACCAAACCTGTCGAGCCACTGAGTGGGACTTGGGTTATCATTCTCCTCTACCCACTCCGAGGTCATGTCAATGTCCTCACACTGAATAGGGTCCAGTTCTACAGGTTTTGTTCTCATCTGTCTTGCCAACTTGAGATTGTAGTTCACATAGATGAGGTCATTTAATGTTTCTTTGTCAATCTTATTCCGTTTTTCAGAATGAATCTGCTGGAATGTGTTCCAATGTCTCTCGAACGTAAAACTGCTGCAAACCTGACTTAGTATTCGGATCGCCACCCGTTGCAACACCGGTGCAGGATCACCAAATTGTTCCCACCAAAGACCTACAACATGCCAGAAGTAAGAATTTTACATATAACAAGTTGCTAAGTAACGAAGCACTGATGAAAATATCCAACCTTTCAAGTTTAAAACTGACAAAAAAAATAAAGAGATGATCATCCTATAGTTAAAATCACGGCTGCATCAACTACAATGATGACTAATCTGAAATACAAGGGCTGGTATGGGATTGCTGTGACACAAATGAGTGAATGTACTGATAAATTTTGTATCTGCAATATGTTAGCTGCAAGATACAGTTTAAAATCTGCAGATAACTAACAAGTGCCCAGAAAGACAGAGAGTTGGCACATACCAGGTGCAACTGTATCCCGGGCTTCCATTGCTAAATTGCAACCAAACATCCCGCTTGCTCGTGTGAAGATGAAAATCTGATTTGTGATATCACGTCTCATATCAGGAGTGGGGAGTAGTTTTTCAATAACCTTGAAAAAGTCTTCTTTAATAGATACAACGAACTTTATTTCTGGGTTATATTGGACACTGGGGTTCAAAAATGCAGCTGCTGAGTGAAGTGATGAATGGAGTTGATCCCTCCACACTCTATCTACAATATCCAGAAAGGTCTTACATTTGCTCTCGTCCATTATATAGTAAGTCCTTATTGATTCCTTGGCCCTTGTCATTAATTCATATATAGATCCCACGGCAGGTTTACCCCCGGAGACTTCCCTCAGAACTTTAAGAAAAGGTTCAGAAATGGCCACACATTCTTCTGTTGCCCTCCAGAAATCTCCATCTTCAACAATGGCAACACAAGCTATGCTCTGTGGTTTATTTGCATATGAGGAGTTCGTAGAAAATTCAGGGCTGCTGAACATTAGTTTCAATCTTGACCTTTGCTTCAACATTGATTGCAGTGACAGAAAATTAGACACAGATCTAGTCAAGCCAGTCCTTATTATGTCCTGCCCTCCTGTAAACTTCTTCATCAGATCAAGCATTGATGTGCTGTTGTATATAAATTTCGAAATTGTTTGTGCCTGTAAGATGCACCTATTTACCCAATCTACTTTAGAGAACTCCTCCAAAACCAAATTCAGACATTGAGAAGCACAGGGAGACACAAAGATAGTTCCATAGTTTTGCAGAATATGGTTAGCAATACCAGTATAGTTGAAACTACTATCCATAATTATCTGCACAACATTTTCTGGCCCAAAGTCTTGAATAACGGAATCAAACAACTCAGCAAGGCATTTGGTATTCTTGAAGTAAGATGACGCATCTACAGATTTGTGGAAGAATGTCCTGGATGGAGAGGAAACCAAAAAGTTGATTAAAGCTCTTGATTTGTTGTCAGTCCATGTATCAGCAATGATAGTGCAACCTGTAGTAGCCCACTCTTTTTCTATATCTTTCAGTTGCAAGCTCACTTCAGACTTCATCCTCTCCAACCACGCTGTCTTCAACATTTCTGCCGATGGGCCTGTAAATCCAGCACTGCATTTCGTTATTGCATCAATCATTAACTGGTAGGATGGAGAACGAGCAACACTTAAATCCAACTTATTTTCAAAGAAGAAAAGAGCAATGCTTCTTTCAGCATTCTCTTGGTTGCTTAATGAGGAAATAGCCATTGGTGCCACAGTGGGGTAAACTTTTGCAACCGGAGACGGTGCCTCCACAGGTACAAAACTTTTACTTGCAGCAGGAATGCTTCCAGGAGATCTAATTTCTGCGGACCTTTGCCTTTTGGTACCAGGAGCCTCTTTAATATCCTCCTTTGATGCTATAATGGCCCTCACCCTATCAGTAACATCATCTCTCACTTTGCTACAAGGATTTACGCCTTTACTTGGCAGTCGGGATAGATGATGCTTCAATCTACTGATGCCACCATTCAAAACTCTTTGGCAAAATCTACACTTCACCTTGTTTCCATCTAATTTCTCAGCATATTCCCAACAAACGTCTTTTTCTCGAACCACTGGTAGTAGATCAATGTACCATCAGAATATGTTTTAATATCTTAATACTCTCTGATTGAAACAAATGATAGCATATGGTTGAGAAATGTACATTAGAAATGAAGAAACAGCCTACCATTAACTGAAAAGATTAATGGGAAATCAATGCTTGAGTTCATCAAAAAGGAGATAAGAAGGCTGTAATGGGCAGATTGCAGATGCAAAGTAATCAATTGAAGCCATTAGAATATTTAGAAACTACAAGCATGTGGTTAACAATAAAAGAAACAAAATCAAAACTTCACACACCAAAAGAATATAATTGGACAGTATTTCCTGAGTCCGAACTTACTTGTTACAGGATTTTTATCTTTTGACTTCCTCCACACTGACTGGCACCCGAAACAAAAGCAGAAGGCATCCTTAAGAAGTTGAAATGGTATATTTTATTCTGATGTGTAGAGCATTCATTACCTAAAACTTCAAAAGTTTTCCAGAATCCTGAAAAATGAAACAGGATAGCTGGCCGTAAGTGAAGACATGCTGAGAGCTGCAAAACAGCTGGATTGAAGTTGTTACTTAAGACCCAAACTGCTGACTCGTCGAATAATTTACTCAGAATACATCATTTGCAGATTATTACATACATTCAATGACTCACTCAATAAATATCTAAAAGATAACGAGTTCTATAACAGTTACTACGAAACAAAAGGTTAATGAACATACGAAAATATTGAGTTTGAAGACTTCTACACGAAGGTCCACGGTTTTAAGCACTAGACCATGAACGTATTTGATTATACACACAAACATGTCAAGAAGATGTACAAATTTTAGTGAAAAGCTTTAAGAATCCTTTCATTTAGCAGTATTCCCCAGCCAGTCCAGAAGAAGCTGACCATGCAGAGTAAACCCAGTACATCCTATCACTCAAAACACCTTATACAGGCTCAAGTTAATGACATTACATTACTTGCAAATCAGTACCCACCTCAGTCCATTGTTTAACGAACTAAATCATTAACACATCAAGATTTGAATCAAGAATCAAACCAAAACCTGAGCAATTCAACATTTTCACCAAAGGGTGTTGATAATTTCAGGTTTTAGTTTCACTCTATTTTCATAGACATTTCTCAAAACACCCCATCTCTGCACAGTCTAATTTTCCCTCAATTTCTCGGCAACCAAACAAGGGTCAAGCATCACAAGTACCAAACACTTGAAAATTCTTCAGTGTTCTGAGATGAAAAAGATCGCAGCTTTTGGAGTTTTAACGAGATAACTAAATGAAATCGTGTATCGAATTCAAAAGGAAGAGAAATAGCGAGAACTTACATAGACATAAGGGAAAAACAAAAAACCAAAAGACATAATCTTGAGGTTGTCGACGGAGAGATAATCGGAAGCTTGTAAGTTGCAGAGAGAAAGGGGCGAAATTTTCATATATCGTGAGATTTTAGGGTTTTTGTATTGAAATAGTCTCTTATCTTCTCTTCCTCTTGTTTCTATCTATTGTCTCATCTTATCGTTTCTTTATGATTTTTATTTTATTTTATTTTCCATTTTCATGTGTCGTGATATATCGCGTTCTTTGAATTGGTTGAGACCGAGCGACATGTCGTTTTGCCTTTTATTTTTGGAATTGTTCTATAAACGTGTCAAGATGAAAAAAATTAAATGTCATTTAAAAAGTATTTGGAGGTTAAGTTAATTTAGTTTAAATATTTTTATATTAAGTAAACTTTTAACTAATAATTTTACAAAACAAGTGTTTTAATTAAGTTATTTAAGATATGCAATTTTAATAATCTCAAAAATAATTTTCCACTTTTAGGAATTTAAATATTTTAATTCAATTTTGAATTTAAATATTAGTTTGATTTAACATCATTAACTTATTAATTTTAAATCATTTTAATCAATTATTAATTAAATTCAAAAATATGAATATTTAAATTTGAGTTTTGAATTTTTAAAATTTAATAACTTAATTATACCTATTTAATCTAGTCTGAGCTTTAATTTTTTTACAAGTAGCAGTCATGTAATAAATATGAGATCCGTACTTATCCTATTATATAAACATTCATTCATCTAATTTATATGTCTTATTTATTAAATAGATATTTTGTTAAAATAAGATAGGTGCAGAATAATGAGAACAGATGAACTGATTTTGGATATTTTATCTCAGAACTTCTATCGACAGTAGAGGGAAATGAGGTATTATTATTATTATTATTAATTTTGAAAATTATAGAACCGTAAAATATTATTTTAAAATTATATTAAAGAATATTATTCAAATTTTAATTATTTTAATTTTAATTTATTAATTTCACTGTCAAGCTTATTTAGCATGCATACAGAAAGGACTGGAGAGTGTCATTATTTCAAGACAGTAGGACGTCACCAACCATCTTCAACTAATAAATAAACTCAACTAACCTCATTAATGATAAATGGCCATTTTCATATATAACTCTTTTTCTTTTGCAATTCTGATGAATTAATGCAACACTGAAGTGTAATTAAGCATAAAAGTAGAAAGAAACTAGTTAAGAGTAGGAAACGATCACATCATTCCAATGATTATCTAATTGTTTCTACTTTCTTGGCTTGTGATTCACATGCTTTCTCCAGCAAACCAACAGCTCATCCCATCATTACCATCTCTAATCATCAGTCCTCATTGCACACCATTGTCAATTACTACTCCTTAAAGTTTAATTTGCTTTTGACTCGAACGTAATTTAGTCTGCAGATTCTTCTCTGACATTTTTGGAACTATATTAGTCAGCTTCGTCTTTCCTCACCAAACATTCATGGGAGTTTCTTCTCACTGCAGAGAGCTCAATTTGTGAAAATGGGTTGAAAAAGGAGAGTCCAGAGGGTGTCTTCTTGTGGGTCTCGGTCAGCTTTTCATGCCATTTGCACACTTTCAGTATGTTCTTGTTCTATGGACAGTTCTTTTTCTTATCCTTTTGTTTTCTTTGTGTGTTCTACTCTGTTTGGTTTCTAAGAAACTGAAAAGGGATGTCTTAAAACTCTCACATTTTACTTCTGTTGCGTTTCCACGTTTGTAGTCATATTTCTCGGCGTCAAAACAAAGTTAGGTGAAACTAACTACTTTTGGGTTCTCCTTTCATGCTTAAGCTGGTAATGTTTGACACCTGGTAATGTTTGACAAAAGTTTACTTGTGGAATTAAACAATCTTTCTAGTCACTGTTTTTAGGCAGAAAAGTTGAGAAATGTGTTGACTTTAATTGACAAACCACTTGAAGACAATGGAAAGTTACTATTTTTCGTCTCTGATTCTGTTCATTGTTCTACATAAATTCAAGCAGATGGGACCGAGATTCCTATAGAGGTTATGCTCTTGAAATGCAGTTTTGATTCAACTCATGGTCGTCCACTTTGATACACAGAAGATGAGACTCATTTTCTCTGTAATTCTCTTTTTTGGATCATTTTCCTCGCATTCCATTGCAGACCCAGTTGAGGATAAACAAGCGTTGTTGGATTTCCTCGACAATATTCATCATTCACATCATGTAAATTGGAACAAGAACTCATCTGTGTGTGATAACTGGACAGGAGTGACATGTGACAGTAACCATTCCAGGGTCATAGCTCTAGGGTTGACTGGAGTTGGATTTCGAGGCTCAATCCCACCAAACACTTTGAGTCGCCTATCTGCAGTTCAGATACTATGTCTCAGATCTAACGCTTTATCAGGTTCTTTCCCTTCTGATTTCTTGCAACTCAAGAACTTAACTTCACTTGTTCTACAGTCCAACGAGTTCTCAGGTGCATTGCTTTTGGATTTCTCGGTTTGGGAAAACCTCACAATCTTAGATCTTTCTGATAACCACTTTAGTGGAAGCATTCCTTCTTCTATATCAAATTTGACTCACCTCACGTCTTTGAACCTTTCCAACAATTCTCTTTCTGGCGATATACCTGACATTAATGTTCCTAGTCTGAAGCAGCTAGATTTAGCCAACAATGATCTTAGTGGGATTGTACCAAGGTCTCTTCAAAGTTTTCCAAGTTGGGCATTTTCAGGTAACAACCTTTCCTGGGAAAATGCCACCACTGCTCTACGCCCAACTCTTCCAATTCATCCACCAAGAACCCATGCATCAAAGAGATGCAAAAAATTGAGTGAGTCTGCTATATTGGGAATGGCTCTAGGTGGAAGTGCACTGGTGTTTGTGATCATTGCTCTTTTGATGATTTGTTACTCTAAGAAAGAAAAGAAAACCGAATTACCAATAAAGTTTCAGAAAAAGGAAAGATCTTTGGAGAAGAAAGACGGAGAACCTCAAGGAGAGGATAACAAGCTTGTCTTTTTTGAGGGTTGTGATCTTGCATTTGACTTGGAGGACTTGTTGAGAGCATCTGCTGAGTTGCTTGGGAAGGGAAGTTTTGGGATCACTTACAAGGCTGCACTTGAAGATGCAACAACTGTGGCAGTGAAGAGATTGAAGGATGTTACGGTTGCAAAGAAGGAATTCGAGCAACAGATAGGAGTGATTGGAAATCTCAGGCATGCAAATGTGTCTCCACTGAGAGCTTATTACTATTCAAAGGATGAGAAACTTGTGGTCTATGATTACTATGAACAAGGAAGTGTTTCTACAATGCTACATGGTATGACAAAATTTGCATCTTTGTTCAAGATTATCTATCAGAAAGTTGAAAATCCCTTTTTGACTCTAATGCTGATAAAAAGAGGTATTCTTTCAATCATGCAGGTAACAGTGTGGAGGGTAGGATTCCATTAGACTGGGAAACGAGGTTGAAGATCATAATTGGCACAGCAAGGGGCATTGTTCATATCCACTTTCAGAATGGTGGCAAACTAGTCCTTGGCAACATAAAAACCTCTAACATTTTCCTCAACTCGCAAGGCTATGGCTGCATTTCAGATGCAGGTTTGACGACCTTGATGAGCCCAGCGGTTCCTGTGGGGATGAGAGCAGCAGGTTACCGTGCCCCGGAAGTAACAGACATTAGGAAAGCAACTCAAGCTTCGGATGTCTACAGTTTTGGGGTGTTAGTCCTTGAGCTTCTCACTGGAAAGTCTCCATTGCAAGCCACAGGTGGTGATGAAGTTGTCCACTTGGTGAGGTGGGTGCATTCTGTTGTAAGAGAGGAGTGGACTGCTGAAGTGTTTGATATACAACTCTTGAGGTACCCTGGCATTGAGGAGGAACTGGTTGAGACGCTACAAATAGGCTTGAATTGCGTGTCAAGAACACCAGATAAGAGACCAAAAATGGCTGAGGTGGTGGAGATGGTAGAGGCAATCCGACAATCAAGTACCAGTAACTGACCATTTTCTGAACTAATCTCGAAAATACAGTTTGAACAGGATCATCAGTTCAGATAGCTGATGTTTTTACTCCATCTGTACTGCTGTGAGACTTCACATTATCTGATCTTGGTATATTAGCTGTGACATAATTTTGTTTAAACATGTTGCAATTATTTTTTAGACCCGGGCAAACTTGAGTTGTTTCTCTTTATCTTTTGTTTTTTTGACAGTTCAAACCAATTTAGTTTGTCTATCGGATCCAGTCACGAACATCTGAGCATAATCAAAGAAAATAGTTTAGTTCTGGTAATTCAGAAGAATTTGGTTTGGGTGTTGGATAGTTACAAAGCTCTTACTCTGATGACTGCACAGCAGGAAAGAAAACTACAACCAAGGAATAAAACAGAAAATCTCTCAATCACACGATCAACTACTCACAATAGATTTTCACAAATGTTCTTCACAGAATCGTTTCAGGATAGTCTAAACTTACTTCCTCAAAAATCTTGTTTTGACACCACCTGAAACCAGATAGACAAAAGGAGTGAAAACATATCAAGCTCTAACCATGCAATGGCAATAAATATGTTACTATGTCGTGAGAAGTACAGGCAGAAAGATAATAGAATTACTAACCTTCAACTTCCTCAAATTGAATTTCCTTCACCAACTCAGCAGATGCGTTATACTCAAAGCTGCATTTTTAAGAACGATCAATTTACTCGCAAGTCTCAGAAAAGTGAAGTAAAATCATTCTTAGATATCTCAGTTTCCTATGTTCTACGATCAGGAACACCTGTTCACACAATCAACACCTAGATATAAAAATACGCCTTGTGAGGTCCTGTTAGTATGATAATCAATATTGTCATTACACTCTGATAAGCTGATTCAACTTCTTGCTAGTGTGTGCACTTCAACTCAACTCAATTAGACCTCGCACAACAAATCCATACACATCTGGGCAAGCATACAGTAGCACTTGAAAGTTGATAGCCAAAAATTAGTATGGCCTAAGTGAACCAATAGAGAGCAAACAATCCACCATTGACCTTGCATAGTACATCTATGGATGCGCAACAGATCAGCAGCACTCTTGCATTGCAAATACCAAAATGCAGAATTGTGTTCTAGGAAGAAGAATAAGAGAAGTTGAAGATCCACTTACCTATTGGAGAAGACAACATCGAGCTCATAGTTAGAAGCACTTTTTGTAGCTTCTACCAACACGGTGACGATCTCTGTCTTTCGAGTACTGGCCATAAGTATATCATACTCAGTTGGAATAATGATAGCAAAGAAGTTATCACTCAATTCACTCAAACAGATCTTCTCTACAGCAGCTAGTGCTATCCTTCGTTTAAGGAATCAGACTCCGTATCCACAAGATAGATGGCAAAGTCTGTTATTAGCAATACACGATGCTTCATCTTCCCCGTACCAGTAAATTTCAGAACTTTATCTGCAAACAGAACCTGGTTGTCACCTGCAGAAGTCAAATGAAGCAAAGTTTAAGAATAGATTCTACCAACAACCCAAATCTCCCTAAAACTCCAAGTCAATGGATTTCACATTCTAATATCCCTATTACACTTTCAAATGATGAGTAAAAGAGCCCCTACAGTTGCGCCTCAAATCAATAAAACAACAATCTGACATTCTATAACCCCAATCAAGCATCTTTAAGATAACAATTTCTCCACAAGTCAATGAAATTTATAAAATCCCCATAAACCCTAATTGCCACTGTGCAGAAAACAATGAAGTTTCTACCCTACTAAAAAAGCAACCATTTTCATGGAGATTTGCGAGGAAATTAACAAATTGATTAAAAAGACCTTGCTTCTGCAGAATCTTGGTTAAGTAGGGATGCGAAGGCACGTCAAGATAATCTCCTTTAGCACCACGGTGAAGCGACGCTTTCCTCCGAACCTTGACACCCATGAACGGCTCTTGATTTTCCGTAACATTTCCCTCCGATACTCTCAGCCTCATACCCTTCTCCATCACTACCTCTTCTTCTTCACCGGCACCTTTCTGGTCGGATTCGTTGATTTGAATTCGGCGGTTACTCCTATATCTGTTCATTTTCACCTAGTCCTTGGATCGACCAAAGCCGGTGGCTTGGATCGAGTAATTATTTCTGGTTTAAAAATCGGATCAGATCGGGCGGTCCAATCAGAAATAGTCTGAACCGATCATGTGTTCGGTTCTGTTTTAGCTAATAACTCTTAAATATAAGAACCGTCCGGTTTTCTGACGAACCGATTATTTGATAACCGAATTAAAACCTATAACATTACATATTATATGGTCTTCTCTCCTCTCTTCTCTCTTCTCATAATGCTTCAATCACACCACCTCTTTTTTCTCTTTTCTCTCTTCTCAAATGTCTCTATCGCACCAAAATCAACTCTCTTTTTTCCATCTTCTTCAGATCTGGCTGTCATCTTTCATTTAGGAGCTAAAATTCAAAAAGGATATTTGTTAGCGAGAGCTATTGCCGGAGAAAAGAGAGTGTCGTTCTTTTCTTGTGCGGCTTCGGAGTTGTGGAGCTATTTGTTGGTGTTGGAGCGTCGAGAGTGAGGGATTTGTTTGAGAAGGGAAAGTCAAAAGCGTCGTACATTGTGTTCATCGATGAGATCGATGCGTTAGGTAGGCTGAGAGGGGCTAGATACTAGATAAGTCCGATGTTGCTGGTAAAGTGAAGATACTTTAGGTATTTTGTTGGCTTCTTCCTATTAAATGTATCAAATTGTGGATTGCAGATTAGTTATAGACTTATAGCTTTGAACTTTTGTTAACTCAAGTTTTGGTTTGCAGAACCTGATGAATGAGACGGTCATTCTTGCAACTTATGCGTGACCTTAAAGAAATTAGTAAAAACGAGATATTTGATGCCCTGGAGAGAATTATTGCTAGGCCAGAGCTCCAATTTGTATAGAGTTCGTTTTATTCAAGTTTCTGTTATGAGATAAGGATAAGAATAAGGCAGTGATAGTTTTATACTTTTATTCAAGTTTCATTGTTATGTGTTATTGTTTCAATATGTTAACAGATAAGGAGATAAGGATCACTAGCATTGATTAGTTAGTTTTCTGAAATAGATAGAACTCCATTTCACTTCAATCTCTGATTTTGATAGTTCGGTTATATATACTTTATTTGACATTGCTGTATACTTTTGTAGCCTTCATCTCCATTAATTCAAAGACACCTTATTATTGGTTTCTGTGATCTTTTTTGTTGACTCAAGGTGGCTGAGAGTTTTTCTTAAATGAGAGGCTGAGAGCTTTTTGTAAATGAGTATCATTCTATTGTGTTTTTATTTTCTACTCTTGGTTTGTTTCTGTTATGGTATTCGTTTCTGTTATGACTTATGGTATTTGTTTCTACTATGGATTTGTCTTCTGGGGATGGGTTATTTTGTTTAGCATTCAGCTTTTGATTTGTTTCTTTTATTCAATTCTTTCGGGTGTGGTGGCAGTGAAAGGATAGGTATTGTATTTCAGATGTGGTAGCAGTGAAAGGATAGGGATTGTATGGTCATGTTGATTGTATTTAATAATTGTTTAAGACATGGCAAAGCTAAAGATGGACATTGATATTCGGTATTCCTCTTATGTTATCTTATAGCCTTTTTGATTGCATCAAAGTAAATTTCAGTTGGTTCTTACATTTATCTTGATAACAAACTAGTTGCATACATCAATTTGGTATTTTAGTTGTCAAATACAATATATTCAATTAATTCTTTCTGAGGTTGCATCAACCTTCTCCTCACCATCTTTGCTTGATAATTTTGACTTTATAATACAAGGACAAGCCATTAGCTTAAACTTATTTATGTTGAACTTTTCAAAGACAACTTCGCATATTTTGAATAATTAATGAATATGAATCTTTAACTTAATCTCTATGCCAAGAAAGTGATGCACTTTTCAAGATTAAACATCTTAAATTCAACTTCACTTTTTTAATGAATTCATATATTTCCTACCAATAATTAACAATTCATATATGATAAGAACACAATCAACTTCATATATTTGTTTTCAAGTAACAAAGAGAGTAGCTTCAATCAAATTTAGAAACTAATGTTGCCAATAACTTTATAATGTCATGCCTAGCAACTAGTACAAACATTTTAAAGCAATCAACTCCATGTTATTAAAGATACCCTTTTAGAATTGTAACAAAAGGTAATTTTCTAAACCATTTTTCAAATGATGTTCTTATATTTGTTTTCAAGTAACACAAAAAGAGTAGCTTCAATCAAATTTAGAAACTAATGTTGCCAATAACTTTATAATGTCATGCCTAGCAACTAGTACAAACATTTCAAAGTAATCAACTCCATTTTATTAAAGATACCCCTTTAGAATTGTAACAATAGGTAATTTTCTAAACTAATTTTCAATTGGTGTTCTACCTTTTAGTGTCTTAGTAAGTAGCATATTTAACAAATATATTGAGATATTCACTCCTTATGTTCAAAACTTCTTTGGTCCTTCTTTTTTAGCCAATATACTCCTTACTATATCTATAACATATGTTGGTCTTTTTTAATCCATTCTGCTGTTGTTGGTCTTCTTTATTACAATTGATAAATGAGAATTATTTAGGTTGTATACTTTTGCCCTGACAATAGTATACCCATTTTTTTTTTTTACCTTTTAGGTTAAATCATAATAGAAAATATGGAATCATCATCTACTCGTGGTAAGTCCGATCCAGCATGGAATTATTTTTCTTCCTCTCAAACATCTGATGGGAATGTCTAATATAACTGTATATTTTGTGGTAGAATATTTAAATAGGGAGGAATTTTTAGAATGAAAGAACATCTTGCTGAAGTTAAGGGTAATATTGCTCCTTGCAAAAAAGTACCACTTGATGTACGTGATATAATTGAAAAATATTTGCAGCAACAAGTAAAAAATAAAAAGGAAAATAAAAAGGCTCATGATATATCTTTTGGAGATGATGAAACACTACAAGCATTAGATAAAGGAAAAAAAGAAAAGCTACTATTGACATAGATTCATATTTTTCTCCAAAAACTACTCCTGGTTCTCAACCTAGTCTAAAAAGTTTGATGGTTGATAAAGATGTTGTTTTGAGATGTAAAAAAGCACGGGCTAGATGGTTCTATCATTCATGTATTCCTTTAAATGCTTTAAATTCACCATATTTTCAAGAAGCAATTGATGCTACAACAGCAATAGGCCTAGTGAAATAAACCTTTTACGTCCGATTGTCGCCTTGGGGTTACTTCAAAAAATTTAACCAAGGATTGCGTACAGCGCAACCTCGGGTCGTTCTCTTGAGGAACCAAAAGTGAAATTAATTTCCTAAGTTACTAGATGTACTGTAAACTAAATTATAAATTGGGGTTGATTTTAACAATTACCGCTAAAAATTGCAACGAATGAAAATAAACGCAAAGGACTTGTTTTTGGTATTTTTTTAAAAATTGAAATGAGAAATTTGAAATGACAACGAGTGAATTAAATAGGAAAAAAAACATAAGTAATTAACAATAACAAACGCAATCCTTCAGTTCAATAGCGCAGACAATCATCACTCAAAAAGATATGGGAGTTAAAACAATTTAACCAAGAATTAAAATCGAGCTTTTAAACTAACAACCGAGCCATCTCGAATTGTTACAAAAAATATTTTTCCAAAAATCCTAATTTACTAACTGCCACCATACTAGTAAAATAGAACTAAGGATACTAACACCAATGCTCGACTGTTACGCAATTTTTAAGAAACAAAATTAATGCCAGCAACAGATAAAATGTTCCAAATAATTCAAGCCACCTTGAATAATCACCAATTTCGCTAAAATCTCAATACAAAGTTTTTACCCAAAACAGAGTAATGAAATTAAATCCGAAATCAACACAATATCAATCGCCAAACAATAACCCAGTCATAAAATACAACTCCAAATAATTAAATAGTAAAATATATGAATTACTAATTAATTAAATGGACAGAAAATAATTGTAGTTTAAATTCCCCTAGAAAAACTCCAAGCTCCTGCCTTTGCCATTGAACCGAAAGATTATGATAAATTAGCCACAAAAAATCATTGAAGTTGCTGTCGACGTTGAGATTCGGTGATCAGTCATGAAAATATGAAATTGCGCCGTTATATTTTCTGCCGAGCATGCAATTGATCCACCACCGCCATGCCTTCCTTAGCTTTTGATGTAACTAATTAATTCATCTCACCACTTTACACCACTGGGACATTCATGTTGGACTGTTCACACATCTACTCCTCACATTCAAAACCACCAACTCTTCATCTATTTTGTATCCACTCTTACGCACACACAACTTCAATTTTCTTCATAAATTTTTTTCAGCCAACCATGCACACCAACGCACTGTTGCCTTCTTCAACGCCCAACAAAAACACTCACCTAGCTGCTGCCTATTTTTGTTTCAAAGCTCACAAGCCAACGCCACATACTCCTCCAAGACACAACTTCTAGTTGCCTCTCACCCTGTATTTTTATTTCTCCAGCTAGCATGCACTCTCCTCCATATCCACGCACACACCAACTCACAGCTGCCTTCTTCAACGCCCAACAGCCACACACACACGTTCTTTGCTTCTTTTTCCACCAGCCAAGCTGACCACACCACAGATACTTCCAACGTCGACTTGCTCCTCTCCTATTTCAGCATGTATGCCTAATTAATTGTTCAGCTCCTTCTTCTTCAAGATGCAACACACAACCCACACAACACTCTTCCTTCAATGACAACAAGTCACTCACCAACGTTAGCTTCACCTCTTTTTTTTTAGTTTTCTGCTACTTCACACTCAACAACCCAACGCCTCCTCAAGACCATACAACACTCTACTCACCCCCCCAACAACTCACGCAAGTTATCTTCTTTTTATTTGCTTTTTCCAGCAACCAAAAACAGCTAACGTCATTCCAAGCATACACAACAAAATCCACACAAACAGCCCCACTCCTCCTTCTCTCAAGGCCTCACAAGCTCATGTTTTTTTCTCTTCAAAACCACACAAACAGCCCCACTCCAAAGACAATTACACAGCACTCACCTCCATCTCCTGCTTCACACACTCCACTCTTAATCATTTCACTCTCCATACCTCCACTCAACCACTCCCCATACTTTACAAGCCACTTCCTTTTGTCTCCTTCTTTACCTACTAATTCCTTCACTCTTGGGTCCACGCACTCATAATAGCCAGCTCTTCACTCAACACTTCCAACAACGCTACCTGCTACCCAACAACACAGCTCTTCCAGACCACGCAGCAGGCAGTCTCAACTTGCTAACTTGACTTGTACTCTCCCAGCCAAGCACGCATGTCTCCACCAGCACATCACCTTTACACACAACCACTTGCATTCAACAAGCCACTCTCCTTTATTTTTCTTTAACTCCACACCAACAACGTTAACCACCTTTTGTCTATTTTTTATTTCTTCTCCAAGCCAAACACTCACTCAACTAACACACTCGTTACTCCAACGCCAAAGCCTCTTTTTTTTTGCTTCTCTTTAATTTCTTTAATGCGTTTTTCTTTAATTTCTTCAAATAACCTACAAATGAAATACAATTAATGTAGCATTAATTGTCTAAAAATTAATTTATCACAGTTAAACCAAAACACGACAATTTTTGCCCCTATAAACTCAAATTAAATATAAGGCACAATAATTTAAATAATTATCAAATAAAACTATACAGACCAATTTTTAGTGACAGAAACCTATCCAAATGAGATGAAAATATATATAAACAAATGAGTTTGTCAACTCCCCCACACTTAGCCTTTTGCACTCCTGGGCAAATTATCAGTAAAACAATCCAATAGTTAAACTCAATACAAGCAAACATAAAACCAACAAGGAAAGAATATGCAATTAACTCAAACAACCTCTATCCTTAATCAACCAACATTCATGAAATACTTCGGTGCAAAGAAACTAACACAAGAGACATAGCAAGATAAAAGAAAAAGAAACATAATAGATATCTCATAAGGTATAAGTGTTTCGCTCATCTCTAAAATAGGAAACTTTCACTCAATCTACCTAGATTAGCACCTACCATAAGCTCGTAAAGATTCTACTATCTCCACCACTAACATAACATAAATTCATGATCAATGGGACTTTGTAGGGTTGTAATGTTGATGAAAAGCTAATGAACGGATGAAATGGAAAAGAGAAGGAAAAAAATGACAAATGTATTGCATGAGTATTAAGAATAACTCAAAATGAGTTAAAGCGCAACCATCAATTGAATACCAATGTGCAATTATCATCTTTCAATACCCAATCTTTAATCTTCAATCCACCAAAGGTTGTCTTATTTCAAACTTTATTCTTTTTGGCCAAAATATTTTCTTCTTTTTTTTGGCTTTTCTCTTCTTCTTCTTTTGCAAATTTGGCATACCCGAACCCAAGAAGATAAAAATCACAACAGAAATTATGCACATTTAATCATGAAGAACATAACAAAACTCATGCACAACACTTGTGCCAAAAAACAACAAAATGAATAAAAGTGAAGGCTCAAAGGGGGTAAGCAACGATCAATTATAATGGCTTGTGTTTGGGCAAACAAGATTTAGAAAAAAAAAGCCTCTATCATACTCACAAATCTAGGTATTAATGCAGCTTTGAAAAAGAATCTATACAAGTTCTAGAGGCTAACCAAGCTAGGTAGAAATCACACAAGATGAGAAAGAAAAGTAAGGTTAAAAATTCCTTCCAACAAGGTTTTATCTAATATATTTCCTTCATCAAATCAAGTTATACCACAAGGTTAGTAACACTGCACCAAAGGCGCTCCACTATGCTAATCAACTAAGAATAAAAATTACTCAAATCAAAAACGTACTCAAACCTTGACATGTCAATGTTCACATGCATAAGCAACAAGGATTTGAAAACAAACCCAATGACTACAAAAGTCAAGTGCGAAGTGGGAATAATTAGCTCAATCAAACAATAGTGCAAAATGATAAGGCAATAAAATGACAATCCAAATAGTGGCAAACAATTTAACCAATCAATCTCTCCCCCACACTGAAAACAACACATTGGCCTCAATGTAAGAAAAATAACTATAGGCGAAATGTCAAAAGCAACAAACAATACTAAAGGAAAGAAACAACTAACACTACTTCCTATTAAAAAGATTCCCTTCCCCCACACTTATTCCGCATTATCTCATAAGACAAATATACCTAGTAATATAACAGAGAATAAGATGATAAGGGTGGAAGGAAACAACCGTGGGATTAAGGGGGTCTGTGATCCTCATGGTAGTGCTTAAGCAGATGACCGTTGACTTGTGAAACATGACCAGTAGCTTCATCCACTAGCTCTACAGTTCCAAATGAATGCACTTTGGTAACTTTGAAAGGGCCCTCCCACTTGGTGATGAACTTTCCGGGCATCAATTTTAGCCGAGCCTTAAACTTTAGAACCTTGTCACCTTCATGGAATTCTTTCCTCAGAATCTATGTGTCATGAATCATTTTCAGCTTATCCTTGTAGATTCTGGCATTATCATAAGACTCAAGTCTCATCTGTTCAAGCTCTTGGAGTTGCATTGTCCGGTTTTCAAGTGCAGATTCAAGATCTGCATTACACACCTTGATCGCTCAATAAGATTTGTGCTCGATCTCCATAGGTAGATGGTAAGACTTGCCATAAAGCAACCGAAAAGGAGACATGCATATAGGGGTCTTGTAGGCAGTCCTATAAGCCCATAGTGCCTCCTCGAGCCTTTCACTCCAGTCTTTTCGGGATGGCTTCACAATTTTTCCGAGATCGCTTCACTTCCGATTGGAGACTTGATTTAGCCCATTTATGCGAGGGTGGTAAGGAGTAGCCAGACTTGTGATTAACTTCATATTTAGCAAGTAAAGACTTGATAGTCCTATTGCAGAATTGTGTTCCTTGGTCACTGACGATTGCTCTTGGAATGTCGTACCGGTAAAAAATATGAGCACGTAAAAATTTGACAACAATAGAAGCATCATCTTTCCTAGTTGGCACTACCTCTACCCACCTAGATACATAATCTACTGCAAGTAATATATATGAAAACCCAAATGACAGAGGAAAGGGACCCATAAAATCCATGCCCCAAACATAAAAAATTTCATAAAAATGCATAGGTCTTAAAGGCATTTCATGCTTTTTACCCAAACTCCCAAACCTCTGGCACTTATCACAAGACTTGCAAAAAGTATAAGCATCTTTAAACAAAGTAGGCCATAAAATCCACACTCTAAAGCCTTCTAGCGATCTATTAGCACTAAAATGCCCCTGCAAGATAAAGAATATGCAAAGGTAAGGATAGAGTAGATCTCATTGTTAGGAACACAACGTCGGATTATTTGATCGCTGCATTGCTTCCAAAGAATTGGAGCATCCCAGGTATAGTATCTTGCCTCCCTCTTCAACTTATCAACCTAAAATTTAGACATAAAAGGAGGCACAAAATCAGTGATAATATAATTAACAATATTAGAGTACCAAGGCTCCTGTACCGCCAAGGCAAAAAGTTCAGAATCAGGAAAAGAATCAACAGTAAGATCAGAAGAGTCAACTCCCTTGGTGCCTTCAGGTAACCGACTAAGGTGGTCAGCAACATGATGTTTTGCTCTAGCTTTGTCCCTAATTTCAATATCAAACTCATGTAGCATCAAAGCCCATCTTAATAGTCTTGGTTTAGATTGAGGCTTCTTGAACAAGTACCGCACTGCTGTATGATCTGTAAAAATAACCACTCGAGAGTTTATCAAATATTGTCTAAACTTATCCAAAGTAAAGATTATAGCAAAAAGTTCTTTCTCGGTAGTGGTATAGTGCACTTGAGCGGAGTCATGTGTCTTGGAGGCATAAGCTATCACTCTAGATCGCTTTTCCTCCCTCTGTCCAAGCATAACACCAACTGCAAAGTTAGAAGCATCGCAAGATAGCTCAAAAGGCAAATCCCAGCTAGGTGCAGTCAGAATAGGGGGTGAAACAAACAAAGACTTCAAAGTATTAAAAGCATGTCTACATTTATCATCAAAGTGAAAATCAATGTATTTTTTCAACAATGTAGAAAGGGCTAAAGCAATTTTACTAAAATCCTTTATAAAGCGCCGATAATACCCCGCATGCCCCAAGAAAGATCTCAATCCTTTTAGACAAGTAGGATAAGGAAGTGAAGAAATGATTTCAATCTTGGCTCTATCAACCTCAATCCCTTTTGAGAGATGTGACGACCTAAAACTATGCCACTATCCACCATAAAATGACATTTTTCATAATTCAAAACCAAAAATTTTTGAATGCATCTATCAAGAACACGTTCAAAACTAAACAAGCAATCATTAAAATTATCACCATAAACAGTGAAGTCATCCATAAAAACCTCCATATTTCGCTCCAATAAATCACAAAAAATTGCCATTATACACCTTTGAAAGGTGCCTGGAGCGTTACACAACTCAAATGGCATCCTTCGATAAGCGTAGGTACCAAAAGGGCAGGTAAAAGTGGTCTTATCTTGGTCTGCCGGTGCAATTGGTACCTAGAAGTAACCTGAAAAACCATCCAAGAAACAATAGTGAGATTTCCCAGATACTCTTTCCAACATTTGATCAATAAAAAGTAATGGAAAATGATCATTCCTAGTTGCTTCATTCAACTTTCGATAGTCAATGCACATTCTCCAAGCGTTTTGAACTCTTGATGGAATGAGTCCATCACTCTCATTTCTCACCACTGTGATATCGCTCTTTTTAGGTACTACTTGTGCCGGGCTCACCCACTCACTGTCTGATATGGCATATATGATCCCTGCACTTAACAACTTAGACACCTCCTTTTTAACCACATCATGAATAAGAGGAATCGACCTTCGAGGTGGCTGCCTAACTGGTTTGGACCCGTTAACTAAAAGGATCTTATGTGTGCAAACCAAGGGATCAATTCCAGGTATGTCCCCTAAAGACCAACCTATAGCCCTCCTATATCTTTTCAACACAGAGACTAGTCTCTCTTCTTCAGAACTACTCAAAGAACTGGAAATGATAACAGGAAGTTTGCAATCATCTGCAAGAAAGACATATTTCAAGTTAGAAGGAAGGGGTTTTAGTTAAATCGGAGGTTGCCTGATAGAAGGAACCGACTTTGGTATATCGAATGCATTGATGAAAGTGGTGCGTCCATGTAACTTCGGAATGAGGATTTAAGCTCTGTGCAGCGTGTATGTCCTCCACTTCCCGACTCAGTTCCACAATCAGATGAACTGGAAACATCAAAATTAGGTTCAGTATGATTAGTCAAAGAAGAAAGTAAATCAGAAGTAAAAGTAGTATTAGAAGGGTTTAGAATAGTAGTAGGATCACTGCTATCCTCTTCTAATACTCCAGCACCACTTGAAGAAGAAGCTACAATTGTAGCTTGCATAAAAGCTTCTATTTCATCGATTCCTGCAACATCACAAAACACACCTTCCTCAAGGCTATCAAGTGCAGAATCAGCAGTAATATCAAAACAAAAAGACGCATCAGAATTTTGCGGAGTGGAAAGCCAATTATCGATCTCTAAACAATAGACACATGATACATCACCCTCATATGCACAAAAATCAGAACAATGGGTGGAGGATAAACAAGCAAGTGTTCCATGCTGAGTCACACCCATATTACAACAGTCAACCTATGCATCTCAATCTCGTGCAAATTTTCCACATCATGGCATTCAATTAAACTAACACCTAAGTAAGAACAATCCTCATAACCATGACTTATAGCTTCTGAAAGATTAAATTGCACTTCTTGATCCCCAATTCCCATAGTGATAAGGCCCTTTTTCATGTTAATGATGGTCTCAGCAGTCAAAAGAAAAGGCCTACCTAGAATCAAAGTACTCTCAGAAGGAAGCTCATTAGTCATATCAAGAACATAAAAGTCGGCAGGAAAAACAAGACCTTTGACTTGCACAAGGATATCCTCTAAAATGCCTTTAGGGTATCTCATAGTCTATCAGCTAGACCAAGCACTACACTAGTGTCTTTCAAAGCTTCAATACCCAGGTCTTATAAGCAGAGGTTGGCATGACATTAATGGTCGCACCTAAGTCAAGTAAGGCATGAGAAGCATGTCGTTACCTATGGTGCGGGGATAGTGTAAGAACCTGGATCTTTGCATTTAATGGACAATTGTGGCTTAAATAAGGCACTAAAACTCAACCCAGTTGGATTTTCTCGCTATGCCTATACTTTCTCTTGTTTGTCGAGAGGTCTTTCAAGAATTTAGCACACTTAGGCATCTTTTAATCAAATCAAGTAATGGCACATTTACCTCAAGTTTGCTAAACATTTCAAACAATTCCTCATTGTCTTTCTTGTCCACAATCTTTTAGTAACCAGATAGGAATTTGGAAAAGGTAAGTCACGAATTTGTACCTCATCACCTTTGGAGTTGGAAGGTGATCCTTCCTCCATTGGTCTCTTCAGTATAGTTGTTGCCTCTTCCTGATTTTGTACCACTGGTTGTTTTAAAGATTTCTTCATGAGCTTCTTTTTTTGAATGCTTTCAGATTGAATAGATTTATTCTCCTTGAAACTCACTTTCTTGGCTTCAATTTTCTTCCCACTTCTCAGTGTGATTGCATTCAAAGATTTTGGATTGATCACTGTGTTGGAGGGCATCGAACCACTACTCTTTCCTTGTTGCTCAGTCAAATTGTTGGAGATTTGAGTAACAAAAGTGTTCAAATTCTCATGCTTAGTCTCCATTTGCTCTAACTTAGAGAACACGTTTTGTAAGCAAGAGTCCATCTTATTTCCCATGGCATTCAACTTGGCATCAGTTTGTGCCTTCTCTTGATCTAGTCTTGAATTTATCCCGACGATGCCCTTCATGATCATAGCAAATTCGTCACCCTTAGAAATAGTAGATGACGTCCCTTGATTAGGCACTAATTGGTTGAAAGAATTTCCTTGAATATTTCCTTGATCTCCACCCCATCAAAAATTAGGATAATCTCTCAAACCTGGATTATAAGTGTTGGAGTAGGGATCCCTCTTCTGATATTGGCCATTCATATTTTGGTAGAGGGCATGAACCTCTTCATATCTGGCACAATTATTGGAAGCATGCATCATGGACCCGCAATACTCACAACCGGCTACTATAGCTTGAGAATGACTCACTGAATTGACTTGCGTAGCCTTCACATTATTCTCCAAAATATTGAGTCTTTTCTCCACTCGATTTCCCAAGGCAGCGATTTCAGCAAGAATATCTTGGGAAGAAACTGAAGAGGTATTGGACACCCTTCTTGAGTCTCCAGATTGGGAGTTATTGGTAGCCATTTTATGAAGTAGGTCTCATGCAGCATTGGGACTCAATTCTCTGAGCGAACCATTTGCAGCGGCATGAATTGAGGGCTTATGATGTGGAAGAAGCCCTTCATAGAAAGAATTGACCAGATCATTCTTCGAAATGTTGCGGTGGGGACAATGAGCCATAAGTGTTATGAACCTTGTCCAATATTCATGCATGGATTCATTGTCTCGTTGCACCACACTAGTTATCTCCTTCTTGAGTCTCGATGTCTTAGAAGCGAGAAAATACTCATATAAGAATGCTCCTTTCAGTTGCTCCCAAGTCAGTGTGGTAAAATGTTGAGGTAATGTGTAAAGCCACTCCTTGGCTTTTCCTTCTAAAGTGAAGTGCAATGCTCTCCTCAATACATCTTCAAGATTTGCGCTGGGTGGTTTCATGGAAGAACACACCATGTGCATAGTCTTCAAATGCCTATGTGGATCATCACCTGCAAAACCATGGAATCTAGGTAAGGAAGAAATTAATGCGCCTTTAATTTCAAAATTCACATCATCAGTATAAAAGCCATAAGGATCATAATCAACATTAGAATTATTAATCTCCCTCATGCTTTTATTGTTCTCACCATTATGCCTTATGTTGTTCTCAACATGTCCGTTGTTCCTATTAGGCCCAACAGGCCTATTATTATCATTTTCACCCTCCATGGTATCTTGCTCTGATTCAAAATCACTAGCAGACAAGTGTTCACTAAAAGTAGCTCTCTCACTAAAAGTAGCTCTTCCTCAATAAAAAATTGACTTGCCCCCTCTATTCTCTTCTCTCTTCTAATCTTTTTCACTAACCTCTCAAGTTCAAGATTTAAAGGATTTAAAGGTAAAGCCCTACCACTCCTAGGCATAAAACAATAACAATAAGAACAAGGCACCTAAACCTGACTCACACAAAAGATTGGAAAAAATGAAAAATAAAATAAAATAAAATAAAATAAAATAAAACTAAAACTAAAATTAAAATTAAAACAAATAAATGAAGAAAGAAGAAAAGAACAAAAAATCTAATGAGTATAAGCGAATGTCAGTATGGATGACGATGTACTTTGTAGTGTATGAAAGAGTGTAAAAACCTGTAATATGCACAAGAAATTAAAGAATGTCAAAAATTGTACCAATATGCACACACAAAAAGCAACCAAAAACTTTTATCTAGCTAAGAAAAATAAAAAATAAAAATAAAAACAGTTAAAAGTTACTTGACACTTAGGAACCAATTTCTTGGTTCCCCGACAACGGCGCCACTTGAAATAAACCTTTTTACATCGATTGTGCATTGGGGTTACTTCAAAAATTTAACCAAGGAATGCGTGCAGTATGAACCTCGAATTCGTTCTCTTGAGGAACCAAAAGTGAAATTAATTTCCTAAGTTACTAGATGCACTGTAAACTAAATTATAAACTGGGGTTGATTTTAACAATTGCCGCTAAAAATTGCAACGAATGAAAATAAACGCAAAGGACTTGTTTTTGGTATTTTTTAAAAAATTGAAATGAGAAATTTAAAATGACAACGAGTGAATTAAATAGGAAAACAAACACAAGTAATTAACAATAACAAATGCAATCCTTCAGTTCAATACCGAGCCATCTCGAATTGTTACAAAAAATATTTTTCCAAAAATCCTAATTTACTAATTACCACCAGACTAGTAAAATAGAATTAAGGATACTAACACCAATGCTTGACTGTTACGCAATTTTTAAGAAACAGAATTAATGCCAGCAACAGATAAAATGTTCCAAATAATTCAAGCCACCTTGAATAATCACCAATTTCGCTAAAATCTCAATACAAAGTTTTGACCCAAAATAGAGTAATGAAATTAAATCCGAAATCAACACAATATCAATTGCCAAAAAATAATACAGTCATAAAACACAACTACAAATAATTAAATAGTAAAATATATGAATTACTAATTAATTAAATGGACAGAAAATAATTGCAGTTTAAACTCCCCTATAAAAACTCCAAGCTCCTGCCTTTGCTATTGAACCGAAAGATTATGATAAATTAGCCACAAAAAATCATTGAAGTTGCTGCCGACGTTGAGATTCGGTGATCAGTCATGAAAATATGAAATTGCGTCGTTATATTTTCTGTCGACCATGCAATTGATCCACCACCGCCATGCCTTCCTTAGCTTTTGATGTGACTAATTAATTCATCTCACCACTTCACACCACTGGGACATTCACGTTGACTTCACACATCTACTCCTCACATTCAAAACCACCACTCTTCATCTATTTTGTATTCACTCTTACGCTTTTACACAACTTCAATTTTCTTCATAAATTTTTTCATCCAACCATGCACACCAAACACTGCTACCTTCTTCAACGCCCAACAAAAACACTCACCTAGTCACGCCTATATTTTGTTTCAAAGCTCACAAGCCAACGCCACATACTCCTCCAAGACACAACTTCTAGCGCCTCTCACCCTATATTTTATTTCTCCATTAGCATGCACTCTCCTCCATATCCACGCACACACCAACTCACAGCTGCCTTCTTCAACACCCAACAGCCACACACACACGTTCTTTGCTTCTTTTTCCACCAGCCAAGCTAACCACACCACAGATACTTCCAACGCCGACTTGCTCCTCTCCTATTTCAGCATGTATGCCTAATTAATTGTTCAGCTCCTTCTTCTTCAAGATGCAACACACAACCCACACAACACTCTTCCTTCAATGACAGCAAGTCACTCACCAACATTAGCTTCACCTTTTTTTTTTAGTTTTATGCTACTTCGCACTCAACAGCCCAACGCCTCCTCAAGACCACACAACACTCTACTCACCCCCCCCCCCCCAACAACTTACGCAAGTTATCTTCTTTTTATTTGCTTTTTCCAGTAACCAAAAACAACTAACGTCACTCCAAGCATACACAACAAAATCCACACAAACAGCCCCACTCCTCCTTCTCTCAAGGCCTCACAAGCTCATGTTATTTTCTCTTCAAAACCACACAAACAGCCCCACTCCAAAGACAATTACACAGCACTCACCTCCATCTCCTGCTTCACACACTCCACTCTTAATTATTTCACTCTTCATACCTCCACTCAACCACTCCCCATACTCTACAAGCCACTTCCTTTTGTCTCATTCTTTACCTACTAATTCCTTCACTCTTGGGTCCACGCACTCATAATAGCTAGCTCTTCACTCAACACTTCCAACAACGCTACCTGCTACCCAAGAACACAGCCCCTCCAGACCACGCAGCAGGCAGTCTCAATTTGCTAACTTGACTTGTACTCTCCCAGCCAAGCACGCATGTCTCCACCAGCACATCACCTTTACACACAACCAT